>OZ026517.1:39124509-39538204 GCA_964019695.1 Loripinus fragilis
TTCGGAAAGAGTTATATATATATATATATATATATATATATATATATATATATATATATATATATATATATATATATATATATATATATATATATATATATAATTATTGGCCAGGTTATAGTAAGTCTTTCAAACATAGTGTTTCGATAACTTTTGAAAGTATATAAGGGTGCAAAGATCAGGAATCGATACAATTAAGTACCACAACTGACCCAGGATACCAAAGTCAATATACTTACAAGATATATATCTAAATGAGACCATGGCTATAATATGAAGCCAAGCTTCAGGTTGAAATTTGAGTTTTCCGCCAGGGTCGATTACATTAAACTGTCATCAATATATTCAAGCATAATTTTCTCAGTATCACAGCGCCAGTTGAAGTTATACGTATGTAGCATCCATTGCATGAATAAACCCTAGTATAATGATTATACAATCCAGCTCACATGGCTAAACTAGTTACCATGTCAGTGTTTAGCAAAACTTCAATATATTCTGTTTGGCTGATCTTTGACTAACTTATGCAATATCAGTTATGTCACATACTGGTAAATGTATAGTTTTTTACGTCGATTTGCTGGTATTTACGCGTATTGCCGGTACTTCATAGACCGGAAGTGGTAGATATTGATGTTAATACTATATAGGAAAACATGTCATATACCAAAGGGACTGTAGACTTCAGTCATTTTTAAGTATTCAGTATATGCATGGCGATTTATGTAAGAATTTATGAATAGATTTCAGTACTGATCGAATACCTATCATCCGAATTGGTACTCGAATCTTTTCCTAAATGCTTACATAAATCGCCATGTGCATGCCGAATACTTAAAAAATGATCTAATTCTATAGTCACTTTGGAATACGGCATGTTTTTCTATATAGTATTAACACCAATATCTACCACTTCCGGTCTAAGAAGTACCGACAATACGCGTAAATACCAGCAAATCGACGTATACATTTACCATTGTGTATGGGCCTTACAAACCTTATTCAAATGAGCCTTCGACCAAAGTGATCTTATTATTTAGCGAGTACTTCAGGACCTTTTGGTCCTCTGGCTATAGATAGACTAAGTCATCCTATACAAAAAAAAAGAAATATCATTATAACTCAATACATTCCACATTTGGATATTATATAGCTCCCATGCAAGCATTACGTTGATTTAAGACCTTTTATCTTAATTTGAAAACACTTTCCCCCCACAAAAGTCATAATTGTCTGTACCGTTTGATTTGATTTTTATGGGCAAAAGTCATAGCATTTATGGATATTGAAACATTGTTTTCATAAATTACAGCCATACAGCAAATACATGTTAAGGTAGTGCGGGACCCATGTCAAAAGATAACCTTACTTTTGCTTTAAAGTAAGAGTGTAAGAGTTATCGTTCCTGAATCTTGTTTTTAAAAGAGAATACTTATTTGTAAGACGGTAGACATTATTCTCCCCTGACAACTCTTTGATGCTTGAAACGTAATTCTGTAAGTATTTTGCTTTCACAAAAAGAAGGAATGCAAGTATTAGCTTTTAAAAACATCACCCAGAGTATGAAGTCATTCAGTATTTTGATGGTTAAAAGTTGCGGACCGTATAAATATACATACTATATACATGTCTCGGTTGCTATTTCTGCATGCTGCCACTAACCTAAGACCCGCTCCCACCCCAAAAAGGGGGGGGGGGGGGGGGGTTGTAGACGTGCACATGCCTTGTATGTGACATTCTCATGTTTTAGGTCCCATGGAGGTACATGGTCACTAATGTTTTATGGAGAAATGACGTAACTATTTCAATTCCCTTATCACACCGGATAGGCATCAATAAAAACAGTCTAAACAATCGATGAATGCTGATAACAAATTGCTAGAAACAGTGTTTGTGATTGCCATTTGTTGCCTATCGGACTAAAAACAACAATCCAAAATTCTGTTACTTACAATATTTAACTACGTTCGTCGATAGCATTAACGTTTTCGATTGCCGCCTATCTAGTGTGTTTTTAATATACTGAAGACGTAGCCAAAACAATCTGATACAAGGGCTAGGAGTTATTTCATGTTTCTGTTGAAAAAAATATTTTGTTTCCTTGCATGTTTCATGATGATAAAATGGACATTTCTGCATACATTTTAATAAAATTAATTGGAACTGCATGTGCCTGAAAGGAAGATATATGACAATATAACATTCTTTTCTGTATATTAACGGTTGGCAAGCATGGTGCAGATGCGCGGATCCAGGAATTTTCATCAGGGGGGGGGGGTGGGCAGGTCAGTCTGACAAAAAAGCTCTGACAACGATTTTTTAGTCCTCAGCCTATTTTACAGAAGTCAAATGGTCCAACTTTTTCCGGGGGGGGGGGGGGGGGGGTGTCAATTGCTTATTCCCTATAGAAACCCATTTAATTTGTGATTTTCAAGAGGGGGTCCGGACCCCCTGCCCCCCCCCCCTCTGGATCCGCACTTGGTGCAGCCATCACAGCTTCATGGTTAAGGCTACAATACATTATCTCATTTGGGCTTGGCAAACGTTAATAGACAGAAGAATGTATCATCCTTTTATTGTTATATACCTTATAATAAGTGTTTACTATAGAAACTTGAGGTGTTTCAATCGCTGACAAATGTACATTTTATTTAATAATGTGTCATATTTTGGTTGATCGTTGACCAATCACTGACCGCGGGCTTTATTTCCGATAAAACATGACTGCAGAGGGCTTAATTGCCATTTCAACCTGCTCAAGGATATCCTCTGCGAGTTAAGATACCGTCGCTTATGCTTTATTAAGAAATGACCAAAATATTTAATTATCATAAGATACGGATTGTCGGATAGGCGACAATCGAGAAGGCTCTGAACAATCGATGAACGTGGATCGCAAATCGCTAGAACTTACCATTTGTCGCCACTCAGGCAAACAAACTGCAATCCAAAAAGTCTGTTTCTGACGGTGTTTGATCTACGCTCGTCGATAGCATCAGCGTTTTTGATTGCCACCTATCCAGTATGTGTATTGATACAATGAATACGTAACCAAAACAATCTGAAACAAGAGCTAGGAGTTATCTACATTTTTCAGTCATGTTTCTGTTAAAAAAAGTTTGTTTCCACACCGGATAGTGAGCAATCGAAAACACTCTTAACCATTGACGAACGCGGATCAAAACTCGCTAGAAACAGTGTTTTGATTGCAAAGTGTCGCCTGTTCGATGAGTGATGGTGATAAAAAAAAATATGATTCTAACTATTTTTGGTCTATAATCGTCGATAGTATTGATGTTTTCGATTGCGCCTGTAAGGTGTGGTTTTGTTGTGTGCTTCACGATGTTACAGTGGACACTTTTTTTGGAAATGCTTTTTGCTTGAAAGGAAAGTATTCTAGAACTTTTTGGATACTGTAAAGGCGGCACCTCATGACTGCCTTATTAGTCTACTTTAGACATAGGTAAAATCTGAAAATGAGGCGTGATAACTACATTCGGAAGTGTTTGTTTATTGTTTAACATTAGTATAGAGGCAAACAGTGTGGACCCAGATCAGACTACTCTAGATCTACACTGTTTGTTTAAGAGGCTTCATAATATTTCAATAGACGATAAAAACATATGATTGTGTTGTAATATACGCTTTAAGGGTTAATAAATGTGGGTTCAGTGCATTAACGGACAGGACTTTCATGAAATACACGCAGACCTGCGCGCCTCAAGCAACTTTTAAACGCTTAACCAATGGATAGAACCTGATTTCCATTCTTGAGCAGTTGAAATAACCGAACCACGCCCAGATATGAAAATTAAAGTTGCCACCTTTACAGTACCCAAAAAGTCCTATAATATATAACAATGACAATATAACATTCCTTTCTGTATATTAACGTTTATCAAGCCCTTGTGCGATAATGTGTTGCAGGCCTCACCGCTGTGTGGTTCTGGTTGCAACACATCACATTCAGTCTTGCCAAACATTAATACAAGGAAAAGAATGTTTTATCCTCTTATTGCATATTTGTAAGTTTATTCTTTAAATGACATTTAGATCTATGCATCAGGAATAAAGCTATAATTTTTAGCTTTTATCTACATAAATCCTACGTGTAAGAAAGCATCGAAGTATCAAGACATGCTATAGCCATGCTTTAATGAGAATCATAATGTAATTTGCTGGGTCACATATGCTAGGTCAAAATCTTTTTTGTCATTTTCTACGCCCATTTGTCAGTGCTTAATCAATAATAGCTATGTCTCCGCCCAGTGATATAAATAGGGCGTAGACAAACAAAAAAATTGGTTGATAAAAGGGAGACAACACTTATTATAGTCTTTTTTTTCAGGATTTTTCAGAAAAGTCACCAAAACAAAAAAACGAGCACGGTGACACATATTTTTTATTCAATCATTAGATTCTTCATGAAAATATCTTTGTAAAAATATGTTTTTTGTTGTTCCAGTTACATTCTCTAATATGTTTATTTTGAATATTAATGTTTTTTTTGGCATTTATTCGCTTGACTTAATTAGGATTTTGCTTAATAAATTGTGTAAATACATGCTATTTCACTATTTTTTGTTTTTATTTATATCTCTGGTGTGAGTAGTATTTGTTCTGAAAAAAACTGTATTGCGTTTCTTGTTAATTTGTTAATAAAATCTATGTTTGTCTATTTCAAAAACCTGCGATTTTGCAGTTTTTGACATCAAATAACTTTTTAAAAAGAACGGTGAGGTATTGTTTTTTTTGTCTTAGATTATGAGTATAAGTCTATATTATGATATATTAAAAGATGAAACACTTTTGAACATATGCCGGTGAGTCAGGTACTACCTTAATTGGTAAACCTCAGCTATAGTAGTTGAGAACCATTGCCATCTGCAAATAGTATTATTGCTAGATCCCTTGGTTTAGTTGTGACGTGAGGAGTACATTAGCCCTTAAAGCGCCACCTGAATTTGCAGCAGACGACAATTTATTTTTCCCGCCTATTCAAAAGTAACGAATAAGGCATGATATTTCACGAGAATCGTCTGCTCGCAGACGATTCTCATGAAATATCATACCTTATTTTTTTTCGAAAATTGGGAAAGGTGTTTCAAAATTTGTCGTCTGCTGCAGTTGTGATTGGCGCTTTAAGGGTTAGTGATTAAACCTCTCTCCCTTGTTATAGATGTGACTGTGGTGTGATCTAGACCTACAGATCCATTTGGAATATATGTGAGTTCTGCCAGTCGAAAATGAACCTACAGGTTATGACCAGCAATGGGTTCGATCAGACTACGCTTTAGCACAGGCTGATTGAACTTTCGCTGTCCGTCTGTATGAAGTGCAAATACCGTAATATTACAACAGTGAACATAGGATCTCCTTAATGAACTGAATAGCTACGTACACTGATATTCACCTTTGGTTGTTTAGCAATAGTTCGGTATTATTTTACGTGTCGCTGCTTTTTGTAAAGTACGCAATACTATGCACCAGACAATCAAAGCGAGAAGGGGACACATACGCAATTACATTGTCTGAGTAGATTACTCTTTATATCTACCTAGTCGGTAGCATGAAAAATATACCATTTCACAATGAGGAAGAACACGCAAGGAAATCAACATATCTGCGTGATTTGAGCACATACAGTCTAACTTTAACTGCATGCGAGCAATGCCATTTGGTGGTTTATCATCATTCTTTAACCAATATGAATAATAATGCGGTGTCTGATCAGGATCTTCACTGCTTTAATACAGAAGGTTCAATTAAAATTTAGGGGATGGGGGCTGGTTCTACTGAAAAGGGTAGACAAGTTCGTTTGGTTTAAATGGGTTAAACTATAAGCAGTCTAGATATATCTATGGGCTCAGAATTACATCTGTTTCTTACATTTAAGTATATCTGAAATTATTGCTTGATCATGATATTTGAAACTTGCTAAAATAATATTAATACAAAAGGGCATATGACAAGGATACTGCACGTAAGGGACACAGAATGCAATTAAATACACAACATTAATAATGTAATTAAAGAAAAGCAACCAGTTTTCTCTCTCTCTCTCTCTCTCTCTCTCTCTCTCTCTCTCTCTCTCTCTCTCTCTCTCTCTCTCAGCAGACTAGAAAGGACACAAAGAACTAACCTTCACAAAACCAAGACCAAACACGAAACCCTCACACATGATGGAAGCAGCAAAAGACGATGAAACCAAACCAACAAAAGCACAGCCTTTAATATAGATGAGAACAGCTGCAGCCAATGGCCCAGGGATGCTTAATCCATTTATGCCGAATGTGTTTTCTCATCCTTATAAATTGGACGAATCCAAGTCCAATTTTAGGGGTGATGGGTAGTATTTTCCAATTTTTTAAAATTGTATTGCAACATTTTGTAAGCGAAAAGCGGAGACCCTGGTCAGACGCCGCGTTCTGCGGCGTCTGATCTGGGTCTGCACTGTCTGCGTATGTCCCACAAAAAGGACGCTAGACTTATATGTTTTGAATATATTTACATGGCTTATCTTCGCCCTAGATCTGCTGTTGTTAAAGCACATTCATACATGTAGTATCGCTCGCATGAAAAATTCCCAACTTATTCAATGTACCATCACGGTGACCAATGGTCATGGTTTTACTGGTGATAAATTTGAAATGAATTATTTACTCTAGAACTCGGTTTAATATAATTATCTAAAATAACGTAAGTTATATAGGTTCCTATGCCAATATACTTCACCAAACGTCGTCAAAACATAGACTGATGTAACTTTACAAGAATCTTGGAAATGCTGGTGCAAGCGAGAGCAATTTGAATCGGATACTTTATATTCTTTGAAACTGAATATATATATAATTTTTTAGATATTTCTTCTTCCTTCTTAACCTATAACTTTAAGGTAATAGACTACCTGTCGTCAGGAAATTAACAGACAGCTTGTGTCAGCACCTGTCAATAAGGCGTCTAAAATGGTGTGGTTGTTTGAAGGATGTACCTAGTACAACCAAGATAATGCCACAATCATTAACTGCGTACCAGCCACCGACACAGTGAGGACAAGACACAGAACACTAACAACAAGATATCAGCAAGACTTTCTATTCTTTCTCAGTGAGATGATTTCAAAACCAAAAAGTACGCTATGTTCTGCATGACAAACAACGACCAACATCCCCATACACAGACACACACTATGAAAGTGACAATAAACAACGAATCAACAACAACAGAACCATCGTCTTAGACCGGACTGCAGACAAAGACATTAGTTTCGGGGTTGGGAGGGGGGCTTAAATGCATTTTAGTGGCGTCAAATCTTTGCCATAGATTCTAGATTAGAATATAAGCAAAATATCAGAGAACAACTCCAAAATGGCATATTATTTATTAACACAACGTTTCAGCCTACATTGGCCTTTTTCAAGTGTAATATAAACAAATAGACAGGAAGTGACATCGACGTCACCTGACGTCATTGACAACGACGTCAAAAAGAAACACATCAGTTGGCGCAAAAATCAAAATAAAGGATCTTTACAAGATACAAATTACTGACAGAGATGCTATTGTCATGCAAAAGAGATAGAAGTCAGTAAAAACTTTATGATGACTTACTTAATATATAAAGCGCCAACGAAACAGTTTAGTGGAATCGAAAATAAATTAACACATTTAGTTTTATAACTATACAAGTGGTGTTTTATGTTTATTTGAAAACATGTGAAATTGCCGTTACTCATTTATTTCTCATTATATTTTGAAATATTAATTTACATTGGTTAGTCTCATCTCCAGAAATACGCAGTCATCATGAAAATAGCGCTTAACTTTACTCGCTGGTTTGAAACAGTCTCTGAAGATGAGTAGTCAAATTGTAAGCGTTTAAAAATGTTGTCTGAAACGAAACGTTCTGAAACATTCTCGAACGATTTCTTTATAGAGATGAGATTTTCTCTTGGAACCTATTTTAAATTGTACATAAATAATTAATGTGTATTCTATTAGACAATAAAGTATTTCAGTTGGATGTTTACTTTTTGGAAGCAACTTGAACATTAACAGTTTCCGATGCAACACTATATTGTATGCAAAATACATAAATGCAATATTTGGTGACCAGTTTTATCGGCAGTATATTTTTAAATTGTTGTAATGGCCGATGCTATTTTCTTTTATCTTTGCTGATGTTTAAATCAGACACCCTAGAATAACGACGAAGGAGGAGCTTAAAACCGTACTCTAACTTCCAATTTTAGTTAAACAGCGATGTAGGCGGTAACTTCCTAAAAAGCGACAGTTTATCCCGTAGGTAAATGTGATAAAGTTGACAGCTTAGGCCGGATGCTGGGAGGAGCGAATGTAAATTTCGTCAGGTGTCAGTAACACGTGTTTGTTTGCGCCTGCGCCATACAACAGGCTAGATAAAGGATTCTTCATCGGATTTCTGTTTAAACCGCTCGGTGGGCTACGCCCACCTCGTGGTTTAAACAAGAAAGCCTCGGAAAAGTATCCTTTATCTATTACATATCCAAGAATTTGAGTCGGCTCTGCGTTTTTGAGAATGTGTTCTTACAATTTTTCCAGAGCACTTTTTATACATGTAATACCCATTTGTGCACTTGTATGGTAGAACGTATTAAGCCAAGCTGTCATGCAAATACAGGCGCATAGAAGCTGTTTTCATTTGAATAATAGACTGAAAGTTCCTCTAAGCATAAAATAAAACTGCACACTTAAGTACGCATTTTTATGAAAGATACCCCCGTTTTAGCGCTTAAAATCATTGAAAGCGGTGGAGTGTGCGTGTATTTTAGGTCACCATTTTATGGTCATGCTTTAAGTTGCAATTTTGTCTAGTCGACCATACCTGGGACACGTCCGTTATTTATAAAACAAAGTAGCATAATTATGTTTGTTTTATTTATATGCAACCGCTAAATAGTGAAATTCACATCTGTTCAAATAAACATGAAACAGGTCTCGTATAGGAATAGTTGTTTTATTAATACCTTTCTAGGATAGACTTTTGGATGAGATCAATTGGAAAGTAGGCTGTGATCCTAGAAGGAGGCGGCATCTGTCACAACTGATTCGGAAACCGATTAAACAAAAGTATATAGATAAAATAACTATTTCATAAGAAATAGGCCTTGTGCAGGTGCTTAAATATTCCTATCAATTTATGACATGAGATTTCAAACAATGTGGTATGTACAGCAAGCAAAGGCTCAGACCAGCCTGTGCATAAGCGCAGACTTATCAAAGCCTTTGCTAGTCGCTTAAGTATTCTTTTAAGCTACTAACCGAACATTTTGGTGTTTCTAAGCTTAAAATGAGGTTGCACAGTCTCGTCTGAGTCTTAAAACTTGTCAAAATACCACCCTGTTGGAAGTCACGTGCCGCGGCTCAAATGTGTTCCTGTTACACACGACATGATTCACTTGTTCTTGAGAGCATAACAAACAATGTGTCTGCAACTACAATTGGCTGATTCTGGTCTATTAACCATAATCGTGGCACTACGACGAACGTCAATCATCAATAGAATCAGACACGACATTTGTGTACTTGCACATCAATCTGGCAAAAAGCACTTTTATTGAAGAGCACACACAATAAGTGCGTGCCGATCGAAGAGCAACAATCAAGACGAAATGCAATAACAAGACGAGCTATTTAGATCGGAAATTCATGAGTGCAATTGGCATATAGGTCTCGGAAAGATGATTATTAGGAGACTTCGGTAGTTATCGCATCGCCTAGAAGTCAAGGCACTGGTGAACTTATGCCGATCCCGTCAGAGCCCTAGCTGCTCGTTCCGAATAGCTCATGATCTGGCCACTATGCAACACGAAGGCGGAACACGTGATTTGTGATGTCATCGTATCAACTTTGTGGATGCGGCCATTTCGATGGTACAACGTTCGTCAGCTCTGCTTCTTTTAAAAGAACGAAATTATTTGTGCATGAGTCGTACGTTTTGCATTTGTGTTGGGACCTAAAGCTCTGTATGTTCTGTTATCTGGTAAAAGCAAACAATTCGACGCAAATCATACTGTTATGACAGTTGACACAATGACCAAGCTAAAAACTTGATCGAAGTAAAAACAATGTCAATGAGCAGCGTTTGGTCACTAAGGGAAGCTATTTAGATTACAAGTAAACCTGTGTTAAACGGACTCTCTCAAAAAGACCACAAATTAGTTTGCAATACCAAATATTACTTAATGCAGGTCATAAGTATTGAGAATGCTCCAAGGGGAGCATCCTACAATACTCTCAACCTTCATTTAGCTACCATTTATCATTAAGATCTTTGTTTTTCTATTTTTGAGTTGCCGTTTTACGCAGGTTTTTACTGTACATACATGTAAGCTGTGGACTAGCGCATGAAATTATTGCTTGCTTATTACCCATACAACAAATGAGGACAATTTCCAAGATGGCTACGCCTTAATTGCAATATATATGACGTCACAAGTCATATGTTCCATTACCCTGATGTATGTGTATTGAGGTCAGATGGGGAATTTCAAAAATTGTTTTGCTCACATGACCTAGATGTGCCTATATAAAGTAAAAACCCTTAAATATTTTGTATTGTGCAAGTGACGTTGACCAAGATGGTCGTCATGCTTATATAAGGTTAAAACACTTTAAATATCTTCTTTTCTGGAACCAAAAGGCCAATGACCTTGGGACTTGGTATGTATTATTGGGAATGTGTGCTCTATCAGGTTTGCACAAATGATGAATCTGGGTTGACTTTGACTGTTTTTACGACAAGGACAAATTTGATTCCTAATGCATATGTTTTGGAATAATTTTGAAATGTTCATTTTCCTATAACTGTTTTAGCGGAAATGATAATACTTGTGAGAAATAGTAAACCTGAAATGATACACTGATTTTATATAAGCACCAAAGGTTAAGCTGACCTTTGCCCTTTCATCCAAGGCTACTCATTTTGGACTGCCAATATGTATCTAAACATTTTTTTCTCAGAAATCACTTGGCTGTTTAGCCTGGCGGCGTTGCGCAGTCGGTAACGTGTCTGGCTACAGATGGGTGTCTGACTGCAGATCCGAGGTCGCCATTTCGATCCCAGTCCGGTCCCATACTTTCGTGGAGATTGATCATGTAAAGATTTCTGCGGTCATTCTCCTCCCTTCCACCGATTCATTCAAGAAGGGTTGTTGTCAGTTACAAGCGAAAATACGTGCACGGGAAAAAGTTTGGATAGGTGAACTGACCGTCCCGTCATGACCATAGCTGTTGACTTGGGACGTAAAGCAACAAAACAAACAAACAAACTGGGCTTTTTGAGATCAAATGCCATATAAAGTAATCAGTAGAATAATCATTCTAAATATAATATTTGTTTTAGGCCATTTGAACAAAATGGCCACCATGCCCATATATGCGAAAACAAAATATGTTTGAATAATAAGCCTAAGTTGACCTTGACCTATTTTAACTTTATTAAGGAGACCAGGTGAGCGCTTCTGGACCTTCAGTTCCTCTAGTTTTTCTAATGCCAGGAATCAATAGATCTAGAACTACTCTCTATTCTCCTGGGTATAATTTTAATCAGTCGTAAAATCCAATTGTCGCTAATATACACTTTAGTCTAGCAAAGTACATAATTTCATCTTGCAGAAATTGCGTTCGAATTGAGCTGCAACTTGGGAATAACACCTTCTAGCTTTCTCGCATAAATCAACAGCTCGACAAAGGGTGTGCAAAGCTAATCAGCGCCTTTGTTGATGACCAATAACAATATTAGACTATCTTATAAAGGTATGTGCATGTTTTGTGGGCAATATCCCCTTTAAACTGCACAGCTTGAATAAAGTTGGGTATTCGCTTTCTATGAAGGCTTTAAGGCGATATCAATGACCAGCGCCTAAAGCAGCCGCCAGAAACATTCAGGATATCCATCATGTCTAACGCTGCGGTGCTGGAAATGACATGTGAGTTGCATTTTTGAAGCATTGGATCACTTTATGGTGATAGCGATGATCCATTTCACGTTTCACATGATTGATCAGTGCCTTTTTACCACCTTTACCAACTGAAATATCTGATGTGATATGCAAGGTCTACACTGATGTAGGTGGTATAAAATAGTCATACCATGTTTGGCCACCTGTACGTAAGATAATCGACTTATATTGTCTCATCATTATCAATTGAACGAGTCTATTTCCAATTTTAGGATTGTTGGGTGGTATTTTTTTTAAATTGTTATTCATATTTTAAAAGAAACTTCTGTAAGCAAACATTAGGGAACCTGATCAGACGCCGCGTTTTGCGGCGTCTGATCTGGTTTTGCACTGTTTGCCGATGTCCCATAAAAAGGACTCAAGGCTTATATGGGTTAAGCTCAAAGAGCCATTTTTTGCAAAATTGCAGCAGGTGCTTTTGTTCTGTTTATTACGAGTACCACGTGCCAAAAGAAAAATACATAAAATTTAATGGCGTTTTTGTGTAATATTTCCTATTACGAGCAGTAAAATTACATAGGTTTTAACAATGCAACTGTCTCAACATCTTATTGGCTGTCGTAAAACAGTCTAAGATTTACGTCACTAAGGTTACTTAAGCATTATACCTTCGAATTATTGCATTTTGTTCCCCGCAGTCTTCATGTGATTTATGCCCCCTTCTGTGGCTCATCTTGATTGTGGTCGTCCATCGACGGCCACACATATAAAAGCCATGCAAATCACACATCCCTTTCACAGGACCAAGCTTGAAGCATTTCCATTATCTAACGATAGGGAGCATTTTTCAAATACTGAAACCTTTGAGTATCGCGCTAGCGCAGACAATGAAAGCATGTCTCCTTTGCTGCCGAAAACTAAATGGGGAACCAATACTGATCCACACGTCAGACAACTAATCGCATGTGTTAACATTGAGTGGTTCTTGGATGTTTCTATGGAAACAAGACAGTGCACCGACAAGGCGATTGTAATTATGTTAAAAATACAACTGTAGCATGGGTACTGGCGTGAACATTGAAGTCGTCCTCTGATTATGTTAATATGGCACTAGTAGGTGGACTGCAGATGGGAAAATGAACTCGGGCAGGCACTAACTGAGTATGGTAACCAGAGTCGCTGTTGACGACCTTAAGTCGATGTACATTGTAGAGACCACTATGATCTCCTCCGGTGGCAGCTTTATCTGTAGGCTTTGAATATAGTCCCTGGTTTTCATGAACAGACTCAATAAAACCGATTCTGCTGTTTTCTTATATTGCATGTTCTCACAGTATGCCAAGTCTTACAGAGAACTTATCTTGTGCGACATAGTTATAAATAACTGTAACAGATACGGATGACCTTGATTGGGGTCAACATTTTTGTTAAACACTATTACCAGTAAGACAGAAAATTGGTTGTGGCACCCGAAGCTGCATACCAAGATGTGGTTCGTCCATAATTAGAGTATGCCTTGAAACTAAAGTCAAAAGCATGCTGAAGCTGATCAAAATACATGTAGGCCCAAGACGTTGTGCCTGCTTAGTTCAGTGGCATTCAGTATTTAATAAAAGGTTATTTTTAACTCACTATTTTAGAACCATGCGTGTATTATATTGTATTCTACATTTATATGGCAATGAGTAATTCGTAGCAATTTTATACTGTCAAGGAGGTTGCGAGTTCGCCCCGTCACCTTACTTTTGTTAAAATGTTTATGTATTGATTATTGATACAAATGGTTGAATATAATTCATAATCAATTCCAAATCATTTCGGTTGCTGAATATTGGTTTTATGACACAAACAGTTCATACCCTGTTGAGATGAAGCATTCCGTTGCATATCGTTAGGGTTTCTTGTTCGCTAATGTCCCATTTAAGGGATGCTTTGCATAAATGTTAAAACCGTTGTACTAACATAATGTAAAGATACGTATGAAAATATTATTCAATAAATGATGAAAAGTAAACGATTACATTGGTGGGATTCGAACACTGTACATAATAGAAAAAAATTGATTGTCTACTAACGGCGTCTCTACGTTCTGAGCTATCCATGCTTACAACAATTTCAAAGTTCACAAACAAGAAGCCACTAGAGCTTGGGTGAGCTATAGAAATTCGAAAACTGATGCCTCATTCTTCAAATTAAATTTCAAATAGGATTAGTTTGTTTGATGGGCACTTTTGACTCTTTGCATGCTGGGTAAATTTCCGCGATTTTTGTCGTCTGGTGATTTTTTTCAAAATCAACTTTTTAGAAAAATTATTTCAGGAATACCATCAGAGTGTCAAACAGTTCGGATCATAATCAGGCCCTACATGCGTCGGGCCTGATCTAGGTCCAGACTGTTTGCAGTAAAGAGTTAAGTCAAGTAATTATTGGATCAGCTAATTACTTCGCTGATGCCCATCTAAAAGATGAAAGGGTTTGTACTAGGAGACAATTTAAAATTGTCATTTAAAACAATGAGCATTGATCGATAAGATGATCTTGGTCTGCACTGTACGACTTTGTGCTAGATAAGTAAATGCCGTATAATGAGAACGCGCGCCTTCTCATGGCGTAAGCACTGCCGTCGTGTCAAACAGTTAGCATAATGTTTAAACCTTTGCATGCTGTTTTTTCTTTGTCGTCTGCTGATCTATTTTTTTCAAAATTAACTTCAATAAAATATTTCAAGATTACTATCAGAGTGTCATACAGTTTTGATCCAGCTCTGGTCCGACTATCTGTCGGGCATGATCTGGGTCCAAACTGCCTTCAAACGTTATCAGCAGGCGACAAGTCCCCACTAGCAGGTAAGAAACTAAAAATATATCTAAGCCCTTAATTCGCCAATTGCAACAAAAGTCGTCTGCTTTTCTCGTCTGCTGAAATGTTCAAGAAGCCTCTAGGGCAAAAGTGTGGACACAGATCAGACTGGGTCCATGCTGTTTGCTTCTGTATTTAATTCGTCAGTAATGCTAGTCAATTATTTGCAGCAGACGACTTCAGCAGACGACATTTTCAGTTGCATTTTTTTCTTGGTGCTTTAAGGGTTAGCATCTGATCTGTGTTTCGCTTTGCATCAAACAATAGCTTGAGAGGGACAGCTGTGGCCACAACAATGTCTTTAACATATACACAGATCTATAAACCTTTAATTAAAAAAATACTGCAACACGAAAAGGAGTCTTCCTTTTCTAAAACAAGTAGTGTTTCCGATTTCCCGTGTTGGTACTGACTACAACTGTTTATGGTCTGTATCAGGCCGACACGTGGCACTTATTATTGCATAGGATTATCAGAGTTCTTCCTATAAAATATTTATTTTAAAAAAGAGTTTATAAAACAACTGTATTGACCTATCAACCCAGTTCCATATAAAAGTTTAAGTCTGAATTTAGGCTTTCCGGTATTTATAAAAGATACAGTAAACCCTAGTAAAAGCTACTGTTTAGCTACAGTAAAACCCAGTCTAAACGGCCACTCTAAAATAGAAAAAACAAAGATCATAATGACAACTGGTACAGTGTAGCTCAATGAAGGTCGAAAATATTGCAGAATGCTCCCGTTGGAGCATTCTGCAATACTTTTGTCCTGCATTAAGCGATAATCGGTCTTAAAAATCATTTTTGGTATCTAATACACAGGTTTTACTGTATTTTGGATTCGTTGTTTACAGTATATTAAACTTTCAGAGAGCACAGTAGCTCCGAGCTCGATGATCATCAAGGTAAGAGGCTGTGGGTTTGAATCCCGAAGGCATGTCGGTACTGTTGTAGGCATTGTGTTCATAGCAATGTACTTTACATTCAACGTTCAGTACCGATTCAAACAAGGACAATATTCCGACACGACTGAAAGCATGCTGACTGGTACGTGAAGTATCAACTCAAACAAACAAAATAACAGTGTCATCTTTTAATTGCAAAATACAATCGAATCTCGTAAATTTGAGGTCCTCGGAACAATTCGCTGTTTAAAAAGCATCAGAAACTTATTGTTTTGCAGGATTGATCATTCGTATATGAAGCCAAGCTGAAGGTGAGACTTGGTAACACCAGCAAGTGTATAAAACGAGGAAGCTGGTCTTCGGGATGTTCTACTAGGTAGGCTCAAACCAACCTGCTCAGCTTTAGCGACAGGCCATAATAATGAAGATTTATTTCTTTCAAGAATTGCAAATTGGTTTTGCCACCAGTAGCACTCAAACCTATATACTTAGCTGCAGGAACTCCCTTAAATCAAGAACTCCTGAACTTGTTTGTATTCCATATAGCAAATAACAACGGCGCTGATCAGACTGTGCGAATAAGATGTAAAATTTGCTGCACATAAAGTAATTGCTGCACATAAAGTAATTGTTTACTTGGTTGCACCTGCATGCTTGAAGTTTAGTTATTCAAGGCCAACGTATTGCTACACAGAACAGGAAATTGCAAGATTATCTCACACGAGGCCATTGTTGTCGGATCAGTCAATGTCCCTCATACATGTAGGTGAACGGATTCCCTTCACACAATTACATTCGACACGTGATTTCAAATAATGTGGCATTTTGACAAGTGTAGACTTAGACGAGCCTGTGCAGCCTACTTTAAGCTTAGGATCTCCAAATGGTTTTTAGTCAGTAGCTTAGCATACATAGAATATTAAAGCGGCTTGCAAAGGCTCTGATCAGTCTGCGCGTATGCGCAGGCTGGTCTGAGCCTTTGCTGGTCGCGCATACCACATTGTTGGAAATCTCGTGCACTGGTTCATTTATGATGCATTTGATATTTGGTGCGACCATGTCTGAGTCACGAAGCTGCAATCTCGAGCACGGAAAGCATCGTCACTTGTGCGTTCCGGGGGCATGATCTGTAGAAAAATAGCAATTTGGTGGATCAGGCCAAGCTTGGTGTACAAATTTAAATATTTGAGAGTGCTAGCTTGTGGCAAACCCCAAAAGACATCTTTGTCTCGGTTGGTTCATATCCTAAAATATTTTAAATTGCTTAACTCTTTGTATAATGGAAACTCTTAAAGGGATACTAAGACAGACAGTGTAGACCCAGATGGAATTGAATTCCAAGCGGCATTCCATCTGAGTATTCAATATTTGCTAAAATGAAAACAAACTTCAGGGACCATGGGGGACTGAAGTGTTTCTTTATTGGCAAATTCTAACCTAACACCCTTTGATACAATAAGCATGGGAGAGTTAATTTTGTGTTTAAAAGGTCACAGTTCGAATTGTCAAAATTATGATGTATTTCTGGTTCTGAAGAATGTTTTTACATGTATCTGCATTTTCATTCTTAGCCGAAGTACCTCTTTATGGATAATCAGAACAAAAAGGGTTCAGCTGTGATGAAAGCCCGTCTATATATAGAGGATCTTACATGATTGTTCATGTTTTTATTGAATTTATTAAACGAGCTGAGGAAAAAGCGATAAACGGCTAGGCTTGCCGAGCATTTATTTGCTTTTTCGCAACGAGTTTAAATAAATTCAATAATACAGGAGCACGAATGTTAGATTCTATTTATCATTGGACATTGATTACTTTGGAATCCCATTTCTGGCGTAAAACGATAAGATTTTGTCATTATGTACGTAACGTTATAATGGACGTCATAACGTTTACCGAAAATCTGTAAACCACTAATTAATTAGTGGTTCATCGATTTTATTGCATGGCGTTAATTCACTCCCAGACGCGACGTCATATGATAAACCAGATTAATTTGAGGTTTGAATGAGATCTAAAGCAGATTGACTTCTTAACGTGATGGAATATTCTTTCCGTCTAAAACAAACCACACTGCCCACACACAATCTAATATGATGATGATGCTTTTAAATGAGTTTATTCCCATCATGGTTGGAAATCGTCTTAATTTGATATTGGCGTTTGGCAGCATTTTGCAAAGGAATGCACTTAATAAATCGTGTCTTTTACCGTTGAAATGCAATTTGCCAAAAACTGAATACTCCCTGGTCATGTGATAATCGCATCAACTGCATATCTGAATAAACGCTTCTTAACTCTTCCCTTGCTAGCGGCGACTCTTGTCTTCTTCTTATAACCTATGCAAACAGTTTGGGCCCAGATCAGGACCGACAAAAATGTCGGTCCTGATCTGGATCCAAACCGTTTTGCCACTCTGATAGTGTTCCTAAAATATGTTTTTGAAAAAGTTAATTTTGAAGAAAAAAATCAGCAGACGACAACAAAAGCCGAAGTTTGAACACCATATATTAATATGGACACTCCATAAATCGAACTCGGACACTTATGCATATGTGCAAAATGCCCCCTTTTTATGCCCATCTGACGTTTACAGGCGGGCCAGAGGTCTAACTTTTAGCCTGATTCTTCATCTTCATTCTTTCTTTTGGTATGCGAGAAGTGCAGGCTTTTGCGAGTCTGCATCATTTGTGCAGACTCGCCTGAGCATCGTGGCTCGGCAATGCGATAAGTATCAACATCTCATGTTCTGACCCAATTATATATCACTATTATCAAGGCGATGTAGACTAGAAAGACAAAATACACTCCTATCAAATGATCAATTTTCTTTATACATAATAAATGCCATATCGATCAATGATGGCATTTTAAAGCCATCGAGGGACATAGAATATCTATGATATTATCCTGACAGTTGAGAGGGTCAGCTCTCATGTCATCGCCGGCAGACTCCCTAGTCTCTTCTGTCACGCTATCTGTTCTGTTCGTGCTTTGGTGGGTATATTGGTTTAACGCAACGTCGCAGCCAGGGCGCTGGTAACGTTACGCACATCAAAGGGAGACTACTGGATCAACAGTGATACTCTTCAATTAAGTCACTTTTCGAAATGGGAACTTCTTTTAAAGGAAAGAATTTGCTCCCAGAGGGAGAGAATTCTCTTCTTTAAGAGCAATTTCTTAAGGTATTGAAAATCACTTTTACAATATTAAGTGAGCTCCATTGAGTGTTACTATTTCTATTACGCACGTGCGAATACTGCGTAATGGCAGCTACGACAATGATGGGGGAAATTAGATAAAAGTGTTGTATGTGTTATTGAGTAGGTAGGTAGGTAGGTGGGTGGATAGTTAGGTAGGTAGGTAGGTAGATAGGTAGGTAGGTACGTTGATAGGTAGGTAGGTAGGTAGGTATGCATTTAGGTAGTTAGGTAGGTAAGTAGGTAGGAAGTTAGGTATTGGGTAGGTAGGTAGGTAGGTAAATAGGTAGGTAGGTAGGTAGGTAGGTAGGTAGGTAGGTAGGT
The DNA here is from genome assembly GCA_964019695.1 of Loripinus fragilis. Lineage (NCBI taxonomy): Eukaryota > Metazoa > Mollusca > Bivalvia > Lucinida > Lucinidae > Loripinus > Loripinus fragilis. The sequence continues at coordinate 39,143,739 of OZ026517.1, forward strand.
AGGTAGTGAGTAGGTAGGTAGGTGGCTATGTGGGTATATAGTTAGGTAGTTAGTTGGTAAGTAGGTAGGTAGTAGGTAGGTAGGTAGGATAGGTTGGTAGGTAGGTAGGTAGGTAGGTAGGTAGGTAGGTAGGTAGGTAGGTAGGCATTTAGGTAGTTAGGTAGGTAAGTAGGTAGGTAGTGTGTAGGTAGATAGGTTGGTAGGTAGGTAGGTAGATAAATAGGTAGGTAGGTAGGTGGTTAGGTAGGTAGGTAGGTAGGTAGGGCGGTAGGTAGGTAGGTAATTGGTAGGTAGGTAGGTAGGTATGTTGATACATGGTTAGGCAGTTAGTTGGTAAGTAGGTAGGTAGGTAGGTAGGTAGGTAGGTAGGTAGGTAGGTAGGTAGGTAGGTGGGGTGGTAGGTATTGAGTAGGTAGGTAGGTAGTTAGGTAGGTATGTAGGTAGGTAGGTAGGTATATCTAAAAAAATAAACATATAAATAACATGCTACGAGACGCGGGTGAACCAAAATGCAGCACTGGCGGTTCATATTTTCACGCAAAAACATCCAGTCGACCCGCGTCGCGTAAAATAGTAATTTCATCACTATTACACTATCTAGAATGTGTATATCGTAATGCGTTTAATCCTTTAGAACAATGTACCACTCGATATAGTAAACTTGATACTTTTTAGTCAAAATGGCCCCTTCTATAGATCGAGGGGACACAGGCCACGGTCTCAAAAACAGTACTATATAGGTTTCTCTAAACTTAGCAAACAGTACAGTCCCCGGTGAACTGCCACCTATTACTGTGTTCTTGAAAAATAAAAACATTATTTCAAAAATTGAAAGATCAAAAAGTTACAGACTATGCAGCTTTAATGGGCATTTGGGTGCAATTAATCATTTATAAGTTATGAACTTTCTGAAATATCCGTTCATCTAGGGACTTTTCAGGTAAACTTAGATACCAGTCGACGGAGTTACTTCTTGGATTTTTCTCTTTGCTGCGAATATGCGCTGCCTTATAGATTTGGTAAAAATGATAAAATAAAATAAATTTAATTTAATGGAAATATTGATACAATTGATACTTTGTTTGTTTGTTTTGATTCTTTACGTCCCATCAACAATCTTTCAGTTAAACAGGGACGGGTCTTCCTGGGTTGAACCAGTACTAAGCTAGGATAAATGTGTCACGCTCAAGGACCGCAACGCAGTGACGCCGGTGAGGCTCGAACCCGCGGCCCTTCGGTCTCGAGTCAAGCACTCTACCACTGAGCCACTGCGCTCCCTATTATACAATTGATACCACAGATCAGTTACCATATCGGTTACAATCTATGTACCTTTTTGACATATTTGTTAAATTGATATCACAGTTCAGGTACCACCTGGACTTATTGGTAAAGACATATCTCAATTTCCATAGGGACATTTTGCCAAATTGATTATAGTTTTGTATTCTTATAACATCTTTATACATTTGGTATCATAGATTGTTAGCCTGACGACATTTTTATAAAATGTATATTACATTTAAATGGCCTTACGAAATTATCAGCTATATTATGGAAAATTTGGTAAAATTGATATCACAGCTCGGTAACATTATAGAAAAGTTGATATCACAGTTAAGTTATCTTATGATCATTTTGGTTATTATATATCACAGCTCAGTTACATTATGAAAGTTTTAGTAAAATTGATATCACTGTTCAGTTACATTTTGAATAGTTTAGTACAATTTCTATTACCATAGTACAGCATCCTTATGGACAATGCAGTAAAATTGATTGCACAGTTCAATAGACATTGTGGTAAGATTGACATCACATTTAAGTTTTGTTTGTTTGCTTTGATTTTTTACGTCCTATCAACAATTTTTCAGTTAAACAGGGACGGGTCTTCCTGGGTTGAACCAGTACTAAGCTAGGATAAATGTGTCTTTCTCAAGGACCACAACGCAGTGACGCCAGTGAGGCTTGAACCCGCGGCCCCTTGGTAATGAGTCAAGCACTCTGCATTTGGTAAACTTGATATCACAATTAAGTTACCATAATTACGGACATTTTGGTAGAAATTATATAATAGTTCAGATACCATATGTGCATTTTGGTAAAATTGATATAACAGTTCAGTTACCATAATAATATTTTGGTAAACATGATATCACAGCTTAGTTACATGTACCGTATAGACATTTCGGTAAAATTGATAGCAGTCCAACAACCTTTTGGGGCAGTATGGTAAAATTGATATCACAATTCATTTACCATATGGACAGATTGGTGATTTAATATCATAATCCAGGTACCCTATACACATTTTGTTAAAAATGACATCACAATTCAGTTACATGATTGACATTTTGGTAATATTTACATTCCAATTCATGAACATGTGTGACAGTTGTAAAATAGATATCACTTTTCAGTAACCATTTGTATTATGAGATTGATAAAACTGATATCAAAGCTCAGTTACATTTTTCACAATATGGTAAAATTGAAATCACAGTCCTGTTACCATATGTACATTTCAGTGCTTTTTAAGACAGTTTGGAAAAAACAGATATCACAGTTCATTAACCTTATGGACATTTGGATAAATTTGAAAGCACAGTCCAGTTACCATAATTGATATCAGATTCCGAAACTTTGATGGTTCCCTTTATTTCCAAACAATCTCCACTTTCAGGCCCCAGGGTAAGGAAACTTTTTTCATGCTAAACTCAAGCTCATATTTCTTAAAATGCCATGAAGTATTGACCCTTTTCACATTCATTAGCAGGATAAATACAACAAATGAGAGATTTAAAGCAAGAACAGTCTTTATTTTCATCATTTTAGGTTTTTATGAACAATGACAATTACATTGTCAGCTAAGTGAGGATGTAAAAGTTTAATAACCTCGGAGACAGGTGTTTTTAGACGGGATAGAATATTCCGTAAGTCAAGAGCTGCACTTATGCAAAACCCTTTCGTTGTTGCCAGGATGCATGGACAAGGCATTTGCATAGGATTTGAATGAGTCGTTTTCAATTACAGTAAACTCTGTTTAAAACGTCCACTCACAAAAAGACCAAAATTGGTTTTCAATACCAATTATCGCTTAATGCCGGTCAAAAGTATTGCAAAATGCTCAAAAGGGAGCATTCTTCAAAACTTTCGACCTTCATTAAGCTACCATTTGTCATTAGATATTTGTATCGTCTATTTTTGAGTGGCCGTTATCAACAGGTTTTACTGTATTTAGCGACTAACGCTTGACAATAAATTATGCGTCTGTTTAAGACTAGTCTCTATTTTAGATCATCAGTCTGTATGAGTGCCACAAACTAATAATACATCTACACATGCTATCACAATAATGTTGCAAACATTAGCACAGCATTGTAGTGGCCGTGGGATTGCGGAAGTTGCAAAATCTAGCACTAACGAGTTACAATAATCTGTTTGCACGGAAACGGTGTAAAATCTTGCATCAGATGACAGTTCTGATAGCTCTTATTCATCAGGACCCATTGTATATTGTGTAATAAATTATGTATTTGTCGCTTACGGTTCTTATTTTATCCTTCCCTAAATCCTGGTTTAATGATATAGCATTGTCATTTGGCATATTGCAGGCATTATGCTACTAGCATGAATAATTTATGGGACTTCTATGGTAAAAGACGTGAATATGGAACGTATGGCTTTCATTTTGATGTGCAGCAATGTGCGCACCCAGAGAGGTCAGGGGTATAATAATGGTCAATTCACATATTCTAAAACTGAATTGTTTATACTTTTTAAATTCGTGTCCATTAGGGGAAACGCATGCTATTGGTTAATACATATTTTTGCGAAGAGCTTATGAGAAGAACGGCCAATATTGAAAGTCCAGTAAATTGTTTCCTTTTGTGAAATATTGTGCTCCAAACATGTCCTTGTCCATAAGGTTGGTGTTCTTCTTCTAAACAAGTGCAATTAATAATTTCAGTGATGTACCTTAGTATTTCCAGCTGCATCTCTTATAGTTCATTCATGCTAACAATAAATGCGTGACTGATGGAAAATCTTTTGGACAAGCCAAAAGCTTCTTTAACATTTTGAGAATCAGTGGCATAATTTAAATCTAAGCGTTTTAACGCATCTAGTTTTTCTACATATCAGTTCATTATTCCCTTTATGAGCCTTGGTATCCTGGGTCAGGAGTGGTACTTGATTGTATCGATTCCTGATCTTTGCACCCTTACTTACTTTGATATGACCAATGTAAGCAAAGTGAAGACCCAGATCAGACTGGTCATTCGCCAAGTCTGATCAGATTCTTTGCTGTGCGCTCTGTGGGTAGGTAAGGACTCACACTTTATCATGCAGACAGCAAAGACTCTGATTAGACTGACTGAAGCCTAGACGGATCTGGGTCTCCTGATGACGCACAGCTACTTTATTGGTGTTTATTTGTGTTGTTTTTTTTTGTTTGGTTTGGCTTGATTATTTACGTCCCAGTCAACAGCTGTGGTCATGTAAGGATGATTCACCTAACCACACTTTTGTTTAATTGTTTTTCTCATGTCACGACAGAGTTATTATTTTTCCCTGTACATTTATGAAGGAAAATATACTGAATAACAGGTAAGTGAAAAAATAACCTCATAATACAGAGGTCTCGCTTTATGAAGGTTGCCATTTAAACGAGCATTTGTAAGTTTTGACAAAGAAACAATTTGAATTTGTGTCCGTTTCATACACTTTAGTATCTTATGACAAGTAGCGAATGAGACTTGCTTTCGGCCAATTCATTTATTGGATTATATCTAGACTGTAGATAAATTGTTTTAGGCTTTCTAATTACTACGTATTGTTAGTGTTTTTGCTGATTGACTTATATTTTGCTATGAGAGAGGTTTCATCTTGTCTATCTGACTATAATCAGACTAGTGTCATTGCAGCTATAAACCTTAAGTTCCAATCACAACAAATGTCGTTTGATTTGTCATCGGCGGAAGCACCTTCGACAAACAGTGTAGATCTGGGACCACAATTCTTGCTTCCACACTTACTTTTGGTCAATGAGTTTGTCAAATGTATGCGGCAGACGACATTTCAGGTGATTTTTGTCGGCGCTTTATGGGTTAAAAACAAGTGTGAAGGTACTGCAAATTCCAGGCAACTATATGCAAATAGGGACACTATGCCGTGTGTCGAATACTTCTAATTTCTGCTACATCATTTAGATAAAGCATGAAATATAATTCCATTTGTTTAGAAATATTCTGTAAAATATAACTACCCATTGGCTATAATTCTAATGCAGTGGGGACTTTGTCATTAAGCAAAATCAGCTGCATAATTGCATAATAGATTATAAAAATGATGACAAACGACGCCTTGTTGAAATTTGATCAGATTTTGATTGATTTCAGGTTTAAAGCGCTGAATGACAAAATAAGACGGATCACAGAATGCACAGATGCAGCTTAAACTGATGTGCACGCACGGTAATCGATATTCAGCACATATTCAATTTCAGAACACATTCGCAACTAACTCGGCCAATTCCTTAGAATCAGACCTCGGATGTACATACATAGTACTACGCCTTACATGCATCTGAGGTTTGATTCTCGAATTGAGCCAATGTTTTCCGATCGGATCAGAAAGTGAAGAATCTAATTTTATAAATCTGCTGATTAACGTGGTACACGCAAACATTGGGGGTAAATGTGTTCGTTCGTCACAGGTTTAATTATAACGCATCCTATCTAGTCAAATTCTCATCTTCGCAAGCCAAGGGTACTAAGTCCACTTCGTTCCTTACGCGTAAGGAACGAAGTAGACTTAGTACCCTTGGCTTGTGAAGATGGTCAAATGCTTTGACGTCGACTTTCTTGAAGGGTCGTGCAATAGCCCATTTGAAACCGGGGTTTTGGAATGTATATCAATGCGCGGAAATTCACCAATCTATTAATTATAGGCCTGGTAGCCAACCGTTTCGTGAACCAATAATTAAACATAGCATAGCTTTAATGTTAGCAGTTAAAAAGTTACACAAAAGTCAGTGGAAGTTCAGCTTCCACCAAATTTGGTGTAAAGGTACACTTACTTTTAACAGAGAATAGACTTCAGTTTACGTCATTCACAATGCTCTCCGTGATATGTCCAGTATACGAGACATGTTTCATGTTTATTTGAACAGATTTGAATTTCACTTTTTGTGGTTGCATATAAATAAAACGAACAAATGTGCATACCGGACGTGTCCCTGGTATTGTCCAACGGACAAAATGGCAATTTAAAGCATAGCCATAACACGGCGGTCCTAAATACATCCCCACCCCCTTTAAACTGATTTTAAGAGCTAAAACGGTAGTATCTTCTAAGAAAATACGTATGTATGTGTGGAAGTTTCTTTTAAGTTTAGAAGAACACTCAGTTTATTATTGAAATGAGAAAAGGCCTATGTGTACATGTTTTTGCTTGGAAACTGGGCTTAATAAGTTCTTCCATACAAGTGCCCAAATGGGTATCTCATGTATAAAATGTGTCTTGGAAGAAGTTTGAAAAATAAATTCTCAAAACTAACAGCCTACTCAATTTCTTAAATAGTATAAGTATCTATTGCCGATAAAACTGATCACCAAATATTGCATTTGAGAATTTTGCATACAAATAAGTGTTGCTATGGAAACTGTAAACCCTAAAATTTTATGTTCAAGTCGCTTCCAAAAAGTAAATATCCAACTGGAATGCTTTATTTTCTAACAGAACATACTTTAATTATCTATGTACAATATATAAAAGGTTCCAAGAGAAAAACTTCATATTTTTTAGAGAATTTGTTTACGAAAGATTTAGTACATTTCGTTTCAGACAGCATTTTTAAACGCTTAAAATTTGACTGCTTATCTTCAGAGTCTGTTCCAAACCAGAAAATAAAAGTTAAGAACTATTTTCTTGATGACTGCGTATTTCTGGAGATCCGACTAACCCATGGAAATTAATTATTACCCAAAGTAACGAGAAATACATGAGGTACGGCATTTTAAAATTTGTTCAAATAAACATGAAACACCTCTTGTATACCCAGTGCTACATTACGTTTACCTGCGTTGGTGCCAAAAACGTGCGACGTGTTATAATGTCAATATTGTTTTCTCGCCTGAAAAGATGTATGGGTAGTTGTTAAAGCTAATTAAGATCAGTTGTTGGATAAATGCGTTTGTTGTTTTGTATATTGATTGCACATCCCGTAAGATGTTGTTGACCGGATTTCTAAAACGTCACGCAATGCATTTATGGAGCATGCATTTTACCATAGGATCCGTAAAACAGCCAGCACAAAATACGACATTAAACGTGCTTCCATGTTAACATAGCATGAATTAAGTCACGAGAGATTTGACAAAATCAAGTTGTGAACAAGTAGGGCTGAAACAGCCTTTGAGCAATAGATAGACTTCACAACTTGGATACCACAATAATATACTTTAAAGTTAAAAGGCAGCAAACAACAATAACACTGGTTAGAATGTGCTAACTTGTAGACTGATCTGCGTTTTTTAGTTCGCGTATGTCATAAACATGTGTTCATGGCGTTTCTTATACTATACTGTAGTCGGACGATAAAATGACAATGATGTCAAAACTTCAGCACAGTCTTCTACCACCTGACCACTGCGCTAAGTCCAAAATGACACTTTTTTAAATGATAAAAGAACAATATGTTTACCAGGGGCGTAGCTGGTCTAAAATCCAAAGTACGCACTTGTGGAACAGGCTGAATGTATGCGAAAAAGGAACATATGCAAACAGCGTAGACCCAGATGAGCCGCCGCAAAACGCAGCGTCTCATCAGGATTTGCGCTGTTTGTCAAGATGAACAGACTCTTGGTAATGGTAGATAATATAAAAATTGTATATGAGCAGAACCTCATTCACTTTGCGTTAATTGGTGACGGTGCCTATCAGTAGGTGATAGCATCATCATCACAAATTCAATTAAAATTGGATTAAGAGAGATACATGTAAATATTGGTTTAACGGAAATGTTTTTTTACACATATTATCAAGAATCCATCAGAATTGTGAAAGAATCTTCCCATATTTTGCTCTTTTGAGCACCCAAAACGCATGTTTAAATTGATGGGCACGAAATTAATTACTATTTTACGCTCGAAAGAATCGCTTGTCCGGATATATGAGCCGTGACAAGACATTTCCAACAATGTGGTATGCGCGACCAGCAAAGCACCCAGATCAGCCTTCGCATACGCGCAGTCTGATCTGAGCTTTTGCTACTCTCTTGGACATTCTATGAGTCTTAAGCTACTGACTGAACAGCATTTGGAGTTCCAAGCTTAAAAGGGGGCTGCACAGGCTCGTCTGAGCCACATTGTTGGAAATCACATGTCGCTGCTCATACATGTATGTTAATATACGTGAAATGACAACGTAGTTGCGTGTCTATGTTACATAATCTGTTCTCGTAACAGTTGGAGCATCTAGAAAAATGTGTCTGTATACAATGACCAAAGTAGACATTGAACCCTGTGATAATTGCGCCTTTAGGGATTTAATCTCTTCTTCTGTCACTTCATAAGACAATTGTAATAACTTTTTAGCAACGAATGACTTTCTTGACACAATTTACTTGATTTGTAAGTTGTAAGAGCTGTCCGAAACGAATGCTCTTACCGTCGTCCCGACAAATGATCATAAATATTAAAATATGCGAATCCTCATGAGTACATGTATGTGTACGTTTGAAACCATTGAAATGAAGCAAAAATAAAATTTCAAATCATGAGGGGGACATGCTGTATGAACATGGGTTTTAACTTGACTCTACTCAAAATGAGCTTCGAGCTATTTGCATGACGTAACACAAGAAAGCGTTATGGCCCAGATTGGCCATTTTGCCGTTGCGTTTGTTCGCTAAAACGTTGCGTGCGGCTATGCCGTTAAAGCGGTGTTAAGTCGCCTGAAAGTGTACAAGCTCGCGCCATTTTGCTTACAGAAATCAAATGAACAAAACAGAATATATTCTTTATTTCTCTGGTTCGTCCATCGCAATGTTATTTTCCATTACACCGTGAACTCATTTCTGTAAGATAATTACGAAAGGCTCAAAACAGAGCTATGCGTTGGAAGAGACACGTTTTGATTCCTAGTTTGCTGCATTATACCACTGCACAATGAACACATTGAAAAGCGGTATAAAGCTTAAAATTATTGTTATATGTGATACACTACAGATCTGAAAAATGCATTTCCCATCGTTTCTTCTTATCTTAAAAATGGCTCTTGGTTGCTAGGGGTAAGCTGGTACATTATGTGGGATAGCAATACGTCCAACGCTATCGCTTCAAAAATTGCCTCATACACACGTCAGGTTTATTGTTCAAAACTCGTAAACATGATTTTGCCATGGAGAACATTTTAAGCGTCTAACATAGAATGCATGTCCCGAGTAAGACGCAGGGTAATTTTATTTCACTCTTATACAAGGAAGTAAGGGTGCAAAGATCAGGAATCGATTACAATAAAGTACCACACCTGACCCAGGATACCAATGGGAAACCTGATACGAAATATATATTAGGATTATCTCCCTTGGCTTGTGCACAAATCCTCCACTTCAAAACAAATGTATATCTAATCATGATCAAAATCATTTTATGACGCTTTACCTTTCCATCATCAAACAGTTTCTCTCTCAGCGGCAAAAAGTCCACACATGTCCGGGAATTTGATAATTTCTTAAGAGAATAGGAGAAAATAACCGATGGTGATAAAACATGGGTACAAATTGGAATTTCTAAACATTCCTCTTGAGACAGGTGTAAGACAGACTCATGCAAAATATACTATAATTTTAAAACAGAAGGTAGATAAATTATTGGAAAAAAAGCTATAGAGCCTGTGCCTCCTGCCTCCTGCCAAAAATAAGTCAAGGTTTTTACAGTACGTTTTTCCTCGTACCCTAAAAGATGGGAAATTTACTTTAAACTTCTAAATAAGTATCTCCAATCTCAGCATATCAGGATGGAGTTTTACTTTTGTATGTAAAAAGTGATAACCTCAGTAAATAAAGGACATTCGGCTATTTCAGTAGATCTCTAGGATGTATATTCCATATTCCATTACGAAAAAAAAATACAGTTTGACGGGCAAATTAATTTAGCATGTGAGTGCAACAAAAACAAACTCAATAGACACTTCAAAGCAGAGTTGGGATGAAATGTACGCAAATTTAGTAGCCCAAAGGAAATGATAAAAGAGAAGCACATCACCTGGCTGGAATAGGAGGCATTAATTTAGATGGTAAGGAAATATCTGCCAAAATGTGCATATCATAATGTATTGAAAAGGTCAGAGAGCATGAGTATATTGTGAATGAAGGTAGGACTCACTCACCTCAACTATGTTACAATGCATTAGAATGATGGCAAATTGCAATAGACACCAACATCCACTTGAAAGCAGCACACATGTCAGGAAGGTTGAACAATCTGTCGGATTAATTAAGTCGTATAGTTATCAGATGGACCAAATGAGAATTGAACGATGTAGTACTGCATCAGATTTCAATATATACATGTATATGGCAAACCGTTGGTAGGCCTTGAATTTTCTGTTCCTGTGAGGCTCATTCTCAAGCATTGGCAACAGGCGCATTGACAATACCCTGGGACAGAATGTTTGCATATGCATTTTCCTCAATACATGTATGTCTGATATCCACAGTACTGGAAAGTATAAACTAACTCAGTGCAAGCTAATAGTAATAGCACTGAAGTGGCCAAGACGTCACAGGTACACAGCTCTGCTTCAAATGTGCATTGCACACCCAATACAATTACCATTGATGCAAGATCTGTTTAGACAATCCACATCCACATCTGGAAGTGTTCAACCTGAATGCATGGTTGCTATCGACACAGTCTTTATCAAAAGTTTTTGTCTAAAAAATTAGAGAATATTTGTCTGCATCATGGTGGAAAGAGACACAGAGAGAGAGAGAGAGAGTGCGCATGCCAATTCAAACAATCAAGGAGTTGGTGTAGTACACGTAACATTGAGTCATACTCATTTCCGTTAAGTTAATATGCAGGCAGATTTTTTTGGCTGATTTGTTTGAGAAATTAAATTAAGATTTAAATCAGACAGATCAAACCATTTATCTCCCAAGATATTTGCTCCATGTTTTAAAGAAGAAAGAATACTGTTAACGTTCTATCTGCAAAAATAGAGAATGTTTTACAAGTTCAAAGACCGAATGTATATTTCTCTCATTTAAAAAGCCCCATAACGTGGTGCCAAGTCAAACAATTTCAAGTAAATAGCTTTACCTTATAATAACCAGACGGACCAGTGAAAACAGAATTACATTCCACCAAATTAGGCTCTGTTTAATTGTGCTTCAATGAAAACTCTATTTGAGGCAGCCGACTGGTCTAAAAAGACCACTTTTACTAGAGATATGAATATAACAGAGCACATATTCCATACGTTATTGTTGATGTTCATGTTGTTAAATTGTATCCACAGTATATGGTTGGGTTTAGAAAAGGGAAATATATATTTTAAGTTTGATAAATTCAATATTACAGAACCAGTAATGTTAAATTATTTCTACGATATGACACTTTATTTATTTTGAAATCTCGTTTTAGCGAAAAAGTCCAAGATTTTTCCAAATTTTAGCGACGTTTATTTGATAACGTCACTAAATATGTTTATTGATTTTGATACCTCACAGACACGACATTATATGATAAATTCACTTTTTGATGAATAAAAAACACAATTTGTCACAAAAAACAGCAGAAAATGTTGTGATGCTTATAAAATAACAATCATGGTCACATGACATTTAGACATTCTAGTCAAGCTAGATGATTACATCACCATGTAGCTAGTTTCAAGGCTGCCCAATCTCCTGAGACAAGTGTTCAGTAGTATGTACGTGACTGCAATCACTCTACAGACGGGCATTAACGTGTTAATTTGAAGAAAATCCGATTTGCTTACACACAATATATTGCGTGAATGGTAGTGATTCGGACATTGACAAATTTGGAACTTGTTTCATTCAGACTTCTATAGCTTTCTCCACAGTTTTATTGGGTCTTCAGAAAGAAATGCACAAGGTCCCTGACCAAACTGTTTCATGTGCGGATTCAGATTTTGGTACCCCACCCTAGAAAAGTACAAAGCTTTAGTTTTCTTAGGAGTATCTGTATTAATCCTCCAGGCCTCGAGGTTATAAAACTTGAGTTAATTCTTCGACTCAAAATAAAGCGCAATGATTGGCTGCTTGCGGACACGTGCCCGCAAGCAGCCAATCCTTGCGCTTTATTTTGAGCCTGAGACTATGAGAAAGCTACCCAGTCAGCATTTAGTGTCGGGCCATTATTGGCCCGCCAGCGAAGCGGTTTCGCTGGTGAGGCAATGGTGTCCCGCTTTGTTTACTTGGTAAAGGGTTTCTTAGAAATACATGTACGCCCCCCCCCCACCTTTCCGCTCTGTAATATAAGATGATGGCTAAAACCAAACCGTCAAAACTTGGACTTGGTCCCTCCCGCCCCTGACGCAAGTGTCTGTATCTGTGAATATTTATCTACACAAAAGTTTCTGTATCTATCCGCGCATGTGTTTCTACAGTTGCATAAACGTTGAGCCTTTTTGTGCCCTAGCGTTGGTCTGATCTTTGAATTTGGCACTTCATGGTAATCAGTTGTTTTTGTGTGTATAGGACTTGTATATGTGTGCAAGGTGATTTTGCCATGAGACGCGCGTAGGTTAAAGCGTTCATGCACCCTTGTAACTTGACAATGTTAAAATAGTTCGTTTCCACGCCTACATAGTGTCGTATCATGTAGCATAATCACAACTACTTTGTGCATCACAAGATCATTTCTGCTTATTTAACCCTTGTCACGCTGAACAAATTAAAATGATCTAATTCACTTCAGATTTCCTGTCAACTTATTTGAACGATTACATTTATTTAGGGGTTCAATGGCGGAATTGTCTAAAATTGGGGATATTTGGGTACAGTATGATAACGGCTCTATCAAGTCCGTCGTGAATGTCGCCTGCGAGCTCAGATATCTATATAATTTATGATGATTTGCTAACAGACCATTTGATTAATAATAGAGTGGAATCTTTGTCTTTTTTTTGTTTTCATGCTTTACGTCACAGACATCTTTTTTCAGTTATGCCGGGACGATATCCTGTCTTCCTGGGTTGAATCAGTACTTGGCAGCGAATTTAAAGCGGATTATAAAGCTCACGTACACAATACAGTCCCGCCAGAGGTGAGCTCTTCCAGTATTTAATTTATAGATTGCTGGTCAAACTTTTAAAACAATGTTAAATTTAGTCGCGATTAGCATCCACTTTAAGTTATACCTACACAACACGTCACGTTTAAATGCGGTACGTATTTATAAATGGTCAAATCGTGTGAAAATCTCACCACACATGCGTTTCAATATAACCAAATTCAGATTAAGAGTTTTACAAATTATTTCAAAGATGACTAACGAAGACTCAGACGGTTCTGTGTATCCACAATATCTTACCAGATCATTCAAGAGCCAGTTTCATTATTATTTGGATGACGAAAGCGCAGTTTACATAGTACACAGTCTGTAAAACTTTGTTGTCATTCTCTGCATAGACAATTTCCATCCAAAACGAAATTTGCAACATTCTGGTTTGTCTGAATAGACTTGATGTTTTCTGGTGGCACATGTGCGGATCCACAGGGGGGACAGGGGGTGCGGACCCCCCCCCCCCCACACACACACCTGAAAAATCACAAAAATAGGGTTTCTTAGCAATACTGGTCCCCTGAAAAATCACAAAGCTACCAAGCCAGCATTCAATGTTGGGCCATCATCGGCACGCCAGCGAAACGCCATTTTAATGGCGTTTCGCTGGCAGGCCGATGATGGCCCGATTTTAGTGGTATTTGGATCCACCCATTTACTTAAAAAAAGTTGGACCCCCTATGGAAAAAACTTTCTGGATCCGCGCATGTGGCAGACTGCTAAGGCGGGTTCTCTGGCGACAAGGCTCACACTATAGACAAACGGCAAGTGCTTGAAATCCAATTATCTATCTTCTATGCACTTTAGTTATCATCGATGGCGCAAATTACGTAATAGTGATAGATAGGAATTTCCACGAGATAGATTTTCAGCCATGAAAGCCTGGTCTCAATGTCATAGATTTATTCTCATTCTCAATTTAACTGAACATGAAATTTATCCTGTCCCCGAGTTTATAAAACGTTTTACATGCACAACTCAACTGAGCACGAAATTTCAACTGCTCATAAAACTAAAATATCGACAAATGAAGAAGTATCTCGCTTTAAGTCTCTCAGATGTTGTATTTATCATGCTGATAAATGTTAAAATGCCATTGTTGGCATTTTAACATTAATGAGCAAGATAAATTTTGTGCTCAGCTAAGTTGAGCATGATTTGAGCATAAAAAGAAGTTTAGTTACCTTGGGGCCTTGTCATAAATATTTGAATGCCACCAATCCTTGGAATTTTAATATTTGTATCCAGGATCAATACGTGGTCAGAGTTTCTAATGCAATAACTATGTTAAATTTTTAGTATTTTCAGCTTTATGAGTAGTTGAATTTGTATCACCATATGAGTCAAGCATTAAAGTAGTATTCTAGCTACGAAGTCTGAGCTTGAAATAGTCATCGACACATTATTGCTAATGGCACTGCTTTCGAAGATGAGTTTAACGTGTGGGTTGTTTGAGTGTTTTATGTAACCCTTTAACTCATAGAGACACCTTTTAACGCTTTTGCAAACAGAGCAGACCCATCTCAGGCAGCTCTTGTAAGAGCGTCCTAATCAAGGTCTGCTCTGTTTTTTGGTATGAAAATATGATACATCTGCTCCTACACTAGTGATTGGGACAAGTAACGTTTTTGTTCTATGTACCAACATGAAAGTTTATTTATCTAATTATTTATAGTGGGTGGAGCCTAGCATGAATATTCATGAAGGAAAGGATTAAGAATCAGGGCCCAATAATCAATCTTTCTTTATATTTAAGCATTTCTAAAGTTGAGTATTGGCACTTAATTGACGAAAAAATTTCAACATTATTTACAGCACCAAACCTGGTAATTGTTAAGGACACTTCCTATTAAATATTTTCCAGATTGAAATGTTTTCAAAACTTTGCATACAGTTTGTTTTATGCATGGACTGTCCATTTATGAAATATAAAGGACATGCCCCCCTGCTCAATTGTTCATAATCTCATATGGAAGTCTTCAGCATTTGACCAATTGTCTGAAAATAATCCTAAGTTCTAAACATTAAGCTTAAAGAGACTAAGTCTGCAACAATGAACATTTTTGAAAAGTTTTCTTTTCTTTTTAAATCATTGGTTGAAGCAAAACGAAGTTGAGTTTTCACAGTAAAGCTGTTCGCTTTAGCTAAAAACTGCATGGAAAAGTGAATTATCTTATAAAAACAGGTGTAGTTTCTCTTGTTGGTAATTATAGGCGTCCCTCCAATAATTATAACATAAATATTGTTGTTTTGATACTGATAATTTGAAAAAATTACGAAATTAGTAAAATGTATACATGAATTTTAGTTTTTTTACTGTGTTCTTGAAAAATAGAAACATTATTTCAAAAATTAAAATATCAAAAGTTACAGACTATGCAGCTTTAAATAGTTGTTATCGTCATCCAGCTTCTTGTTTTAAAATTTGATTATTACTCATGACTTTAATCTTTCTAGAAAATGTGAACATTTATTTGTTTTCCCAAGCCGTGTCAAGATACTGAATGATATATTTTGGTAATTCCCTGGAAAAAAAGGATTTCGATTATTAGAGTAAATTATATATTAAAAAATCTGACATTGAAAATCTTATTTTTTGTTTTTATTTCATGGACTATCATTTTACCTTTTAGGTAAAAGAAAGAAAAAACGGGGGTCACCGTACTTATTATCTTTCAGGACGGCCAAGTTTAACCCCGCCCCCACTATTTCAATATAAAACGTCAAGGAGAGTAACTTTCTGTTATTTATATAATTCCATATTACTTGTATGAAGTTAGTTTACATTACAAGGCAAAACCAGAAGAAGAACAGAATCAATTTGTTATAATTAGTGCCTACCCTGGAATTGACCGTGGTCCTCTGGTTCCAGTCTCACACGCACTCACTAGGCCACGATGTCAAGTCGCGGCTCGAAATAACCGTACATATTGGACAGATAATCCGAACATTGGCCATATTCTCACATACACAAATTATGGATAAACATGAAGACTCTGAAAACATGGACCTCTTGTCTCACTTGATACATCAAGCCGGACGTTAAAGGAGCCTTTAGCGCATATGCTATAAGTACCGAAATCTCGTGTGTTAGTCTACTTGCTTTCAAATCTAAATAGAGGATGAGCGCTTTAAGCCATTGGAAATTTTGCTTAGTTCTGAATTGCTTTTGATTTCTGTGGCGGATCCAGAGGGGGTTCAGGTGGATCGCTTACCTCCCCCCGTCCCCTCCTATCCGCCCGTATTTAAATATCCTATGAAGATGAAATAATTTGGTCTCAGTGAGACCAAATTATTTCATTTTCAAGGGATTTTTAAGGGAAAAAATACAATCAGTAAAGTGACCCCCACACCTTTATACATATGAACCCCCCTTCCAGAAATTATGCAGCCACCCCTGGATTTTGTCATGATTCTGTAAGGCACATTTCTCTTTAAATAAAATCAGAACAACTGTTTGCTTCAAAACAAAGTTGGACTAATATGTGACTTTACCCTGGTACTGGGTGAGATAAAGCTTTATATTTAAGTGATACTCTACAGCAGAGATAGCAGCGAGTGTCAAAACTTCCATAGGGATTATCTTTCGCATATTCTTTAAACACGAAATATGACCCCATGACCTTGATCTAAATTTTACACTCCATTGACCTGGATATATTAATCTGTACTGTAAAATGCGTTTCTGTACAACAGAAATACTGGGAGTGTCAATCCTTCATATAGTTATTGCCCTAGGCTTACTCTTCTAGCACACACTGAGGCCTAGTGACCTTGACCTATATTGCACGTTTCATTGATTTGTCAGTGTTCTGCAAAACACATTTCTATTTAAATGAAATCTGTAAAACGGTTTGACTCGAAACTTAATTGAGCTTATATGTGACAGTAAAACATAGATTAAAGCTGTTGGTACGGTTTGCCAATGCTCAAGACCCACATACATTATAAGCAAATCAACCAGCTCTCTCTTCCTCGGCGAGATGCTTTCCTGAGTATAAATGGCACGACGAGCTACATCACAACGCACACAATGGGAGCAGCAAGACAAAGATCTATCAAAACAGCTTCAATGCCTTTGAACGGACGTCGGTTACAGCCTAGGTCTATCTGCAAAGTCCTTTTCCCTTAGGGAGCAACTTTCACATTTACTCATATCCTTTTTCAATTTATATTTTTTGTGTTTTCTCATTTTCAGCTTATAAATTGTACATTTCAATTATCAACTAAATATGTCATTAAACTGGCTCCAGTCCTTAAAACATTTTTTCATCAATGTGTCATATTATATATTTGTAGCTAGGCTTACTCTGATGACTCTGTTTTAAAACAGAGCCATCAGAGTAAGGCTACATGTAGCTTCAAGTATATGATATGACAAAACATGAGGAAAAATGTTTTAAGAGCTATAGCTAGTCTAATATGTTATCAAAGCGTGAGTATCTCTATCAGTTCTTGATCTACACTGTTTTCAAAAGAGGATATTAAAACTCAATGTAACAAAATATTAAAAGAACTGAATGCTTTAGCGTCCAGTATAATTTTTGAACGCTGCTTTTAATCGCCTATAAGGGACATTATCAGTTACAAATGTATCTCTCATATCAACTGCATTGTTGCACGTTGAACTGATAAATGTTGACTATCTCACTGCATTTATCTGTATCAGGTCAACATGACGTTGCATTTTTTGAATGACATAGAAGACGTTGGATCGGCGCAAAATTTAATAATTACGTCATAATCGCCGTTTTGAAGAGAGAGCCAATGGATGAACTGATAAATAGAATACCAGGTTCGTGTCCTTTGATATCATGTTTACCAGGCTTGACTTTGAGAACGCTCGCAAGCCTCGCGATTCAAGAAGCGTTCTCGAAGCCTTGCCTGATACATGTACACTTGATATCAAAAGACACTCGCCTAGTATTCTCTATCTATTGTTTGTGACGCATGCTAAAACTATTTACCCTTATACTGCTTTGATGTATCCTAGGGCCCCGACAAGGTCTGGTCTTTGCCCTGAACTGTCTGTCATCTGTCTATGGAGATGCAACTACAGCTGACAAACGATCTATTGGTTCTGCGACACAACTCGGCTCGATAAACAAGCCTAGCACTTTTCCAAATACGAGTACCTATACTTCCACAAAACGCTTTGATGCGTGACTGTAACGGTAAATGCATTGAATGAATCGAGGGTCATTACTTAGAGGTCGTGGTAGAAGTATAAGTGCACTCTGATATATATAGCATTCTACTATGTTTATATAACGTTGCACATAATGTGCACTACAAAAGATGCATTGTCACGTGTTTACATAGCCACTGCGAGTCTTTAAATGTACCTTTACATTTGAAATGCCGTTCATACCTTCATGAACAAATCGATTTAAGCCACACCCACATACGCGCCATTTGAGCGGGCCAACGTCAACGCCATCCAATATCGTTGCTTGTTTACTGACGTTTGTTTGACGTTGAACACGTATCGCCATGACGTTAAGCGCGGAAATTTGGCGTTTTGGCTATTCCAAACCCATCTGTTATGTCTGATTTAATTCAAAATAACCGGTCATCAGCCAGGTTAGGTGAAAATTGAAAACTGATACTAGACGTAAATATAAGTAATACATTCCACTTTGAATCATGAACACTTTGGGGGTCTTGAAAAGTTAACATGAAGCCTTTTGGGCTTCACTTACTTTGCAAGAGACCCGATGGGTGAATGATTCCATGAAAAGACCAAATTTCAAATTTGTTTCTTAAATGACATCGCGTCTGGGAGTGATATAACATCATGTAATAAAGTCGATAAACAACTAGTGGTTTACAAATTTTGGTAACATTAGGAAATGAGGCTCATAATAAAGCCGCGTATATATGGTAAAAAGGTAACGTTTTCACACCAAAAATGCGATTCTAAGGTTTTGTTAATAGAATTTAACATTCATGCTCCTGTATTATTGAATTTGTAAAACTCGACAAGCCTCGCATTTTATCGCTTTTCCTCAACTTGTTTAATAAGTTCAGTAAAACACGAGCACTCATATCAGATCCTCTATTTTATCGTGAGCATTACAATTACTGCATAGCTCTTAATAAAATATGGATACTTTTTGAGCGTAAAATTGTATTCGTATCCATTTAAACGTGTTTGGCTGATCAAAAGAACATTATCATTAAGAGGGTTATTTGGTGTGCACACAAACAAACCTGAGGCCCGTGTCGTCCTTGTGATTACATGTAAGACAAAGTGCATGGTTCTTGATGATGGATCTTCACGGAAGTCAAAATATAAATCCTGAGTGGGCTGTATACCAATTGGAAGTTCGTTCTTGTTATAATGCGGTAACGCATGACTTAACCAGCAGAGGTATTTTAGCTCCCGCGAATTTTATCGGCCTAGGCATACGCCCAGTCTGGCCAGATTCCTCGATGTCCGTATTACTTACTTATATGGGCTCTTTGACGTCATTAAAATCAAACTCACGACCGAATTGCAGTTAATGACGTTACGCCAGTCCGTCCAGTGATTTGTAACTCAATATACGAGTGCTGTTCAAATATGAATGCAAGTAGCCTCATAATTGTCTTCACATATATGCTACGCCAAAATGTCATACCTTTCTGGAAATAACTATTTGTCGCCTTTAAAATGGCACAAAACTTAAAGAAACACTCACTATATTTCTCGAGTTACATACCCTTATATAAAGGCCATTTCTGTATATTGAGGTTTTTCTGAAGTAAATTGCAATGCTCGTTTTGGTATATGCGCGGATATAGTGTCTTATCTTTGTAAGTTTTAGACAAAATGGCACCAAATTTTAGATGCAAGTTTAAGTAACTATCCAAAAGTTGCTTGCAGGAAAAAGTTTATATAATCCTGTTTCAATCTCGAGTAAACAGGCACGTTCGTGACGTCATTAAATTTATGATAAGCGTGATTATGAATTATCTACTGGTGATGTAATAATGAACATTGCTGTTTCGTTTTCTTTGCGTTTTGCTGAAAACATGCTATACATGTCATAAGGGAGTTTTTAGAACGCGTCATCTTCTGTTTACAAAGTAATCACATTAATATAACTTTTTAAGCATTTTTCTGCTTCTAAATGACTTGTTTACATTAATTAATATATTTTCAATCTGTCTAGTCCTCAAGACAAGGTGAGTAATTTTATTGTAAATAATGCCTATAGTGGTCAATCTTAAAGTTTACGTTCAAATTTAGTATAAAGTCGCAATGGTTATGACAAAAAAATTAAGCATATATTCTATGACACCTTCACTTAAGTCATTTTTGACTTTATAAAAACGCCTTTAAGCTTTTAAAAATTACCTTCTATCCATCAATTATTTGTAGCAACAACTCAGTATGAGCGCCCAACATATTGTATTTGAGTTAAAACTAGTTTAAATGTTGCTTCATGCATTTTGTTAGAGATAAGTTTTACTGAAAATTGAAAAGTGGTGTTTTGTTCACCATTTATTTGCTAACATTAGGAGACTTTAGTGAAAACGATTCATTGTAATTTAACAAAAGCATGTCAGATTTTTGCAACGTTCACAGAATCATTATATAAGAATATTGGAATACTTCCTTAAAAATTTCAAGAAATTTCACCTATTTATGGAAGAACTATACGCTCGTCTATATCACTGGTATATGTTCAAATTAATGAGCTTGTTAGTATACTAACGTGACCCTCATTCAAAGAGCTATAGCTCCATAAGTATACTGTATTTTTCTTTCAGTATGGTGCCGGTTAAAAGGTGACATATAGTCCTTTATAGAAACGTTTACCATTTTGTCGTAGCATATATGTGAAGAAAGTAATGAACCTACTTGCATTCATATTTGAACAGCCCTAGTATCACTAGGTTTTACCATTGGCTATGTAGGCAGATGTAATGACGTCGACAACAAAAACAGTTATATAGAGGATCTTACATCAGTGCTTATGTTTTAATGAATTTATTAAACGAGTTTGGGAAAAGAGATGAATTGCGAGGCTTGTCGAGCATTTTATCTCTTGTTGGCAACGAGTTTATAAATTCAATACTACAAGATCACAAATGTTAGATTCTATTTATCATATGCCATTAAGATTTCTTTGAATTTTTTTTATTTCTGCCGTAATACTTTATAATTTTGTCATAATGTACGCAACGTTGTTATGGACGTCATAGTGTTTCCCGAAAATCTGTAAACCACTAGTGGTGTGTCGATTGTATTGCATGGCGTTGTTTCACTCCCAGACGCGACGTCATAATGTTAGAGAATGACAAAATCATTTCCACGCAAAATTGCGATTTCAAAGTGTTTTAACGTCATATGGTAGATAGAATTCCCTAAAGTCATTTAATATACTTAATAATACATGGGCAAGAATGTTAGACCCTCTATAATGTTATACCATCTACTGAAGTTGATATCTGCCTCCTTACAATTGTATCTAAGTGCGGTCATCGGTTGCTGTTTCTGTATTAGGTTACTGGTTAACAATTCTGATGGTATGCAATTTATAATGTATCACCTACTGAAGATGGCCATTTCACAATATTTTTTCTTTCACGAACGTTCGCATACGCGAAGTTTCGCGAAACTTAAACCCTCGCGAAAATGTTCAAAGTTAGAGTATGTTTTCTTTCCTGGCTTTACTGAGCAGAACATAACAAAACTGTATTGATAAATATTTACATTTCCTCTGCGAGTCTTAAAATGAACCTTAAAAGTTTACATTTGAGATGTTGTTCATAGTTTCATGAACGGATCTTTTTTAGCCACGCGCTGTTTGGGCGGACCAATGTCAATGCCGTCCAATAATGTTGTTTGTTTACTGGCATTTGTCTGACGTCGAGCGCGTGTCGTCATGGCGTTAAACGCGGGAATTTGGCGTTTTGGCTGCTTCCAACCCTCCGTTATGTCTAATATAATTAAAATATCCAGAAAACCAGCAAAGTTATATGAACATTGAAAAGTGATACTTGACAGACAATACACTGAACCGAAGTTCTAAGTAGCCACTTTTCAATTTCTTTTTTTCTGACTAATCTATTTTGGTATTAAAATGAATTTTTGCCCAAGTATGTGCATTGTTATGGACTAAAATTAAGCGGTGTTTTGGAAGATTTTTATATCCTTTCACAATTTTTGGGTTCAAAAATGCAAAAATCAACTTTTTGAAGAAAATAAGCGTTTTGAGTGCATTTCATACCAAATTTAAGTATAAGTGATTGCAAACCTGTCCAGTCGACTTGAAAAAACACCAAACATTTGACATTTTGCTTATGACAGATTTCTTATAATTTTTTAAAAATTGATAATTTTCCAATTTTTCCGAAATTTTCGGAAATCATCAGCTGTTCATACTAAATCATTGTATGTGTTTTATTTTATGTTAATACGTTTGATAAAACATAATGCAACATGATGAGCCCATTTTCTAACGGTGTTTTTTTAACTTATTTGGTATCCACTTCTGATTTTAATGTGAAATTTTAAAGGCCGTTTAAATGGCATTTGTAAAGATTTCTTTTAATTTTTTAATTAGAACAGTGACGCCATTCGATAATGAAGAACCTCTGAAAATTGCACTGCTGTGCCACAGATAATAAAGCGTACAGAGCAATGCAAAGTGAGTATGCAAACTGCATGGTTAAGCTAAAACTCCTTTGATTAAGTTGTTGACGGTGGCTGTCTTCAAGTTAACGTAGAAGAGAAATGGAGTGCTCAATTGTCAAGAAAACTTTTGATTCTTTTCATCTTATATCACAGCTGTTATAAACATCTTCAAACTTATTTAAATATAGACGGATAACGTATCTGATGAATAGCTTATATCACACTAAAAAGTGTAAATTTTTGAAATGAGGGTACCTTTACTCGGACCTCGTCTGTGCAAGATCTACGAGTCATTTTGAAATAACACAATTTGCAGAGTCTTGGCAAAGCCTTGGATCTTTTTATAGAATTTAAATTTTGTAAGAGCGATTTTTACTTTCTGAATAGGAGCAAAAATTGTATGGTGGCTACTTATAACTTCGGTTCAGTGTATAAAATATTAATATAAGTAATAAGTGCGATTTTTGTCTGTTCATGAGATCATGAACACTTCCTGTCTCTTGCAAAGTTAACATGTAGCCCTTCGTGCTTCACTCACGCACATTTGGCGTAAGAGAATAAGCCTGCATAACATGCAAAAAAAGTCATATTGCCTAAATGCAGTTTAATATGCTATACAATAGTGTTGTTTTGGCAATAAAACCGAAATCAATAAATGACAGAAAATTTACCTTTATTGGTAGCGGATATAAGATATAGCTTCACCTAAGTGGGAATGTATATTGTTACGATCATTTGGAAAACAATCTAGACAGCATTGTTTTCCATATAATAATGACAACAATTTTTGATAGTTTAATTGGTTAGGTAAAAAGCTCCCTATACTCATATATGTTTGGCTTAACATAAACGTATGGTTTCAAATACAATTATCTGTCACTCTTAATAAAGGCGCATGAAAATAAATAATGATACTCATCACCAATGGCGTTTGCATTGTAAACATTACATTTTGTCTCGTTTAATGGTGTATCATACATCGTCCAGTCTCACATGAGAGCTGATGTTTGCCTCTCCTATATTATATAATGTTGGAATAATCAGACATGATCAAAATTGAAATTGTTTTTAAACAATAAATATTGTGCTTCTTTCGAGGAAGTCTTAGCATTTGCATTCCATTCTTGATAGTACAGTTCTGACAATGTTCGTGAAATGCCTATTTCGTGACCCTGGTGGTCCATCTTAATAATTGGGTCAGTATGTACCTGCCTATCAGAGTCTGGGCTGGGAAGGCTTGCATCCCATGGTGACCATTACCAGTCAAAAAGAGGGACGATGTTCATCCCACAATGAAATGCATGACCCACTTCAAGAGGATATCCACTATCAATCTGACGGGAGACATGAACCTGCCCTACTTGGAGGTATGATTGACCTCCGTAAGGAGACGACCAGCACCATACTTCATATGATTTCCAAAACAAGGAATAAACCAAGTCGCAAGTTACAACTAAAGAAGTGGTTAAAAGTTTTTTAGTTACTTCTGACATCGCGTCTGTAAAACGAAGTAAATCTACGAGTCCACGTAGGTATCAGCGTAAGCGACAGTAGAATATGAAAAAAAAGGTCTCCTTAGAGGTATGATTGGCCTCAGTATGGAGACGACCAGCATCATAAAGATTATGACCTGTATAGCAAATGCATGACCGCCTTTACAGAGGTTGGCATCTACCCTTCTCACAGTGTCGCCATAACCCATTCAACGGCGTAGCCAGAACACTTAAACGGTTACGCACGTCAAAGGGAGGCTACTAGATCAAGCAGTGGTGCTCGTCAATTTCGCCCCTTTTCAAATGGGAACTTCTCTTAAAAGAAAGAACTTGCTCCCAGAGGAAGTGAATTCGATCCTTAATGAGCAGTTCTTTAGAGTATGGAAAATCACTTTTTTCACATTAAGTGACCTCCCTTCAATGTTACTATTTTTGTTACGCACGTGCGTAGCCTGCGTAATGGGTGCTTCGCCAATGCACTTAACTTAGGTCAAAACTTACATTGGAACGCAATCAATCAGAAAGGAGCGCTACTTAGTGAAACACGACCAATCTAGTAGGGATGAGGTACTATCCGACTAAACTAGGGCCCTGTTAGGCCTCATAAGATGTCTAAAACTAAAACCATAGGATGTCCACGACCCTACACCTGCTCACGATTATAGACCATCACCAGCATCTCAGGGACAACGACCTGCTTCCCAGGCGACGACCAGGTTTATGGGGACCTCGCTCGATCAGCATCACAGAGGAGCTTGACCCACTTACAGTCTAACAGGGATGCATGATTCGCTGTTGTAAGTGAGTATGCCCCGATTGTTTGTTTGATTTGATTCTTTACGTCCCATCAATAATCTTTCAGTTAAACAGGTCTTCCTGGGTTGAACTAGTACTAAGCTAGGATAAACGTATCTTACTCAAGGACCACAACGCAGTGAAGCCGGTAATGCTCGAACCTGCGGTCCCTTGGTCTCGAGTCAAGCACTCTATCACTGAGCCACTGCGCGTCCGATGCCCCGATTGACATGGGCGAAGGGGTGGGGTCACAATCACCATCAGAACTAACTTCAAGAGGACAGCCGTAACATATATCATAGAACGAACGGCTTGCCTCACGGGCGGACATCAACACGTCTTGCAAGGAGACCATGATCCACCTTTATGTGGATCTTGCTCGACCAGCTTCACAGAGGAGCTTGATCCACCAACAGGGATGCATGACTTGCTGTTGCTAGTGATTATGCCCTTACTCACATGGGGGAGAAGGGATGGGAGCACATTCCACATCATGACTAACTTCAAGAGGACAGCGGCAACACATCTCATAGAACGAACGGCTTGCCTCACGGGCGGACTACACACGTCTTGCAAAGAGAGCATGATCCACCTTACAGGGAGACCATGCCATGATCCTAAACGGGAATGATCACAACATATCTAATGGGGATACAACACGCCTTAGTTTAAGGAGCGACGGGTCACATACATGTAAAACAAGACCTGACTCAAATGGGGTATGACCAGCTTTACTAAGGGCACAATTGTCTCCAACAAAGATCACAACCAACCTCACAGAAGGATTGGACCCGCCTTACGTTGCGTAACAATGTACCGCCTCACATGCTGCATGACATGCTTTAATGGGAGCACTAACCATCTAAGGGTGGCTCACAACCTTGGGTAGAGCAAACACTTGTATTACAAAGAGGCGGGCTATACTGACCATAAACACTTTAAAAGAAATCCAGTTAACAAACCTAACTGACTGGCTCACATTTGCTAAAAACGTGTTCTCTTATTTTTTCGCTGATAACTTATGTTCCACACCACACACCTCTAGCCAAAGTTGACAGAAAACAGTATGAGAAGAAAGAAAAAATGTATTGGAAGTAAGAAAGAAACATGGATCTCAAGTATATGTAGACAACAATCCACATTAGTTAAGTGCTGAAAGATGACAAACTTTTTTTGAAAAGCTATTACTTGTTAACTAAGCAGTTTCCTTTCTCGCGAGAAGGCAAATAGCATTGACTATTGATCAATAATAGACTTGTTAGCAATTGTTGAGTTCACAGTATAAAACTAATAAATTATCCAATTATAGTTTATATTAGATAGCTCTAATTGATAGTCATGGGGCACAGTTTCCTTTTCATATGTCATTGATTAATCTATTGGCGTTTTAACCATTATGCTTTTATCCTTAAAAGTCATAACGCGAAATGAACTTCACCAATACAAGATATATCTTTCAAAAAGATATACGACGAAGTGACAGAAGACATATTTGATATGAGCAACGCGAGAATCTATTAAGAAATTGAGAAGAAAAAATGGTGGATGTTTATACTTTGTTGTGTCTTCGGTCAGCTGAGCTCAGTAAAGCGTTTGGCTTAATGGGCCTATGCTATTCCCGATGATGGCCCAATATTAAATGCTATTCCAAAATATCTGTAGTGATGCTTCTAGAGTACAGAATTGCTGGAATCTCGCGAAAACTCGAGTCAGAAGTAAAAATATATGCCCTGTGCCCAAATGCTGGATATTTAAATAGCTAGTGTCATACATGCCTGGTGCAAAAATTCTTAAACGGTCTAGCAGCGAATTCTTTCCTTTAAGAGCAGTTCCTTATGGTATGGAAGATCACTTTTACAACATAAGGTGACCTCCCTTGAATGTTGCTATAGAAATAACCAATAAAAAACAAACGCATTTACGTCTTCATCTTCCGATTGATGGATTTTGGCATGACCATTTTAGTTTAGGTAACATACAATATAAAGCCACTGTACAAAGTATGAAAGAGGACAAAGATCAGGAATCTATACAATCAAGCACCACACCTGACCAAGGATACCAATGGGAATGTGACAACTTCACAATTAGACATCACAAATGAGAACCAAAATGTCAGCCCTTTCCCAGCAGGTGAACACAAGGCATCAATAAGCGCACGAAAGCAAAGCAAGACAGAAAAAGCATAAATGATCCACAAAAGAAGGCCCGCCTTGGAACGGTCAGTAAAATATTCTACAAGCCACATTGAGAGCTACTTCAGAATATATACACTGCGTTAAAAGTATTAAAATTGGAAAATGATGATTAAATTTAATAGTATAATTGTGCTCAATTTAAAAAAATCGAAAATTAAACACTTGATGCAGCCAGAATAGCAATTCGTATCCACATCACAACGGCTCCTACATATACATGCCAGATGTATTTAACTTCTGTAGCAAGAGTATTTCTCGTTCAAAAGGCACCCTTCCACTTCAAAAGTGCTTTAAAAGATATGTTAAGCCTACCCATTTACACTTTTATAAAAGTAAGAATGAAGGCAAAGATCGTGAATCAATTCATTACAATACCTTTTATCATGGAAAGATGTTACCGTATTTAATGATCGCACAATGATGACTATGTTCACGGTGTAGCATCGACTCCGGAACTTGCTACCAGATGAATCGAATGTCAACACAGACATGGCATGTAGTGGGGTGAGTCAAACGTTTTTTTAGTGGTTTGTAATGAGCGCCTGCCGTCGAAGTGAATATAATTCATCTTTAGAGAAGTCAAACACTTGTCAGTGCCCGCCAAAATGATCAATTCTTGCTGTATGTCACAAAACATCGTGAAACACTGCCAGCTGGTACCGCTAAAAACAGCATGTCCCATCAAAAATTGTTTGTTTCTACAGTGTTTAAAACCGTTTTCCTCCTCATTTTCAATGCCAAAATAATGTGCATATTGGAAATCACGTTCGGTATAAGTTTTATTTGTAGTGATCTTGATTTGACTGATATATTATCAAAAACAGAAAACACTTTGAGTACGGCAATTTACCAGTCCGAAGTACGGCAACTTGAAAAAAAAACATTAAATTTACAGTACGGCAATTTGCATCGACATGTTTGTCTGCGAAAACTCCCCCAAACCACCCAAATCACCCTAAACGAACACCAAAACCAGCCTCTCCAGCTTCAAACAACCTCATGTCCCCAAACACACCACACCAAACACCTCAGCACCAGATATGGGCCAGAACACGAAACTTTGGTACTTGTCGCATATTCGCAAAAGTTTTATTTAATACGCTGATGCTGACGTAGATCTTATGGAGACTTACTTCTATACCTCCATCCATTTGCACTGTGTATGAGAGCAGCAAAGGCCCTGGTGAGACTGTGCGGATGCACAGGCTAGTCTGAGCGTTTGGCTGCTCGTAGTACACAATCTCATGTACATGCGTACGCGTGTAAATGGGGATTACTGATTAGCAAATTATGGCTATAAAATTAAGCGATTAGCGAATATTGGCCCTAAAAGTTAACGTTTAGAGATTTTAGGGTTAATTTGACCAAATAGCGGAATGTTAAGTGCTACTGATTGGCGAATTTCGGCCTAAAATTTAATGATTAGCGATTTTTGGGCGAAAAAATACCAAATATCGAAATGACGCGTTTTCGATGGAAGAAAGTTATTCCAATTCGTTTTTACAATAAACCGTTACTGATAACCGATTTTGGGGGCTATTTTTATAGATACTGAATTCTGGGTCTTAATTTTTCTGATTACTAATCTTTAGGTGTAAATTTTACTGATCAGGTGATTTTTGGGCGTAAATTTTACTGATTAGCGAGTTTGGGTCTAAATTTTACTGATTAGCGATTTTTTAGCCCAAATTTTAATGATTAGCGACTGTCGTACCAACCAAGAGTGACAGTGACGTTATATGTTGTTTACAATTGCTAAGTATATAGTACAATGCTAGTACATTGATAAACATTAACGTGTACAGTACACCTCATGTTAGAAGATGCCGCTTTAATCCTATCCTGAAGGTTGCTCTCACTGTCACTCTTAGCATGCAGGACAGTAAATTCTATTTGGAAAGGCTGGTTTAATGTGGTGGTTTGGTTAATTTCTTCAACCGTGGGTGGATATTTGAAAATAATATTTCCACTCCTCTTATTACAAATTGTAAAATTAACCTGTACTCTCGATTTCGACTTGAATTGTATTGTAAGTGCATCGAGATTAGACACCCAGCCAGGGTCTGAAAGATGAATTGTTAAGCGTAGACCAAGCTTTTTTGTAAAAGTTTAAACTTGTGTTAGTAGTAAGGGAAATAATTAAGTGATAATATGAGCCGAAGCCAACAACCACAAAGCCAATTGAACTCGAGTTCAAATGACTCCGCTTACACCAAGACGAAAACCACATAGGCGTAGCTAGGAAGCTTTGGGGGAGGGGGTGTTAAGCCTCAATACTTGTATGGGGGGGCATGATGTTTTGGCAGAGGGGTCCAACTTTTACTTTTTTGACAGGGGACACTGTTAGCGTGACGACATCGAGCCACCAGCGAAACGCCATTGAATTTGCTGGGAAACCGATGATGGCCCAATATTGAATGCTAAGTTGGCAACTTTGTGATTCCTCACTGGACCAGCATTGCAAGGGTATACTACATGTATATTTCTACGATTTTCAGGGGGATCCAGAGACCCCTCCCCCCCCCCCCCCGGATACACGCATGAATACCTGCAACATTTTCAGTACAATACAAGAGAGTCCGTGGAAGCACCACCAAACCTCCACAAAACCATATCGGACCAGGCTCAACCGCAAACTAACCAGCACGTATTCCATACAATGTCACGACCAGGATAACCACAACCTTTAAAGCAGACTTTTGCGCATCATGCGTGGGCCTCTCAAAGGGCGATTAATACAAGTACTATAGTAAAGAAATGGGCCCCTCTGTGAAATAAGCAGACGAAAAAATGTGAAAATCTGGATCCGCGCATGCGAAAATGCGATGAGCACCAAACCCTGGTGCACTTAGACGTACATGTATGTCCAGTGTTTGTGGGTATGTGTGTGTGTGTGTGGGGGGGGGATACTCTCATTTATACATATACAATGTATACATGAAAATCCCAAAAATATTTCAATGAAAAGATTTTGTACCCCCAAAAATGGTCTGAGCCTACATATGAGCCATGGCATGTGATTTCCAACAACGGGCATTTTGGCAGGTATGGACTCAGACGAGCCTGTACAGCCATCATTTAAGCTTAGAAAGTCCAATTATGTTCGACCAGTAGCTTAACAGCCATAGAGTATTTAAGTGACTAGCAAAGGCTCTGGTCAGTCTGCGCGTATGCGCAGGCTGGTCTGAGCATTTGCTGGTCGCACATACCACATTGTTGGAAATCTCATGTCACGGCTCATTACTATGTGTGAGAATATCAGAGTCCTCCCCCCCCCCCCGGCAAGTATGTTAGTACACGAGGCAACGGTTTTATTTAATTTTGTCAAAATGTTTCATTTATCTGGGCAAGTTGAGTTTGTGTGCTGAAGATTGGTGGAAATTTGGTGTTTTAATGCTGACCCATAAATAACATTTCCGATTTCATCACAAATAATGTCTTATGAAGTCACATTTCAACGTCACGCTCAGTATAGTAAAACCCGGGAACATCTGATTGAATACTTTCACAAATTTGTACTATGTATCGATAATAGACCATACTGGCCCTCTTGAATCATTACGGACATTTGTTGGCTCCCAACGGCAGCTTCTTCGAGAAGACTTCTATCATTTTCAAAATAAGTCGCCGTACTGTTCACTAGCAAGACGCCGTCCTGTGATTCTGTGTTGTGTCGTAAATTGCCGTACTCAAGTCGTCGGAAATTTCTCTTGATTATATCCAGCTCCGTTAGTTTTTGGAGAAAACTTTTGCTTCAATATATACACTAGTGATGTCAATACATGTGCATAATAGCGGATTGAATTTGCATCCTCCACTTACAAGATTACAAGGCGAGTTTTGAAGCTGACATGAGTTTTCGCGGTACCAGGCAGCTACAATTACAGTAAAAAAGTCAACTAAAATCACTTTCATATCATTGTTGGGTGTATATTTAAAAAAAAATATGTTCAGATAAAAATGTATCCGTCTTAACGCATAACGTCGTGATAAAACAGTATAATAACAACTTTTTCTTACCGTCGTCATGCCTGCCATTTGTTTATAATCGATAAAGTTGGTAGCAAGTTCCGGGGTCGATTCTACACGGTGATGTTGTATTCCAATCACGTCAGTACAGCATTTGGGCGTCGAATAATCCAAAGTTTACATATAATTGGTAGACTGTGGTCCTATGTGCATTCTCAAAAGATCGACTGATAAGGTCGAAATGTCCTATGCCCATCTGTATACCATAAACTTCCAATGGATGATTAAGTGGATGATAAGAAATCGTTTACTACCTAACTTGCGTTTTAAGCTGGTTGCCTGTAGTGTTATACTCTTTCACCCCAGCTTGTGACTGTCATATTTCCACATTACACACTTCATGAGACTTATTCAGTATCCAAAATGTTGTATTGTAAATTGTTGCTGGTTTGTTGTTGATGATGCAATCGGAAATGCCGCGAAATTATGTGGAATCAGACCACGGATGTACATCGAGGATCTGCTTTGATAACGCGGGTGATAACGCGACGCTGACGATATATAACGTGACGCTGACGTCACCGAAACAATGTTAACATAATAACAAGTGTGATTGAAGCAAAACAAACGGCTATAAACGAAGTTTATGTTTTTCAAGAAAATATCGCTATAGCGATATTTTATTGAAAAATACATAAACTTCATTTATTCTGCTGATTAAACTTTTCAGATGATCAGAATAATCGAACCCACATGCTCCAGAACTAATTTTCCATACGCCAGTTCTGGCTAACGAAATGAAGCTTTTTGATACATAGTATTATGCGTAATGCTCCTTATATACACCCGAGCCATGATTCGTTTCTCGAATTGTGGCGGACTTTCCCGAATGGTTGATGATGTTGTTGTTCATAGGTTGACTGCTTCATTTTCATATATGAAACTCGGTATGCTCAGTGAACATCTAAATACATGTACCGAAATAACCCGTTTTCTATATGTATATAAACTCCTGATGATCTGTAAAACAGTGAAAAGGGTAGAAGAAAGAGAAAATGATGTTTAAAGAATTGTGTAATCGAACTTAATCTTGTTTTATATAACAACATGTTTTAACTTTATATCTCAAATCAGCATGTGCAGCTTTATAGTTTTGATCAGATTTGCTTAATCATTGTACTTTAGTCTTGCTGGTTAAAGACCAGCAATGATGCTTGCGTATTTAAAAACACACAAAAACAGGGTTTCCTATTACATTGCTTGTATAGCATTTCAATGTTTAATAACGGAATCAAATCTCAAATGTAACATTAAACATTTATTGGATAAGCTATGTAGTATTCGGTTTCGACCTTTGGTATTTCCGTTCATCTAGACCCTTATTGGTTTCTTCATCAAATTAGTAAAACATGGCGAAAATAGTCATCTAAACAACACATGCATATCCATAGATTTCCAAAACCCTGCTCATCGAACTACAAGTAATACAAATATTTTGAACAGTCTAATACATGTGCTATGTATTGTACAGAGCTGCATTAAGTCATCGAACTCAATGAGCAAGTCTCGCTCTAATTCAGTTTTTGGCGAACACTTCCACTGCGCTTAATTTATAGTTTTAGGCTACCTTAGTATAACACTTTGGGGATCCATTTCTACTCTACCTTTTGATCTTGATCGTCTGATAAAGCGCTGTTGTACGTTTAAAGCAAACACGTGAATAGCTTGAGCGCGCAGATCAGGATTTTCTTTGTATATTTCTTTGTTAAAAAGAAAATGATACAAATCTTAGAGTTAATACCAATATTAAGACCTGTTTGCCTCGATAAAATCTTATGCTGTAAAAGATTTATTCTAAACATAGGCGACACTTGTCATCACAATAAAATTTTTACACCAATAGAAATAAAACTATATACTAGGTTCCATCTGAAATGATTCACAACGTTTGTAAAATTCACTTGCTTTATGTTAATTGACTGCGTAGTAACAGATGTGAGTAATAAGGCTGGTGTTGACACTTTTGAATAACATGTTAATGTTTTGTTAGGGGTTTTTGCAATAACTTGTTAGATTTTTTTTCAAACGTATTGTGATAAGCCTGTCACCTTTGATATTATGATTTTACACATTTGAAAGGTCATGCTGATAAATGATATTTACTCTACAAATGTTTCATCACCAAAATAAAAAGATCATGTTAAAATAGTGAATGAGTATGATCAGGAAATGCCACAATCACAAACTGCAAAAAGCCCTGTGGCACCGCGAGGAAGAGCCGCTCAGCCATCACGAGACACCAGGAAGACAAATTAAGCAAAGCAATCGGCTCTCTCTTCCCCATCAAGATGATTGCAATACTAGAATGGACATAAAGTAACGTACAACAAAACATAGAACAATTACAGACTCCCGCAATGGGAGTAACAATTAACAAAAAGTCAACAGCAACAGAACCACCGCCTTAGAACAGACAGCAGCCTAAGCCACCGGGGGGCTTAAATGCATTTTACTGGTACCAAATCTTCACCCTAGATTCTGCTGTTGTTGAAGTACAAGTAATGTTCAGCTCGCATGGAGCCCATCTAAATAATGCAATGTATCATCATGGAAAAACACTCTAATCAAATTACTACACCATGATGAAACAAATAAAAGGGCTCATGACTCACAGATAGTCAGAGCTAAAGAAAACCTCAAGTTGAGCCACGGTGGGTCCAGCTACAGATTAGCATCAGGCACCAACCCACCGATTAAAGCTTTACGTCAGAGCCGCCATAGAGTCTGATGCCTAACCCACCATCGTGCAATTAAAGAGGAAACCATAGCTATAAACCGTGATTGGGTTTAAAACTAGGCATGCAGATTGTCGCATGATATCCAAGTTATATTCAACCCTTATATAACGTTTAACTATCTTTTTGAATTGATCACTAAAATTAGGTTTTCCAACAATTCGTTTGCATTTATAGACTAAACCACCATAAAATATAGGTTCTGATATGCCTTGTTGCTTGACATTGAAAAAAACCCACACTTTTGAGGCTTTTCCAGGGCAGTTACAAGCACAGGGCTGGGAGGGGTTATGGTTTTGTGTTTTTTTGTCGATGATAAACCGACAGTGGTTCTTGAGAAGCCAGGGATCTAACCTGCGACCCCTGACTTACAAGACGTGTGTTTTATCCACTACACCACGGCGGCTTCCAAGTTTGACATTGAATGACAGGATTTCAGAAGCATCCAATCATGACAAAGCATTTGACCTTTAGGAAATTGCGCAGTAAGTATGACTATGAGTCACTTTTATATCTTCCTATTGGTTGATATAAATGAAACTAACAACAGTAGATGGCTCAAAACTAGATTAGCTATTTATGTTGTCATTAGATAGATCTTAGGTAGGCTTCTTTTACACACATGTGCTTTAGTTAGTTTTCTTTTTCTATACTATATACTGGGGAACGACTGCTCAAAGTGTTTCTGGGTAAAATATAGCGTTATTATTCATCTTACAAGCTTCTTTACTTTTCCTTTACATGAACAATTGTTTGTACTATCTTCCACCATATCAGAATTGATCAACATTCAAGGTTTCAGAACTATGTCGCTTTTTTATAATGAAAATATGAGTGTCATGTTCTGGATACATACTGTATACACCACCATCTTTGTTGCATATGTACATATATCGGAGCAAAACTGCAGTGGCATTTGATTGGTCAATATTTGATATTAGACTGTGCCCCATCATCTCGACCAATCAAATGCCGGTGCATATTTGCTGCGATATATACATATGTACATAACAAAACAAAGATGGCGACAATATAATTATATTACATTTAAAAAAACGAAATAGTTCTGAAACCAAGAATGATGATCAATTCTGATATATGGCAGACGATAGAACATACAATTGTTTATGTAAATGATATGCACAAGAGCTTATAAGCTGAATTCACCCAGAAACACTTGAGCTGCTTGAGCTGCAGTGGAGAAGAAATACGCCAAGGTCAAGTGCTATCACAGTGCTGTCTGGTGTGTAAGATGACACCCAGTCTGTGGGAGTTAGATTTGGGTTTATATTACGTTTAGAAAAGTTCTAGAAGTTTCTTAGTTTTCGACTACGAAGACTGAATAAATTGTAGAAATATAGAAAATGTTGCTGATATTATAAAGTAGAAACTCCAAAATAAAAAAAAAGTAACTGAAAAACAAAAAACGAAATTCAGAGAAATTGACAGACAGTTACGTTAAAATAAAATTGTTTATATTGCCCGAATAAATACAATGCATCATCAAAGGGAAACAAATAATTCAAATGAAACAAAGACTCACAGACAGTCAGAGCTAAAGAAAGCCCCTAGTTGAACCAAAGTATAGATAGCAACATCAGGCACCAACCCCCCGATGATAAATATGATTTCCAAGTGCAATTCCTGAAAATTGTACACTCAGGTTAAATATTTTCATGTTCATTTCATACGGCTGTCATATCACGCGGTTGTAGACCGTTATGCTGCGTTTCCAATGTCGTGCGATCCGTTGCGAACACCATGATTGGCCATTCGTAGTTGATCGTGGGATTTCTTTGAATAAAGGCTTGGATACGATGTGATTAGAGTCGATACGTTCTGATACAATTTGCAGTGCTGGATGCGATACGATCACGTTTGGTCAATTTCTGGTGACACGATCTGGTCTCTAATTCAGATACGATCACATAAGTTTGACAGGATTGTTCCGATCGAGTCCATGATTTGGTGACAATCTGATACGATCATCACGATCGGGGTTCCCGATTCGGAATGATGTGGCAAGTGCATATACGTTCTGGTGTGTTCATCTCGAACCGACTTGATCTGTTGTGACAGGATACGATTTTGGTTCAGAGATCTTTTACCAATGTGATCAAGGATAATCACGATTCGAGCTATGAATGGACCCGCATGGTATATATACAGCCCGACTGACTATCGAATTCATTGTATCTTTCAAGATCTTCTACAGAGTTAACATTTGGACCCATAACCCTTGATAAAGACAATTGTTCAGGGTAATAACTTTACATTTGCAGTTTTACTCATCATCCCCAGAAAGGAAGAAGACAAGCAGCAGAAGACCAGCTTCAAACCCAGTCACAAAGAGACAGGAGGGCTGCAGTCAGGCAGTTTCAGGTGACACCACTAATCTCTACAGACCTAATTTCTCACTCAATAATTACAAGCTTAAAGGGGACAACAATATCGAAAGCGAATGAATTTGAAATGTTAGCCCATGTTAAACCATGCAATCTGCAAACAAACCCAGTTATAATAGAACGAAAAATAAGAAAGTCACAGATGTTTGTATAATAGAGAATTTAAAGCTGTGGGGGCAGACATTTTAGGCTGAGCGACCTCACATAGTCCTTATTAAATATACACAAAACAGAATATCTAGTTTTACCTTTGTTTGCATTTTTATTGATTCTTCTATTGAGAACGCAGCATTAATGGAAACATGCTGGACGTGGTTTCCACTGACAACAGTAAAGCGTGAACAAGGTCATTATATATGTTGTGTTATCTCAGACAATTAATATCAATTGATCATATTTCAAATTGCCCTCTAGCGTCGCTGCTTTGTAATCTGTTTAATGTCTCTTCAAACAATTTAATTGATTTATAGCGCGCGCGTCAGGGTCGAAACCTGATACGTAGGTCACAATTTCAGCTCTTGCTGAATATATACTGGGCGCTCTACTTGTATTACACACACACACACACACACACACACACACACGAGAATACAAACAAACAAAGCAGTTTTTGATATAATTTTACAGACACTACTGTAATCATAAGCATTACAGATTAGACATTATACTGCCATTTAAATACTATTCGCATTAAGTGCTCTATGGTCTATGGTCTCAACCCAGAACTCAAGCACATAAACATGCGTTTATTTTAATATGTTAATAATGCATATGGATACAAGTCAAAATATTTCACATTTGGACATGCTGGCATTTTATGTTAAGTATGAAGTAGTGAAAAACTTGGTGAATTTTAATTTGACAAGAACAGTATACGTATTCTTTTAATTGAGGAGTATGACCAAATTTGAAACACAATTGCCACCTTTGCCATACCAGAATGTATCCAATTTAGTTATGTTCAATTCCTGACCTTATAAAGAAAACAAATGAGTATGACCCAGATATGTCACAATCACAGACCAAGGAACGACCAAAGCACCGCGAGGATGAGACACATAACATATACATATAAACGACAGGAAGAACTTAACTGAAGTAAAGCAACCAGTACTCTTTATCAACGAGATGCTTGTAAAACTAGAATACATAATGTATTCTAGTTTAACTATTTTCTAGCGGGAGGAAATGGAACTGGTTGCTTAACTTCCATTGTATTCTGGTTTACAAGCATCTCGCTGAGGAAAGAGTACTGGTTGCTTACTTCAATTATGTATTCTAGTTTTACAAGCATCTCGCTGAGAAAAGAGAACTGGTTGCTTTACTTTAATTATGTATTCTAGTTTTACAAGCATCCCGCTGAGGAAAGAGTACTGATTGCTTTGTTTCAATTATGTTTTCTAGTTTACAAACATCTAGCTGAGAGAAGAGTTTTGGTTGTTTTACTTCAATTATGTATTTTAGTTTACAAACATCTCGCTGAGAAAAGAGTATTGGTTGCTTTACTTCAATTTTGTATTCCAGTTTTAGAAGCATCTCGCTGAGGGAAGAGTACTGGTTGATTTACACCAATTGTATTTAGTTTATAGGCATCTCGCTAAGGAAAGGGTACTTGTGGCTTTACTTCAATTATATTCCAGTTTACGAACCTCTCGCTGAGAAAAGAGTACTAGTTGCTTTACACCAATTATGTATTCTAGTTAACAGGCCTGTCGCTGAGGAAAGAGTGCTGGTTGCTTTACTTCAATTATATTCTAGTTTACAAGCACCTTAATGGCGAAATAGTACGGATTGCTTATTTTAATTATGTATTCAAGTTTTACAAGCATCCCACAGAGGAAAGAGTACTGGTTGCTTTACTTAAATTGTATTCTAGTTTAGAAACATCTTTCTGAGGAAAGAGTACTGGCTGCTTTACTTCAATTATGTATTCTAGTTCTACAAGCGTCTCGCTGTGGAAAGAGTACTGGTTGATTTACTTCAATTGAGTTCTAGTTTACAAGCATCTTCCTGCGGAATGGTTACGGATAGCTTTACTTCAATTATGTATTCTAGTTTTACAAGCATCCCGCTGAAAAAAGAGTACTGGTTGCTTTACTTCAATTATTGTTTCTAGTTTTAAAAGCATCTCGATGAGAAAAGAGTACTGGTTGCTTTACTTAAATTATGTATTCTAGTTTTACAAGCATCTCGATGAGAAAAGAGTACTGGTTGCTTTACTTTATGCATGTATTCTAGTTTAACAAGCATCTCGATGAGAAAAGAGTACTGGTTGCTTTACTTCAATTATGTATGCTAGTTTACAAGCATCTCGCTGAGGAGTGAATACTGGTTGCTTTACTTCAATTATTTATTCTTGTTTTACACGTAAGGTCTGTTGAATCTATCAAGAAATGTGTTTGCCATCATTCTGGCAAAATGTATAATTTTCCACAAATGAATGTGCATGCTTATTATTAAAAAACAAGTGTACTGTGAGCCATCTGAAGATTCAGTTCAGCCAAGTCTGATAAAAAAAAAGTATTCGCTGTGTACACCAAGATAGATTTAGCGCTTAGTTCTCCATTGAGTGCAGAGTTAAGGAGTTGAACTGAATTGATAGAAGGTCAGCTTATATTTACCAATATAGCCCAGGGCTGCTTTTATGGGTCATAAGCAAATGCTGCCTAACCAGGACTAGAGGTTATAAAACTTGAGTTCATTCTCAGACTCGAAATAAAGCGCAATGATTGGCCGCTTGCAGACACGTTTGAGTCTGAGCCTGTACTCAGGTTTTATAACCTCGAGGCCAGGTCTGACGCCAGAGAACTCGGTGTCTTATTAACAGGATATTCGCTGTTTGCTTTCAGAATGTTAAATCAAAATTTGAATGACATTGGAAATTCAACCAAACACACTTACAATGGGGGCGTGCGGAGGTGGGGGCGGGGTGGAACTAAATATATTTTACTCAGGCTGGTCATTTTTTTTGCCATTATTTTTACTTTTGTTAAAGCGCATTAATTGAGACTTCCCAACTTATCAATGTATCATCACAGGAAACAAATCAAATAACGTTAATGTGATGAAACAACGAAAAATGATATAACTGCTAAAAAGCCTAGTTTGTCATTTCACGAAAACAGCTTCTAAAATTACAAGTTAGCGTTAGGTTAAATTCCTAATTGTAGGTAGAAGATCTTGTAATCAATTATCCAACTATATTTCAAATTCATAAATTAATGGATTTTTGCGTTATAACCAGCACAGTTAAAGCTGTAGATTGGGGTTTCTAAACTATTTTCAGGCCAGCGATAAGGTGTATAAAAATATATAAAGTATATATAGGGTAATAACGGATAACTTAGAACATCCGCGCTGCATATGTCTTTCAAATGGAGTTAATGAATAAATTATAAATACCTATCGAAAGACAAAAGTGCCACGCTTTTCAAGAATATGTAAGCATGTTCTCACTTAAATCACCCCATATCTTTCACAAGTTACTTTTTGGCATACACCAATAACATCTGGGTGTAGATATCATATTGGAGACTTCTCAAACCCCTCGAAAACCCTGTGCATGCGTATAATTAACGGTTTCAATGCTTAATATTTTTAAGACATAGATAACAAGGTATGATTATACTCTACCGATTATAAAGTCTCCCCAACCAGCTTCCAATGCCATGGCCAGTGTTATTGAATGTGTCTTATCATAAGGTATATCGTTATACACGACTTATGGGTGGGGATCTGAACTGTTTCCCAGATATAATGTCTTTAACTATGTGAAATGATGGGAAATCCATAGGCACGCCCACGGGAACTTCCCTGTCAGTGCTATTGAATGCATCTTGTGACAAGAATCATGAATATATATATATATATATGGTTTATGGGTGGGGATCTGAACGGTTTTCGAGATAATAA
Organism: Loripinus fragilis; assembly: GCA_964019695.1. NCBI lineage: Eukaryota > Metazoa > Mollusca > Bivalvia > Lucinida > Lucinidae > Loripinus > Loripinus fragilis. The sequence goes on from OZ026517.1 coordinate 39,184,253, forward strand.
TCTTTTTCATGAAGTGAAAGGGATGGAGTATGCCTGGGCCGCCACTGGGGACATCCTGGAAAGATTTATCCAGTGCTTCTTGTCCTATGGTTTAACAGTATAATATGGTTTAGGGTGTGTCCAAGATATATAGCCTTTTATGAAGTAAAGGGGGTGGGACATGCCAGGGCATGACACTGGGGACTGGGAGTGTTACTGAATGTTTATTATAATTATTATTATAAGAAACATGAGTATATATACTCAAACAATAAAGTTTTGTCCGCTTGACGTTTATGTCTGCCAGTTCCAAATGTATGAAAGCATATTATTAAAATTTGCACCTACAAACTTTGTGTCGCAGTCATTGTTTTGATGCCTTTATCTAGCGCTGTGTGCGCTTGTGCTGCTAGTGATCACTATGTTGTGCAATTTGTTACTGCCTCGAGCACACGCTTTTACATTTCATTGTTTTGTTTTAGCTTGGTGTTTTTTGACGAAAGCTTTCTGTCAGCAATAGAAATAATAACTGGCCATCCATCGATGCATGGTGAAAAAATGGTACACTTACCTTTTCGGTTGAAACAACTGGTGTTAAATGAAAAAGTTCTTATAAAAAGGCTGGTTTTAACGCATCACCCAAAAGCTGTCCTCGTTTCGAAACTTGGCCAGTAAACATTCACCTTAGCTGCAAAATTCAAAACAATCTCACAGAATCCAGTGGAGGATGCCTCTTCAACGAATGGAAGACGAAAAGGCATGTGTGGTGTCCTAGGTCGGGTGTGTTTCTTCATATTGTATGGATTCCTGATATTTGCCACCTTACTTAGTTTTTTATGATTTGAATAGAGATCGAAAGAAGAATTATACGTTACCCCCTGGAATCCGTTACTGTCCATTGACTGTATGTATTTTTTACATTATCATTTTTTCGTGTGTGTGTGTGTGTGTGTTTTGTTTTGTTTCTTTAATAAAAAATAATCGATATTTTGTTCAACTTCACATTAAGCATTTAGTGCTGGGAATAGGGTGCATCAGTGTTTGATAGTTGCAACAATGTAGATACGTGTTTGTGCTCGGTTAACTCCCCAGGAGGCATATGAAACGGATAACTATCGTCTCACCAGCGAACCGCCATTGATTGGTCCGATAGTGGCCCGATATTGTTGTCTTGCTTGGTCTAGTCTGAACAGAAGTGATATGCAGTTTATTTGAAGACCAGACTTTTTTTTAACAAAATGCAAATATATTCTGTTCTGGTGTCCTTTATTTTCTCATCTGTCAATTTCCTTTATCATTGCTTACTTTAAATTAGATGCCAGACAGGCAAGAAATAGTGTCATCAAAATGCCCCAGTCATCACAAAATAAAAAATGCATATGGGACACAGCTTGACGAAAAAAGAAGTATACATTTTGAAATGCATACACGTTTCTGTTGCGATTCAGACGCCGATATTGTTTTAACGCGCAAGCACAATGTAGCACTTTATGCCCTGAAATGTATCGAGATAGGCTGTAAATGACACTTAATCGACAGTCATTCATTATTATCCAGGCTCATGCCAAACTACCTGCAAATACTTTCATTTATGCATTCTGATTTCTCTGAAACAGTGAAAATAGTTCAGAATTATATAAAAACGATAAAATTGAAGTCTGTAACAAAAAAAAAGAAACATGTTGTTGGTACACAACATTTATGCAAAAGTTGGTACTGGTAGTATAATGTCGTATGCCACTGCTAAACTGCCAAATTGAATGTGTCCGCTGAAGTCTCTTCCTCACAGTACCACGTATTTAACTGGTTTGGCTTCTGTTCGGGTGTATGCTGTTATGTTGTGTTATCATTGCTGTTGCTGCTGCTGACACTCTGGTTGTTGTTGTTGTTGTTGTTGTTGCTGTTGTTGTTACCCTATGTATTCAATATATTTTAGTTTAGTCACATCTGTAATGATGTACATGCAATTATTTACGTTCTACTTATTTTTATATGATAATTCAATAATCATGTTGTTAACAACATGATATTTGATTTACCATGGAAGTATGAGTACTGTCGTGCCAACCAAGAGTGGCAGTGACGTAGTATTTTGTTTACAGTTGTAAAGTAAAATTTACCTTGTACACTCCACTTAAGCTAACGCTAATCGATAGATCACTTGTGTATTAATCCTATCCTGCGGATAGGATTAATACACAAGTGATTTATCGGTCATAAGTCGCTGATAACATTGTAAACAAAACATGACGTCACTGTCACTCTTGGCTGGTAGGATAGTAGAACGTAAATAATTTTAACAACGATTATTGGCTTTATCATATAAGTATGAGGAGAACGTAAATAATTGTTCTACGAATAACAAAGCATTGGCTAATTACTTTCGAAATTATGAGCCCTGCACAGATGCACATGCTGATCATTGCTGAAATGTCCGACAATGAATATTTGCCTTTTAATGTGTTGCGCTTTGCGCAGGGTTCTTCGTATGGTTTATGGATATTTCACGTGACTTGAATATGCCAAGAAGATTTGTACAAATACGTCTTATTGTTGTCATTCAAAGCTAGGCTGTTTTGAATATTTTCTTTCAGTTACAAAAGACACTGTTTTGAGTCTGTTCTTACATTGAAATAATGATATTGTTTTCACTCGCTCTTTCAATTAGAGAATAATACTGTTTTGAATCTGGTCTAACTATTCGTACTGTAAGTCTCGATAAAAAGAAACTCAATGAGCATGTGCTATGTGTCTTGATGGTGTACACACCTGCGCAACTTAGGTTTGAACAATGCATCGATTTGATTCTTAAAGTACTTAGGAAATAAACGGTTTCTGAGATATTAAGCATTTTATGAAGTAAAGGAGGTGGATCCCGAGGTTCAATACATCTTATTGTATGTTGCAAATTTATAATATATGATTTGTAGAGTATGGTTTTAATGAGACAAAGTGGTGGGGCATATCCGCTGAGTTGAGCATGGAAAAAATTTTATAACCTCGGGGCCTTATTTCTTTGCTTCTTTGTGTACTTGCCTACTCATGTGACTTGTTCAAACCTTCCATTGTAGGGTGGTGCCTGTTGCTAGTATTCGGCTTTGACCACTTTCCCAGTAAGAACATAATATCGGGCCACTATCGGCCCACCAGCAAAACGCCAACCGGACTGGCGGATCGAGATGGGATGCTGGCTAGGGTGGAGATAGAGCTTTATTTCCAAGCCCAAAAGGCTATGAAGGATGATATGAATTAAATATGACATGATATGGCATTTTAATAATGTCACAGTAGAGACGCAACTCTAAGGCATAGTAATTTTATCAAACATGCGAGTGACGTTATTAAACTTAATAAGAGTGACGTCATATGGCAGGCGGAAACAAGTAATGTCATAATGACGTCCGTAACCACAATGCAAATTTCATTGAAATAAGCAAACTTTGAAGGCGATAAAATCGCATTTAGAATGCATATGATAAACAGAATCTTACAATCTTGATCATTTCATATTAATATCATTACCTCACCAAAAACTTGCTTGATAAATTCCATGTGAAATGATTATTTTGATTTGGAAATAAAAGATTTTTTTTTAATTTATACTAAGCAGTAAATTCAATGGATATCAATATGGATGAAATTGTTTTTTTTACAGTGAAAAAATATCGTATTTTTTCACTAGTAACTGATAAGATTCATATTTTCACTGTAGCAAAGCAAGAGTTTTTGGCAAATTTGGTACTGGGACATTTTTCAAAAGGTTTTAAATGATTTTAAGTAAAGGGTATTTGTCAAAAATAAGCAAAGCAGCTTGTGACGTCAACATCATACATAATGACATCACTGTTTGGCCTGGTGTATACAATAAAAAGATGATTTACTTTTTTGGTAAATACCAAATATATTTCATCTCGTGCAGTGAAAATATCAGCAGTTTAAGTCGTGCTACGCACTCGTGAAACATACTGATTTTTTTTCACTGCAATAAATAAAATATATTTGGTATTCGCTCCAAAGAGTAAATATCCTCTATCCTCTATATCTCCACCCACTTCGTCATATCTGGTATATGTAGTGTAAGATTGTTGGCATAAAGCATCAGCTCAAACTTCACGCGATTGTACACTTTTAACTTTATTAGCATGCATGGATCCAGACAAGTTCGGACCTTACCCCCCCCCCCCCCTTAAAATGACGGAAATATAGGGTTTCTTAGCAATACTGGTCCAGATCCCCTGAAAAATCACAAAGCTACCAAGCCAGAATTCAATTTTTAGCCATCATCAGCACGCCATCAAAACGCCTTTTAAATGGTGTTCCGCTAGTGGACCGATGATGGCATGCCTATAGTGAAACAAAAAACACGCTGTCAAAGTCTGACGCTCTCTGACAAAACTTTCTGGATCCGCGCATGATTAGTAGCACTATTTTCTATAGAGTAACGTCCAAATGAACATTAACTGTTTGCTAGAAACCTAGTTCATGATATTACAATCATTTCCGCCATTCCAAGTGATATTGATTCAGTTTCCTCAGGGGATCTCCCGCCCAGATGACAGGAGGTTTGTATCAGATTTTCTAATGTACTTGCGTAAAACGCGTTAAGACACAAATTGATTTAGAAATAAGTGGGTTGTTAATATACATGTTGCTAATACGGAACTACTTTGTATATTATGACTTGGTTTAATTCATATACATTTTCTAGTCACAAATCACAAATAAAAATGAATAACAGATCTTGAACTGACTTGGCCTTTTCTTGTACGTGTATAATACCCCTGACGCAAAAGCATTAACTGGTGGAACTACAGAATCCATCTGTGCACGATATTGTAAATTAAACAAATTACTATATGTGTATATCCTATATTCAAGTTACAATCTGAAAATGATTCCATATGTACCAAAACATGTTAACATGCATATGTACCTCTTCCACTGTGACATGGGTATCTGTGAGTATGTCATTTCGTTTTTGTGTCCCGTCAGTTTGACATCACTCGTCATATACACAGCTACTGTGAATCGGTTACTATTCGTGTAAATTTAAAACCAAAGACTGAAAATTTATGAGCGCGGATCTGCGAAAAGGGTCCAGCAATTGTTGCATAAGAGACAGTTGAAAAATACTTAAAATAACAAATTTCCACATGCTTTTATATAACCATGAAAATGTTTCTATAGCTTGATGTCATCAAAGTAGCAGACTTTTCGGAGTATATTTAAAGTTTTGTATGAATGATGTTGCCATGGCAACAATAAGGCCATAACACCTACAAGAGTGCATAACAAAGGGTGGGTCACTTTAATTGCCTATACTATGTCTTAGAAAGTATAATTTCACAAATTTTATTTGCATTTACCTTATAACATACATGTAACGCACATGAATACATTCTATTTGTTTGCTGGTCATACTGAGCCAAAAAAAACCAACATGCAACTGGAGATCAGCACCCTGATGTCATATTAGGTTTAACGTTCTTCTTGACGTAGCGTTCAGAACCCGATTACATGTGTCTCTGATAACCTCAATATATTAGTCAATATCAAAGATAATTGCTTCAAATTTTCAGGAAATGTTCTTAAGAGTTAGTACTTTGCAGAGGTAACATTAGCTAGATTTTTATTATCACAACCATAAGGTAGATTTTGTCATATTCTGGCCCATATACATTTTGTAACAAAATCAACGTATGCACTGTAAATGTTGTTTGTTTTATTCCTGTATCTGTGTGCCCTAGACATTTCCTCGTCGTATAGTTGTTGTTTCGTGTTTTGTTGGATTAACGCTTCATTATTTCAACATTGAATACTGTTATGAATTGGGGCAAATAACAGAAGTTTTTCATCAGTTCTCTTCTAAAGAAGAAGGCCATTTGCTGCTATAGGTTCATACACAGAGTTGCCCTGTTGTTTTTTGGGATCTTTTTATTTTCTCATTTTTGTTTATTTTCTTTTTGTTTGATTTTTGTGGGTTTTGTTGTTGTTATTTGTTGCTGCTGTTGTTGCTTTATTTTGCTTTTGTTTTTCGTGACCATCCCTCATTAACAATTAATTGTTAAGAGTAAGAACGTTTGGAATCATTGTTCAGATGAGGGTGTCAATGAGGTTTAAAATTTAGCGAATTAGGGCCCTAAAATTTAACGATTAGCAAATGTTGGCCCTAAAATTTAACGGTTAATAAATTTTTGGGGTTAGGGAATGTCGGTCTAGAAATAAAATGATACACGATTTTTGGGCGAAAAAAATACTGAATAGCGGAATGAGTCATTCCGCTATAAACGGTTAGCGAATTTGAGGGAAAAAAATTATTCCACTTCGTACTGATTACCGATTTTTTGGGCTAATTTTTACCTATTACTGATTTTTGGGCCTAAATTTTATTTTACTGATTACTGATTTGTGGGCCTAAATTTTACTGATTAACGATTTTTGGGTCTAAATTTTACTAATTAGCGATTTCAGAGGTACCCCATTGAGACCCTCACAGATCGCAGCTCTCTAAATTGATAAAAAAATATGGCGATTTAACCTCTGCCTGAGATTGTCTCGGGGGAATGAAATGTATCACATCATGTTGCCAAGGTAATTATTTAAATAAGCATTGAAATGACAATCCATAGTTATGAGTCTTTGGGGAAGAATATTACTAGATTAATACCTAGTTTATGAGGTCTGAAATATTTGCCAATTCCTAGAATATATCCACCTTATCATATGACGTTGCGTCTGGGAGTGAAATAATGCCATGCAATAAAATCCAAGAACCGCTAGTGGTTTACAGATGTTCGGGAAACGTTATGACGTCCATAGGAACGTAGCGTACATAACGACTAAATTATACCTTTTTTCGCAAGAAATGAGATTTCAAAGTAATCTTTTACAGAATCTAACATTCGTGCTCCTGTATTATTGAATTAATTAAACTCGTTGCGAAAAAGGGATAATCTATCTCTTTTCCTCAATTCGTTTAATAAATTCAATAAAACAGGAACATTCATGCAAGATCCTCTTTAATAAATTCAATAAGACATGGGCACTCATGTAAGATCCGTTTTAATTAATTCAATAAGGCATGAGCACTAATGTACATGTAAGATCCTCTTTTTAAATAGATGGCGATGCTGAACTCTATATGTTAAGACAAAACACGTGAGTATGAGCAGCAAATGCTGCAATCACATATCACAGACCAACTCATGGCACCATGAGGAAGAAACAATAGAAAACATACAAACAAAGACACTCACAAAAGAAATAATACATAGAGGATCATACATGTACATAAGCGCTCATGTTTTATTGAATTTATTAAATAGATAAAAGATTAAATAATTTAGGTAATAGCTTTGTGTTGGAGAAGTCTGCATCGGGATTCAGGAAGATCTGATCAAAGAAAAAAACGACGTCACGTCTAAAGGTCGTTATAGGTACAGTTTCTAAGAAGAACAGCGCGCGTCGTGTTTGACCTATGGAATTATTCATTTTTTATTGTCGTGTTGCTATACAACTGTGTAGACATGCAAAATAAACGTCCAATGTATGTAGAAATCGTAACTGCAAGGTTTTGCCGATTTTAGTAAAGCAATTTCAGGGCCGCTACGAAAAGCATGTGCAGTGCATTCAATGACACGGGCCATTTTTATTGGCAGGTATATAAAGCAAAGGTGTCTGCCTTTCTGCTTACATCGTTTGAACCCAATGTTCTATTAAATGGACCTCGACAGGGGGTCGGTAAAGGGGATAATGTAACAGCGTGACTCATACATATTTATACAGCAGCAGCTTTATTCGTAGTGAAATTTGTTTTATTTTGAATACAGCTCTTCAAAGCAGTCGAATGACAGTAACTATGGCTAACCGAAAAGCTATTCGAATACAGCTTCGAATGTAGCCCAAGTGTTTTAACCATGACTAATGCTGGTCTCTGATAGGAGCGCAATCGAAAGCGTTTGCTTTTTTAATTCTATTATAATTATGCTTTGTAATATTTATGAATCAACTTTTTTGACAGAAGAGCATTTACTGCAGCTCTTGAAAGAGATCAAAATACCTTGCAGGCCATTGATCTACTGGTGTTTGTTTTTCAATACAGTATTTTTCTCGTATTGTTGTCAGTATCGTGTGTATGATACAGAGAAATTAATCTAAGACTGCCAGGGGGATTACATGTCAGCCAGTGTCCTGGTGAACCTATATATACAAGTGTTTACAACTTATCAGCTGGTTTGAAAGCCAGCTGATCAGGGTCTTCACTGTTTGCATTCCATATGCTAAAACATACCTATTAGTGGAATAAGATCATTTTAGTTTGGCCAAAATAAATACTAAGCATGATGCTGCATTTTATTCAACAGATAATAGAAAAATCAGTAACAAGTTTGTCAAGAAAATGTTGCTGCGATCTTAGAACTACGGCCTGGTATGCTGCATCATTAGAAAATATACAAATGGGCATACAGTTACGATGACAAATACGACCAAGCATGGAAAGTAATAAGGATAAGGATCTAACAAGCCAGCACGTGAGATTTCGGGTTTTATCGCATATTTGCAATAGTCTCCTTCAAACCCGTACCCAGCACGACTAGAGGTCTAAATTTTGGCCTGAGCCTTAATCTACATCCATACTTTGTGTATGCGAGCAACGAAGGCTCTGACGAGTGCGCAGTTTCGTCTGAGCCGACGTAGCTCGAAAGAGGCGATAGCTCATCTACCAAAATCTCGAGCTGGCACACTCAACTTAGATTGAACTTTTGTGAATGTAGTTTTAATACAATACCATTGGTGAAAGTTTTCAGGATTAATCCTGAATTCAGGATTTTGAGGCTGACTTTCCATAGAAAGTCAGCCTCAAAATGCTGAATTAGGGAGATCATAATGGCTTCTCTGATTTATTTTAAGTCTGTCTAAGGTCATTTGACCATTTAAACTTGAAATGGTAAATATTTATTGGGCATGCTGCAAGTTTTAAGATTAGAGTTTCGAAAATTCAGGATTTTGGAAATTGTGAACTTTCACCCATGCAATACTCATTTGTCGTCTAAAACGCTGAATTGTGAAAGAAATTTTGTTGTCGAAATTAGGCCTTATTAAAAAGGTTCCTTTAGATGCGATATGTCTGGTTTATAATGTCAAAGAAAATTACAGGATAAAAAGCCAGGCGTGACCGAGTTTCTGATTATTGTATTGATACTCATGAGCTCTGGGAATTGGAGAAAGTGAACAAAATGTTACAATGACACGGCAATTTTTTATTTTGTATGAGCTAGCAACATTTAAGAAATGAATTCGATTTTTGTCTGTTCATGAGATCATGAACACTTCGGGTCGCATGCAAAGTAAGTGAAGCCCGAAGGGCTTCACGTTAACTTTGCAAGAGACCCGAAGTATTCATGATCTCAAGAACAGACAAAAATCGAATTCATTACTTATATTTATATTTTATATTGTCTGTCAAGTATCAATTTTCAATTTTCATATAACTTGGCTGGTTTTCTGGATATTTTAGATTATACTAGACATAACGGAGGGTTCGGAACAGCCAAAACGTCAAATTCCCGCGTTTAACGTAATGACGATACGCGATCGATGTAAGACAAACGTCAGTAAACAAACAAAGTTTTTGGATGGCATTGACGTTGGTCCGCCCAAACAGCGCGTGTGTTGGCGTGGCTTAAATAGATCCGTTCATGAAGCTATGAACAACATCTCAAATGTAAAGGTTCATTTTAAGACTCGCAAAGGAAATGTAAATATCCACACATGCACAGGAACAGAACAGAACATATATTTTATTGACGTAAACTGTACAGTTTCTTGTCAGATACATGAATATAACAACAAATTCACAAATGGTCACAATAGATGTATACATGATTTAACAACAAAGTCTTAAATTGGTCACAACCAAAATTATATAAGAACAATATATGTGCTCCCATATTAGTTACATAACTATAGATCAAAAATTAAGTTTTATAAGAGAATACAATCTTAAACGTAACGTGTTTTACTATTACGTAAACTGTTACCTATACTGTTACATAAGCTGTTACCTAAACTGGAGGCTGAGTCTGGCTATTTTTAAGCAGATAAAAAGTGTTGATAAGTTAATAGATAAGTGTGCTAGACTGAATTCCAATTAAATATAAATCCGATATTCCATAGACAAAGGATTCTTCTAAACCTTTAGTATGTAAATCCATAGATCCGATCTTGTCGAAACGAAATACAAGAAAGGGCCAAAGGATAACATACACATGCTTAGATAAAACATCATCCCAAGATTCAATCTTGCAAAAACAAGAAAAGAGCTTGGGATATCACTTGTAATTTCAGTTATTACGTGGAAATTTAATTTTCAATACATGATTTTTCTGGAAACAAGTAGATAGATAGATAGATAGATAGATAGATAGATAGATAGATAGATAGATAGATAGATAGATAGATAGATAGATAGATAGATAGATAGATAGATAGATAGATAGATAGATAGATAGATAGATAGATAGATAGATAGGCAGTCAGGCAGGCAGGCAGGCAGGCAGACAGACAGACAGACAGACAGACAGACAGACAGACAGATAGATAGATAGATAGATAGATAGATAGATAGATAGATAGATAGATAGATAGATAGATAGATAGATAGATAGATAGATCCGACGACAAATGAGACTTAGGCTAAATAATGTTATTTCTGAGATGCTTATTAAGTTTTACCCATCGAAAATACTTCTAGGTCCGCCCGCTATTATGTTTACCTGTGCATGAGAAATCCCGACTTTCCGTGCCTTCCTTGTGTATTAGAATTACAAAGGAATTCCGTTCATGTGTAAATTCTATCAAGTAAACAGTGCAAACTCAGACGAAATGCCAGTTTTGCGACATCTCGTCCGAGTCTGCAATGTTTAGATGGATTAAACCTAGCATAAAACAAAACAAAAACAAACTTTGTATTGGAAGGGAAGTCTTCGCATTCGCACAAATTACCAGTGCAATTGCTACTCACGGTTGCCTCGACAGACGGACAGGGGATTTTCCTTGATGAACATGTATATAGAAGTTTTTGCAACCAGTGAAAACCCTGATCCAATAACAAATTTTACATCAAAACTTTCTTGGTTATATCTACAATCGTTACCACTAATTGAGATTTTGATTGCCCATCTATGCAAGCGCGATCCTTCACCATTGGGGTGTTTAGGACTATTTAGCTGAGTAGTTAAATATGACTCTACGCATATGCGATATGTAAAAAAAATCTCATGAACTACTGATTAAGCCAAGAGGTTATAAACCTTTTCATGGTCAACTCAGCTGAGCATGAAATTCAGCATGCTAATTTATGTTAAAATTCCAGAAAGCTTTGGAATTTTAACATTTATAAGCATTATAAATGCAACATCTGAGAGTTTGAAACCAAGAAAACTCTTCATTTTTTCTGCATTTTAGTTTCTATGATTTTTTTAACTTTATTTTCAGTGAGTTTAGCATGATAAACTTTATAGCCTTGGGTCCTTGCTGGTGTTATCGTTAAGTGGTCCCACAATTCCAGAACCATTCCTACAGTGATAAATACATGTAGTAAACATGTCTACTTATTACTGCTGTAGCTATTCTCCTGATTAATACAAGCGAACAGAACATAGTTTGAAGGGGATATATCTTTCAAATCTCTTACTTGCATGAAAAGTTTCCTGCATAAACAAGAATTGCTTTTTTGTCAAGGACACGGATACCTTTGGCCACATTGTTGTATGTTCAACTTATACATCTCACATAGATCACTTTACGCCCCAGCATACAGCTTTTGAGCAATCGGCAGCATGCTTATCAGTCTTTGTAGAGTTACTTCCTGGTTTGATACCGTTTACAATGTTGTGACACGCTGGGTGAACATTAGAAAAAAAAAAAACAATTTCATGACAATGACCTACATTTATCCGACTAAAATATTTAGAAGTATTTTCATCTAAAATGTACAAATTTCTGGTAGAAAAATATAAATTATCAATTTTTGCTTATGAATTTTTCAAGGTCAAATTGAAACATTGTAAATAATACCAGAAATACATAATATTTGGGTCAAAATACTTCTAAATATTGCCGTCAGATAATTGAGGTCCATGTTCATGCAAATTGTTTTTTCTTAAGTTCATCCAGCGTGTCACAGCATTGTTAACGGTATCAAACCAGGAAGTAACTTAAAAAGACTGATAAGCGTGCTGCCGATTGCTCAAAAGCTGTATGTTGGGGCGTAAAAGGATCTATGCGAGATGTATAAATTGTTCATAGAACAATGTGGCCAAAGGTATCCGTCTCCTTGGTAAAAAAAGCAATTTTTGTTTATACAGGAATAATTTCATGCAAGTAAGCGCTTTTGAAAGATATATCCCCTTAAATCAGTTGAAAGACTACACCTAGTTCAGTGGAATTTTTAGCTGCCACCAGAATGGGTGTTTCAGTTACGCATATTTTTCATTGCGAAGACTCTATTTTCGCAAGTCTTGGTATTATACAGTTATTGACTTCAATGAGGTAGACATAAGGATTTATCTACCCGAAAATGTGATAATTCACCGAGGCCTCTAGGCCTCGGTGAATATCACTTTTAAGGGTAGATAAATCTTTATGTCTACCGAAATTGAAGTCAATAATTGTTTTGTTATATGTCTTTTCATTTAAAAGTGAAAATTTTGCTACTTTCACTTTTGTTGTTAGAGACATGTTCAACCTTCAATCTAAGACATCTTAGGACTTTCTCAAAAGTTTTAGCAACTGTTATTAAAATATTTTAATGTAGTATTTTGCCTTCAAAAGTATATTAATTTTCCTAATAGGGAATATAAAATGGTATCATAAAACTGTTCTTACAGTTTGGTTATTCAAACAAAAATAAATAAGCAAACAAAACAAACACAAAACTGTTGTAAAAATTCATGATAGTCTTTAATTTACCTGTTTGGAGGTGAAACAGCAAATCATGTCAACTTCATGCAGCACATGCTAGTTTTACACTCATCATGGTATTTTTAGCTCTCTAGAGGGTAATATTGCAGAAGTGTCAAAAATATTAACTTATGGAAACTAGTTCGAGCTGGTTTTACATGCAATATAAACTTGTGGACCAGTTTAGACCAGTTTCCAGGTAGACATAAAGGTTAATGAAGACAAATTGGGGACTGACTAAAAAGCTGAAAAACCTGCTGAATTCAGCGAGTTGCGGATCAGCAGATGTATACTAAAAAGCTGAACTGCTGAATTGCTGAATATTAGTTTATAACTGTGTTTTATTCACAATATTAGCCAAGCATATTTATATTTCATTTAATTGTAATAATTGATTATTAATAAATTTGTAAATATGATTTTTTACGACCTAGCCGATGTTATTATTGTCATATGGAGCTCTGTGCAAACGATCAGAATAGAGGTACTGCACTACTGAATTATAGTTTAGTTATATAATAAGTCAATTAGATGTCTTCATGTGGTACAAAACCGGATGCACATTTTAAAACATTATTTTTTGTTATATTGCGTGGGCCAGAATTAAAAAAATTAATACTAATCGCATATACGCAAGAGCCTTTTATAAACACCCAGGCTAACGCTAGCTAGAGGTCTGAATGCTGGTCTGAATCATCATGTACGTCCATACTTTGCGTATGCGACCAGCTAAGCTCTTGCGAGCCTAGACATTTGTGCAGACTTGAATAAGCATTCGTTGCTCGAAAATGTGATTATAACTAAAATCTCATGTGTTGTTTCATGTATTTTAACACCCACCCGATGCTATCTATCAGCCTGCCTGCCTGCCTGTCTGTCTGTCTGTCTGTCTGTCGGTCGGTCGGTCGGTCGGTCGGTCGGTCGGTCGGTCGGTCGGTCGGTCTGTCTGTCTGTCTGTCTGTCTGTCTGTCTGTCTGTCTGTCTGTCTATCTGTCTGTCTGTCTGTCTGTCTGTCTGTCTTATGCACGAAGTTAAATGCATATCAATCAATAAAACAAAAAATCAGTTATGCCAACATCGACAGCTCAGACGAGCCTGCGCAAATACGCAGACTCATCCGTGCAGTAGTTGGAGGATCAGACAAAATTAAAGGCCGCTAGCTCTATCTCCACCAGATAATTATGTCCACATGCCACCAGATAGACATGCATGTATGTTGCTATAATATTGTCTAGCATATGCGATAAGTGCCAAATAGAGATGATCTCAGCAGATATCCATAAATCCATAATTTCACCAGTTTCCGTCGGTGTTTGTTGCACAATGTAGTGTCCTTGCCCTGATGTGCTTTCCAAATTATAGATGCAGATGATCTATATTTCAAAACGCAAGCATCGCTGTGCGTGTATTGGTGCAGTTTATGACTTCTTCAAAAGGTGTTAAATGCCTGCTGTTTTTAGATTATCTACTCCAATAAACAAAGAGATTAGTGAGATAAGAAAGATCGATCAGGGAAAGTATCAACAGGTGTTTTAAAAACACTTGGGTGCATGACAAGGTGTGTGGATTTTTGAGAATTGCCATTAAAACAATTAATATCAATAAAGCGTTTATTGGTATTATTTGTTTGAATGAAAAAGCTAAGTTGTGAACCGGACCCGTGCTAATCCTCGACAGCAAAAATAATGCAATTTTATGGTGTATAGATCTCATGTGTTGGCTTTTTTCAGGGGCGGATCAAGGATTTCTGACAAATGGGTTCATATGTATAAAGGGGTTCGCTTTGCTGATTTTATCTATTTTTTTTATCAAATATCCAATGAAAATGAAATAATTTGGTCTCACTGAGACCAAGTTATTTCATTACCATAGGATATTTAAAAATACGTGTATGTATGGTGTTTAAAATAAGCATACAAATTACAATGCCATTATAATAGATAAGTTGCAAAAAGGCGGCCATTTTGGGGGGAAAACAAATTGGCCATTAGAGAACGATACGATATGTATAACATCCTTGAAAATAACATCTGAAAACAACTATATAATCATTAACCCTTCTCATGCTGGATGTTTTATGCACTACATTCTATGCAGTTATTTTACAGTATCTAATTGCTTGTAATTTACAAGTGCATATCTTTTGAAAAGTGTTTATTAATCGATCAGGTATCGCGACACGCGTCGATAATCAGTAGCAAGTACACAGCAACTTCAGTTAATCTCTTTCTCACACGCGTTCGATAATTGAGAAAATGGACATGAATATTCCAAATGACAGCGCTACCGTCAGGTTTGTATTCAATTTAACAAAGTTAAATCATCTCCCCATTAAAATATGCAAAAGGCACATGGAAGCATTTCGGATTAAGATCTCGCATACAATTCTAATATAAACCTTTGCTAGACATCTGATTGCAAAAGTTGCCCAAATAAGTTTTGGTGATCTAACTGGATAAATGTTGGAACTATACTGGGTGATGTGTTGCGCATACGCCTCAATTTCAAATCTACGTCTAGGCTAGTTGTTTTCACCAAAATTACAAAATTGCAATTATCAGTTCTAATTTGTAAATTTGAAGCGTATGTCGACCAAATTTCAGACTCATGTACGCACACAAAGAAATGTGGTAGTCCAAGGCTCAGACAAAAATTACAGCAGCTCAAGCCCCACCAGATAATTGTGCATTTCTTTTTTTTCCTTACCCAAATTTTGGTATGTAATTTTTCTATGTTCCACATTAACACAATCACAACAGGTGACCACCCCAGGGTTTAATCCAATCGATTAGGTAACAAACTACCGTTTTCACACCCTGTAAATGGTCAGCACGTGGCATAAACCACATTTTGTACACGAGCCAGATCACCACGTGAAAACCTCATTGATCATGATAAAAAGGTATCAATTACTTAAAACCTACAATGTTTTTTTTTCTCGTATGGAGATGGGCAAGTTGTTGATGCCACGATGCGTTACAGTGAATTACCTTTATACGAGGGCCTGGATGGGGTATATCTAAAAATCGTTTAAAATACATCACGGACAAAACTGTATGTATCTTAACAATTCTAAACCCACTAGATAGCAGTACATCTATGTTTAAAGAATGGCTTTATATGCATCGTTTCATGAGTCGATCCGATTCAATGTAAATGAAAACTAATTATGGTTTAAGTTGCATATTTCTTGTAAATGAGCTAATATGATCATTTTGGTCCATTGCACAGTGATTGCTCAGGTGAGCCTGCGCAAATGTGCAAACTCACCTGAGCATTCGCTAGGATTAAAGTACATTATAACAGACGAAAATGTAGCTCTAAAGCTAAGCAGGATACACTCGATTTGACCGTATAAGGTATTGCGCATATAACATTTTCATACAGTAGTTGCTAAGGCGAGCATGGAAAACCTATTGATTAATGGGCCATGCCTCAGATTTAGGCAACTATCGCATATAAGAATGCTAGATCAGGAAAACTACTTAATGTTGTTTCTGACGCATCTACGCATATGCGGACTCGTCTTGACCTTCCATGTAAGTACAGAAATCCCTGCGTTATGATATGCCAAGCGCAAAGTGCCTCTGCAAATGACATATTGCGGCAGACACCAATTTCACATGAAACTAGATATATACATCTCAACAAAAACTAATACTTATTATCCGAATGCATGGGGCACATTTTCATCATTTTCCTGCCGAGGGTGACGATGAGCTGTATATGCTTAAGTCTAATAAACTTCTGTTCTGTTCTGTCATTTTGAATATTCATTATATTTTCTCAATTATCGAACGCGTGTCGATAAAGAGATTAACTGAAGACTTGCTACTGATTATCAACGCATACCGCGATACCTGATCGATTAATAAACAACTTTCAAAATCTATGCAGGAAGTAGGAGGTGCGAACGACACGAGCGATTCTTAATTGATAACGCGTGTCAATTTTCTCAACTACCTAACGCAACAGTTCTGAGTTAGATTGGGTTAAAATTAAACTAAATAGTACGTGTTCAAAACTTTTTAGGATTTGATTTTTATCCTTTGCTGGACTCCGTTTGTGCATCTCCTAAATTTTTGGATTTTTGAATCTTGTAAGCACTTGCAAATGAATAGGATAGCCATCAAAACAATATGTCTTTGTATTTTAATATTATGTATGCAACACATGAGTATGTGTTGCTTAAAGTTGAATAAACTATCTCTTTAAACCTAATCGCTAAATCCTATTTTTATTCTATTCTATTTTTTGTAAACAGGGAGCAGTCTGATCAGGTTAGCAAAATGGACAGACAGCACTATTTTTGTAGTATCTAAGAGTTATGTTTTGTTGTTGGCAGACATGTTTGTAACATGAAAGTTCAACCGCCCACAAAAAGTAAATGGCTGAAAAGTATTGCTCTCAGATGTTGTATTTATTATGCTAATAAATGTTAAAATACAACCAATTGTTGGCATTTTAACAGTTTTTGATGTTCAGCTGATTTTTTTTTTTTGGGGGGGGGGATTTTTTTAACATAACCTAGGGACCAGAAAACGGGTTGGATCCAGATCAGGCCTGACGTTTTGTTTAGCAGATTTAGGTCCAAACATTTAACAAGGTGATCAGCAGACAAACATAATCACAACCAGCAGATAATTAGTTAAAATAGAACTTTGGAATCCATTCCTTTTGGAGAAATTGTACCTAAAACATGCATCCAAGTAGTTTCCTCTAAAAGCCTTTTCAAGTTGTTTGAAACTTTGTCAATAAGCATTAAGGAAAAATCTTGAACAGAATAGCCAGGAGAATTAAAATGGTCAGAAAAATTTGTCAAAATAACATGGTCGTTTATAAGAGGCTTTTGCGCATATGCGATAAGTACTAAATTCTTATGTGCTGGCCCATACATTATATGTTTAGCCTGCGCAAATGCACAGACTAGTCATTCGTGTACACAAAGTCAGGACGTACATGATGGCCCGGACCAACCTTCAGACCTCTAGTTCAGCAGGATACGTTAGCATGATCGTTTATAAGAGGCTTTTGCGCATATGCGATAAGTACTAAAATACCATATATTATTTGCAAATATTGTTAAAAATGTGCATCCGGTATTGTACCCAAACTAAACTAAGCTATAATTCCGCAGTACATTGCCTCTATTCTGGTCAATTGCACAGAACTCGATATGACAGTAATAGTATCGGCTAGGTCGTAAAACACCCTATTTATTAATAATCAAATATTACATATAAATAATGTATTAACAAGACCAATATTTTGACCAAAACACACGAATAAACTAATATTCAGCAATTCAGCAGTTCAGCTTTTTAGTATACATCTGCTGATCCGCAACTCGCTGAATTCAGCAGGTTTTTCAGCTTTTTAGTATGTCCCGACAAATTGGGCCAATCAGGAGACAGGATTCTCTCCAGTCATATAACAAAGTACATTTAATCAGTTACCTGTCATATTAAGTGCATTATTGCACGTTGACCAGATAGGTCGAGATGACGTTGCACCTTTTGAAATACGTCGTCAATGACATTTAATTGACACAAAATCTATGAATACGTCATTATCGCTAGCTTGAACAGTGAATCAGCTTGTAAACTGATAAATAGAATACCTGGTTCGCATCTTTTGATATCAAGTCTACCAGGCTCCGCTTTGAGAACGCGCGTGTTGAATCGCTCAGCAAGCCTCGCTTATCTTGAACTTGATATCATAAGACACTTACCTAGTATTCTCTATATATTTCCACTTGTCAGAATCATGTCGAACTAACCTGTCTCTGCGACCAAACGGTTGGATAGCGGTTTGGTTTTTGTACTGAAAAATATGCTATTTTTATTTCTTGCATTACATGTAATATGTTTTTCAAGCTTTTCTGTGGTTTGTGAATTTACCATTCATGTTCACTTGTTCTAAATATAAATGAATCGCCAAGCAATCTTCTTACATGCAATTTCCACCGGGACTGAGAAGTGACAAGCGTGAAATGTCAAGTAAGATTTTCTGAAACCATAAATAAATATTTATTAGGATATATGAAGCTCTTTAGAAGCACTGCTTTTATGACCATGTCAAGCTGATAAAAATATAGGTCATTTTTTTATAAAAAGAAAGTGAGTATGATCAGGAAATACCACAAACACACACTGCAGGCCAACCCACGGCATCGCGAGGAAGAAACACATAACATTTATCGTAACAATACATCTGTAAGACATTCAACCAGCTTTTCAAGATGACTGCAAAAAAAGAATGGATACAAAATAATGATTAACAAAATAAAGCCAAAACACAGAACTCCCACAAACAATGGGAAGTACATTAAACAATGGATTACAAATGTAACAACAGAACCACTGCCTAAGAACGGACTGCAGCCTAAGCCACTGGGGGGGGGGGCTTAAATGTATTTTATTGGGGGGGGGGGCGTAAATGTATTTTATTGGCGCCGAATCTTCGCCCAAGATGCTGTTGTTGTTAAAAGCTCGCACGGAGGCATCCTAACTAATGCAATGTATCATCACAGAGAAACAATCGAGATCAATTTAACACACTATGATTTTGTTTGTTTTTGTTGCTTTACGTCCCAAATCAACAGCTAAGGTCATGGCGGGACGGTCAGTTCACCTAACCACACTTTTTCCTGGGCAAGCTTGAACAAGCAGTTAACCAGTACTTCGTGCACATACTTTCGCTTGTAACTGACAACAACCCTTCTTGAATTATTCAGCGGAAGGGAGGAGAATGGCCGTAGAAATTATTTCATGATCAATCTCCACGAAAGTATGGGACCGGGCCGGGATCGATCTCGCGACCCCTTGATTTGCAGTCAGACTCGCATCTGTTGCCAAACACGTTACCGACTGCGCTACGCGGCCCGGTACACACTATGATGATATAAACAAAAGGGCTCATGTCTGACAGATAATCAGAGCAAAAGAAAACATCAAGTCTGTT
The DNA here is from genome assembly GCA_964019695.1 of Loripinus fragilis. Classification (NCBI taxonomy): domain Eukaryota; kingdom Metazoa; phylum Mollusca; class Bivalvia; order Lucinida; family Lucinidae; genus Loripinus; species Loripinus fragilis. Next base: position 39,204,158 of record OZ026517.1, read on the forward strand.
GTTTTTCTCCTCTCAAAGAAATACAATTTTATTCGATAATTATAGTCCTCTATACCTACAATGGATCATCCCGAGTTTGTAGTACCAAACAAGAAAGAAACATCAATATTATAAGTACATTTACCATGTTTACAGAAAGTGCTAATTTTATAGCAATTATTGTTTCATTTATGCTATCTTGAGGGCACGTATCATATAAGGTCCTTGATGAGGCATACTGTGATTGGTTAATAGATCAAATATAGAGACTTAGTCGATCGTTCGAAAATATACGCTCTACATTGCAAAACAGATTGGCGATTCAAAAGCTATTTTTATAGAATGTCAGCGTCGCGTTATCAAAGTGGACCCTCCATGTACATCCGAGGTCTTATTCCACGGAATTGGCCAAGGCAGTTCCGATTGGATGCACCAGAACACTACCATCGAGGAACAAGTCTGTCAATCATATTAGCCTGAAAACTTAGAATGTCTTTTAAAACCGCTGTTTTTGTCTATTTCACACCTCACAAAATTATATCCTAAAGTACCCTTTTGAACATTAATTATTCACTAACTAATGTACTCTTGAAAACAACTTTACTCAAGAAAAACTATGAATCAGACCCTGTTTAACGACCATCTCACGGCGTCTAAGAATATCCAAGCTTTATATAAAGCTTAGTCATGATCTATAAATTGAATTTGATTCACTTGTAGTAATTTTTTCTAAATCAAAACTTTAAATGATAAGCTGAAAGATTTAACGGACTATATAGAGACAGTGATGAACGTTTGCTGCAGAAAAAAGTGAGATTTAAAACTATATTTTGAAATATACTTCCTAAATAAATGTTCGAAAATCTCAGCGTTGATCAGTATTATTCGCTAGAAAGACTAATCGAACAGAAACGAATTTCTTGCCTAAGGACTCATGACAAAGTGCTTACTCTGTGACTCTATACGCAGATCACCTGTTCTGCAAGATATTTCAGCCTCTTATTGTCTTCTGATCATATAAATTGCTTGGTATATTCCATTCCTCATACGCCATGCATTGTATGAAACATAGTTTGCAATATATTATGAAATATGTAATATTCATTGACTACTTTCTCTTTTTGTAAGGTTTCACTCATTATTTTGGTTTACCACGTGAAGGATGTTGCAATAAACATTATCTCTCGAAAAGTCGTGTGTGTGTGTGTTTGTGCGCGCGCTCGCGCGTGTGTGTGTATTTGATTCTCACCGAGGAAGAGAGAGCCAGTTGCTTGGCCATTCGGCGATGGGTATACTATTTCATTTCTCTCTCTTGGTACAATGGGCAGACAACCGATGTATTGTTCTTTGATTCAAATATTTTCTGGTCAGAACACTGTACTATGTGAACTTTACAATAGACAAACACTCAAAATGTGCACAGTCAATAAAACTACCCCCAACAATACAGTACTTTGTGTCGCCAAGTATTTGATATAACAATCTTGTTCCTGAAAATAGAACTAAACTCAAACATTGCTTGCACTCCAAAGGTGCACAATTCACGAATGTATCTTATAAATATTGGAGAGAACATACTAAAACAGTACGTCCATTTTCATGCATTTCAACTTCACCTTCCACTGAAAGGAGTGCTCATTCATAAAGAATTAAATGCATAATGCATCATATTATTCTCTGTTGTTTTTAATCCGTGAAATTTGTTATCAATGATTAAATGAGTTTGCAGGAATCGGTTTCAGCTTTGAGCTTTTGAAAATTCATATCAACCCCGTCTTGAGAAAGGAGCGACCAGGCATCGAGGGCGATGTTTTAATCCTTATTTCATGTTCAACTCAACTGGCCATGCATTTAAACTGCTCATAAAAACTAAAACGCTGAAAAAGAAGACAGTTCTTGCTTTCAAACAATCAGATGTTATATCAATCATGCTAATAAATGATTTAACATTTATGAGCATAATACATTTTATGTGCAGTTGAGTTAAGCATATAAAATGTAAAACCTTAGGACCGAGTGCCACTTAATCATCTATTCACAGATACAGGGACAGCTAGATTCTTTCCAGATGACAATGACAATGGTGTTGATTTGCACATTTATTGCTTGCATATCCCAAAAACTACTCTTAGAAATAACATGTTTTATCATATGACGTCTCGTCTGGGAGTGAAATAACGTCATGCAATAAAATCTATCGATTTACGGGAAACGTTATGACGGCCATAACAACGTTGCGTACATAATGACAATATTATATCGTTTTACCGTCGGCAATGAAACTTCAAAGATATCTTAATGTCATATGATAAATAGAATCTAACATTCGTGCTCATGTATTATTGAATTAATTAAACTCGTTGCGAAAAAGAGATAAAATGCTCGGCAAGCCTCGCATTTTATCTCTTTTCCCCAACTCGTTTAATAAATTCAATAAAACATGAGCACTCATGTAAGATCCTCTATTTAAAGTTAAAATCAGTTTGTACAGCTCATTGCCGAGACTGAAGAAAGGCCGAGTATCATTAATGAGCCAGTGCTTGAGATTTCCAACAATTTGACATTTTGACAAGTGTAGACTCGGACGAGCCTGTGCAGCCTCCTTTTAAGCTTAGAAACTCCAAATGGTGTTCAGTCAGTAGCTTAACAATCATAGAATACTCAAGCGACTAGCAAAGGCTCTGATCAGACTGCGCGTATGCGCAGGCTGATCTGAGGCTTTGATGGTCGCACATAACACATTGTTGGAAATCTCATGCACTGGCTCATTTGTGATAAATTGCAGTTGAGGTTATTCATTTCGCCCGGGATTTGTATCAGTTTTCGTTTTTGGCGTGACCCGCTCAGAAAAGGAAATAATGGGTAGTTTCGAATTTGGGAGTGGAGATAGTTTCGAATTTGGTAGTGGACGAATTTAAAGAAGGTCTAATAAAGGGGTCCTTAATATCATATTTTAGATTAAAAACAATATATATGAGCTAATTTTAGGTAAAGAAACTTGTAAATTGGGTGTTTCTACAAGTTGAAAAGAAATGCGAACATAAGAGAATATCATACAGACTTGTTTGAGGTGTAGGACATTGCGTTAGCTGCAGTTATCAACTGTTTTCTATGAGCACGAAAATTGTCTTGTTTGCCAAGAAATTTTGCAAAGAAGGTAATTTGTAATTGAAGTGTCCAAGTTTGATTTTAAATTTTGTGTAATATTGATCAACATACTGAAAGTGAGTGTTTAGGCTGGTTAAAAGCAGATAACATTCGGTTTCTATACTAATTAAAAAGTGTAGATAGAGATATAACCAACACTCCACTGGCACCTAGTGTTGGGCCAAAGGACTTATTATTCTTCTGCTAGGCGTTGACTCCTGCAGGAATGAGTTGATGTGCCTATTTATTGAGACGTAAGTAAAATTTTAAAAGAGCTTGCGTCTGCACAATGTTAAAATGTTAAAGTGTGAATAATTTGATCAAAATATACCTTGCGGTTCAAGAGTTATGAGTATTTTACTAAAATACCTCGCCTGGCCACAAATGATGCTCCGCAAGCCTCGTCGAAGTTTTGCATACCGGTAACTGGAAAATGTTAAAATAAATGACTTGGAAAAATTTAATCTAAATATACCTTGTGGTTCAAGAGTTATGAGCATTTTCTTTAAATAGGCCATAACCAGCCTGACTAATGCTTGGCAAAGCCTGTCAATCAAAAAAGGCTGCTATGCATGCCGGTGGTTAGACAATGTTGACATGCATACTTATGAAATATGTGATCAAAATATACCATGAAGTTTAAGACTTATGAGCATTTTCATTAACTGCTAAGAAACGGACGCACTTACATAGTGGTTAAAGTGGATACATACGAGTCGTGCAAATTAAAGATGTGATTCAAGAGTTATGAGCATTCTTACTAACTGACCACGACCAGCCGAAATAATGCTAAGCAAAAATACCGTCCATCAAAAATGGTCGTTATGCATACCGGAGGCGAGTTCAATAATGCGAGTGCTCGCCGAGCGCTCGTTGATTGGTACCTATCTTTATTCATAATGTGTAAAGCCTGACATCAGTACAACGAGCGCCCGAGAGCGCTCGCATTATTGAACTTGCCTCAGGGGTCAAACATTGTTGACAAGCATACCTATATAAATTTGACTAAAATATACCATGTGATTCAAGAGTTATACGTTTTCGCACAAACCACTAACGGATGAACGGACTCATACAGTGGTCGGAGTGATCATCCACGGGTTGTGCAATTTATTGTATTGCATACCGGTGTCTGGACAGTGTTAAAATGTATAAGTGTGTAACATTTGATCAACAGTATACAGTGTGGTTTAACAGTAGTAAACATTTTACCAAAATACCTGAAAAGGGAGGAAATGATGATTGGCGACACCTCGTCATCATTTTGCACACCAATGTTAAAGTGTAGTTTCCAAATATATCATGTGGTTTAAGAGTTATGAGCATTTTCACTAACTGACCACGACCAAGCGAACTGATGCCCAGCAAGCCTCGTCGATAAAAAATATATTATGCATGCCAGTGGTTAAACAATGTTGACATGCATACATGTACGTATGCAAAACTTACCACGTGGTTTAAGAGTTATGAGCATTTTCAATAACTGGTAACGGACGGGCGGACTTACACAGTGATTATAGTGCACACCAACGAACCGTGCAATCAAGTTGATTAATCACAATAAGTGAGAGAATTATCCCATTTTTGTAAAACAATGCACGATAGTTTGTTATTTATTTTCTCCCTGTCTTCGATCGGCCGAAAATAAATATTGTCTTTTCATAACGCTCTAAAGGTTGGATCCAGCATTGCAAACCAGATTCACAATTCAAAAGCTATTCTTAGAGAAAAAGAAAATAATACATGTTTTGAAATGCCGCGTCTGCTTCAGATTTTCGCCATTGCTTTTATTAGCTCACCTGTCACAAAGTGACAAGGTGAGCTTTTGTCATCGTTCTTCGGCCATCGTCCGTCGTCCGTCTGTTACTGTAACAATTGACTTAAATGACAACTCCTCCTAAACCCCTAGTCCAATTTTGAAATAATTTTACACAAATAATCCTTGGGTAGCCCTCTACCAATTTTTTCGAATGGTTCTGGTCCGTTGTATATCTAGGTCACAGAGGCTAAAATAGATTTTTGAGATGAAAACTTTAAAACTCTAATTGTTTGAAACCAGAAGGCCTAGAACCTTGATACATGTATTTGGTTTGTATTTTGTTTTTATTGACCGTTCCAAGGCGGTACTTCTTTTGTGGATCTTTTATGTTTTTGTTCTGTCTTGTGTTTGCTATGTTTTAGGCACGTCTGTTTATATGTGCTTCGTGGTCACCTGCTGGGAAAGGGCTGACCTCTTGGCTCTCGTTTGTGGTGTCTTCTGTGAGTTTGTCACTTTCCCATTGGTATCCTGGGTCAGTTGTGGTACTTGATTGTATCGATTCCTGATCTTTGCAACCTTACTTACTTTGTAGTATCACCTAGTGGACCTCTACCAAGTTTGTTCGAATTATACCCCTGAAAATAAAAAAAAATGGCCCTGCTCGTGAGATCACATGTTTTACAAAGGCTTATATAGAGAAAACATGAAAAAATATTCTTGTCTGAAACCACAAGGCCAAGATCCTTCGTATTTGGTATGTAGCATCAACTAGTAAGCCTCTACCAAGTTTGTTCAAAGAATGTCCCTGGGGTAAAACATGGCCGCGCCCCGGGGGTCACGTGTTTTACAAAGGCTTCTATTGGGAAAACATGAAAAAATCTTCTTGCCTAAAACCACAAGGCCTAGAGTCATGATATTTGGTATGTAGCATACATACCCCAGGGGTGACAGGTTTTACATAGGCTTATAGAGAGTAAACGTGAAAATTCTTCTTGTCTGAAACCGCAAAGCCTTGATGATTGGTATGTAGCATCACCAAGTATACCTCAACCAAGTTTGTTCAAATTATGCCCCTAGTGTCAAAAATGGCCCCGCCCTGGGGTCACATGTTTTACATAAGCTTATATAGGGAAACATGAAAAAATCTTCTTGCCTGAAACCACAAGGCCTAGAGTCCTGATATTTGGTATGTACCATCATCTAGGGGACCTTAACCAAGTTTGTTCAAATTAAAGCCCAGGGCCTAAAATGGACCCAACCCCAGGGGTCACATGTTTTACATAGAGAAAACGTGAAATTATCTTCTTGTCTGAAACAACAAGGCCTTGAGCTTTGCTTTTTTGTATGTAGCATCATCTAGTAGACTTCTACCAAGTTTGTTCAAATAATGCCCCTGGGGTTAAAAAATGGTTTCACCCCGGGGGTCACATGTTTTACATAGGCTTTTATAGGGAAAACATGAAAAAATATTCTTGCCTGAAACCACAATGCGTCGAGTCTTGATTTTCGGTATGTAGCATCATCTAGTGAACTTCTTCCAAGTTTGTTCAAATTATAGCACTGGGGCCAAAAAGGGCCCGCCCAGGGGTCACATGTTGTACATGGGCTTATATAGGGAAAACACAAAGAACTCTTCTTGTTTGTAACCACAAGGCCTAGAGCCTAGATATTTGGTACGTAGCATCACCTCATAGACCTCTACCACATTTGTTCAAATTATGCCCCTTGGGTCAAATTGGTCCAGCCCGAGGAGACACATGGTTTACATAGGCTAAATAGGAAAACATGAAAAAATCTTCTTGTCGGAAACCACAAGGCCTTTGATATGTAGCATCACCTTGTGGGCCCTCTTTTAAGTTTATTCAAATTATGCCCATGGACAAAATTGCCCAACACAATACAAACTTAACTTTATCAGAATATTATCATGTTTCATATAAAATTAAAGGGAATACAGATTACAATAACATATTAGCAAATATTTTGCTCATATACTTACCCTTGACCCGTTGGGTGGGGTCAAAAGGTTAATTTGTTTTCTTTTCTGAAAGTAGTCATGTTGCATAATCAAATTAATTAGAATGAAGCATATAACATCATGCTTACAAATACACACCATTGACTCCTGTATGGGGAGAAAAGGTAAACACTGTTTTCAAGAAGAAGGTTATGGTGCACATCACAATTAAAATGTTTGACATTATGCACACCCCTGGCCTTTTGGGAGGGTAAAAGGCCAGACATGGACATTGTGCAGATAAGTATAATTTGATTGAACTTAGTGACTTTATAGGCTTTGGTTACAATCTGGGTGATACCCGAGATGGACTTAGTGTTGAAGAATGTGATTTATATTTTGTGGTAAACATCCTCTCCTCCTGACAAGGATTTAGATGAGAGATCCAGGGCTCATGGGCCCTCTTGTTTACTTATTTGATTAGAACAAAAACCAAGTCCACATAGAATACAAGTTCTTCTCGATTCCTCTTGTTTCTCTTGCCACACAGTCTGTAAATCATACCAGCCTGAAAAACTTAGAAAGAAAGAGGGCAAAGATCAGGAATAGATACAATAAAGCTCCACACCTGAACCAGGATACCAATGTGAAAGTGACAACGCCATAATTAGACATCAAAAACAAGACCCAAGAGGTCAGCCCTTTCCCAGCAGGTGACCACAAGGCATCAACAAACAGACATGCATGAATGCATAAAAAAACAAGACATAAATAACATAAATGATCAATGGAAGGAGATTGTACACACAATCCTGAGGATTGGAATAATAAGAGCATTAAATGAAAGTGTGGGGAGACTTTTTAGGGCCGCCACGCAGCACAGACAAAATAACTCTGATAATCAAAGTAAACATCGCAGAGTAATATATAATTAAGTAAAAATAATGTTAATATTCTGACAGCATAATCTTTGATAGGCTCATATATGTTTTATATTTTCCTAAATCTGCGAGCGGGCTACCCAACCCCAACTCCCTGTGGGAGGTAGGTTTTTTCCATCCTCTGACCAGCAGGGCGTTCACACAAGCCATGTTCACAAGCTACAGAAAAGTTCGCTGAAAGTTCCCTGAAATTTCCCTAACTCTTCTGTTCGTTCAAAAAGTTTTTATATAGAACCTAAACTATGTGCTCCCGTCCCAGTAGTGTTTACGCACTCTTTAACTTATGTTTACTCTGTTTTGCAAAATGTATATTTTTTACCACTTAGGAAAACTTAAGTGCTCTGTGCTTTACAAAATCGTGTATAACTGAATTTCTCATATTCAAAAGCACCCACGCCCAATGTTTTGCATGCTTGAACACGTTTATGGCCCTATAATACCGGATATACAGGTGCAGTTAAGATATAAATTTCCCACTACTATTGAATGTATAAAATAAGCATAAAATAAGTAGTTATCTATAAAAATTATTCTTTAAAACAACTTAACCAGGAACGTTTATGAAAATCTCACAGTCTACGAATATCCAAACTTTAAAATAGGCTTAAAAGTCTGAAATGGAGTCATGAACTACAATCTGAAAACTACAAACTGCAACTGATATACTTATTATACACTGGTGCTCTGACCTATTTGTCAAGAGAATTAAATACATGTACCGTCTACATGTTTTTGTTTTCTGTAGAAGTTTCGTCTTTCCAACCGATGAAGCAACCAGAGCACTGCCATCAATATACTTGTCTGTTAATTACCGGCCTAAAAACTTGGAAATACTTTTAAGACCACTGTTTTGACATATCACAAATTTAACTGAATTATAACCTAACATGCTGTTTTAAACTTCAATTATAACTTTATTATAAGTTACTCTTGAAAGCAGCGCTACTAAAAAACAACAACAACAAATCCATGAATCAGAACCTGTTTAACAACCATCTCACAGAATCTAAAAATATTCAAGCTGTATATATAGCTTAATATGTAAGCTTAAAAATCCAGAAACTGAGTCACGGTCTATAAACTGAAACTTTAAAAGGTAAAAATCTGATACACAGAGAGACTTGAAGAACAAAAGAAATACTTTTACTTTTCTGAAGCGGAAACGTCGACTGGCTAGAACAAGAGGGCCAAATGGCCCTAAATAGCTCATCTGAGTTTTGTTTTAAGTTAATATATAGGTGTCTGCTGAAAGCTAACCACTTCCCTAGTGAAACCTGGGATGGTTATGTGGCCCTAGAGCCACAATTTCAACAAACTTGGTAGAAGTCTACTAGGTGATGCCGCATACCAAATATCAACGCTCTAGGCCTTGTGGTTTCAAACAAGAAGATGCTTTCATGTTTCCCTATATAAGCATAAGCAAAACACGTGACCCCCTGGATGGGGCCATTTTGGGCCCCAGAGGCATAATTTGAACAAACTTGGTAGAGGTCTACTAGTTGAGACAACATACATGTACCAAATATCAAAGCTCTGAGCCATGTGGTTTCAGACAAGAAGATATCTTTTATACGCCGCAAGGGCATTGTTTGAACCAACTTGATAGAGATCCGCTAGGAGATACTTCATATCAAATATCAAAGCTTTAGGCCTTCTGATTCCAGACGATTTTTTTTTTTAAATTTTTATCTCAAAACTCTATTTAAGCCCGTGTGACCTAGATATGCAACTGACAGAAGCCATTTGAACAATAATTGTCAAAGAGGGCTATATAAGGAGCATTCCTGCTAAGTTTGGTTAAAATCAAGCCAGTAGTCGGAGGTCCTTTGAAGCAATTGTTGACGACGCACAACGGACAATGCACGACAAACACTCAATGATCCTAATTATAGCTCACCATGAGCCAATGGCTTAGGTGAGCTAAAACACGTGAACTTCCTTTTATAGAATCTGATAAAAGCTCACTAGGAAAAATCGTGAATCAATACAATAGTTCGAAACATACTCCCGAAATTCATGGTCAAAACAAAAATCTCACGGAAAGTGATAATAACATTACAGTGTAGCTAAATGGCCTGGACCGAGCGAAAAGAAATGAATTTCTATTATGTTGGAATAGCCTAATTTCCTTTAAAGGGTGTAAGTTCACACGATATTTTTTGGAGAAAATACGAGATATGTGTTAGTTATTGTACGGTTTGAGCGTCTGTACAGAAAGATAATAGCTTTCATATTGCACCAGCATGCATTTTTGCAATTTGTGCATTTTTTTCAGATAGTTTATGTACATGTACAACTAAGGAATATCAATAAACGGTGCAATAAAAAATCACTGCAAAGTCATGCTCGGGTCCAAAGGGGGACAGGGGGTCCGATCCCCCTCCCTGAAAAAATCACAACATTTTAGGTTTCTTTAGCAATACTGGTCCGGATCGCCTGAAAAATTACAAAGCTACCAAGCCAGCATTCAATGTTGGGCCATCAACATCGGTCCGCCAGCAAAACGCCATTTTGCGTTTCGCTGGCGGGGCCGTTGATGGCCCTGTTATAGTGATGTTTGGATCCAACGTAAAGAAACGTTGTCAAAGATGGACCCCTCTAAATAAACTTTCTGGGTCCACGTGTCTGAATTTGACGCTTCTTATGACAACTTATTTTGTGTATAATCAAGAGAAATATTGTATTTTTAAAGATTTTCGCGAGAATTTTATTTTCGCGAATTTCATTAAAAGACATGTTTTCACGTTAAAAATTCGTGACTTGAACATGATTTAACTACATTAGTAAACGACAGATTAATTTTGCATGCTTTCATTTTGATGCGAAGTTTTGCGAAAATAAAAAATCTCGCGAATATTACTGAATTAACAGTATCGCATATTGTGTTTGCGAAGACCAATTTAAAGCTCCTTTAGTTGAAGTGTATGTTCATGATTTTTAAAGGTTTTACTTTAAAGGGGACGGCAACCCTGGTGAAAACTATATTTTATATGAAAGATCTTAATAAACCATGAATTTTGATGAAAGTTTTATCTAAATCGGTTGAAAAACGTAGAAGTTGTGAGCATTTGAATAAATGGACTGTAATGGAAGCGGCCGTATTGTAGGCTTAGTGACGTCACACAGCCTAATTAAATATGCGTAATCAAAAAAAAAGACAAACTAACGGATCACTTGCAATTATATTTAATAAAGCATTTTCCTTATGTAAAAAGCTGTATATCTGATGAAACACAGATGCTGTGATGGTATTGATGACTAAAAATTAAGCAGTTGAAAATATTCTGAAAACTAATAAAATATTCAAAATGGTGGCTAAATGTTGGCCATATTGAATTATTAAAATACTCATAACGTCCCCATCTTCCAACCGATTTTGATGATTCTTGTATCAAAATTCATGGTTCATAGAGTTCTTTCTGATAAAGCATACTTATATTAGGGTTGATGTCCCCTTTAATCAAAAATACATCTTTTATTATGTACTGATTTAATTTTCCAAGATCATATATTCATCTGCTTTTTTACAGAAGTACTTTTCGGGTTTATCTAAACATCTGGGGGGTAACCATCTTACAGCTATTGGCATTAAACAGATACACATTAACCTGAGTTTCGTTTACCAATTACATAAAGTTGCCTGCCGGTTGCCGGTTGCCGATTGAATAGGCAGCCGGCAACCGGCTGCTAACTTTACGTTCGTGAGTTAACCTCAATATGCAGGTCAGCAAATGATTGAAGCAGCACCTTTCAGTCAATATTCCGTTCTAATTGCAATCAACAGCCAGATCTGTGCAAACTAGAATGTTACAACTGTCAAAAAGAAAAGTATTTTGAATTTTAATAAGTATCATTTGATTTTATTCTGTCTTTTTGTACCCGAACTGAATAAAGGAGTTCTAGCGATAAGGCGTATATTTTCCCTAGTTGACATGATTACAAAACCTAAACTTTGAAATTTCCCTAATGTTTTTGAAATTGGTCTGTTCCGGTAGTAAAATTTACATAGAAAGCATCAAAATAGGTTTCAAAGCGATTCATCATTTACAAAACCGTTAAAACTTGCGCCTTCTACTTCCATCCCTCATTTTACGTCTTTAGACTGGGTGCCGTTTAGACGAGAGTTTTAGTAAATCCTTTGCAGGTTTTCAAAAAGTAAAGGTGCTAAAATATTAAGGATATAAGTGCCCTTCAATTTCGAAACTTTGCGGTTTTCCTTCTGCGCATGCGTATGAAATATACTTAAAATTGTGACGTTTGTCATTGAAAAGATGAAACTGGCGTCTTTCAGTTTGTTTTTAGATGCTTCCCCCCACCGTAGACCCAAGATGCCCTTTGGACAATTAAATGTCGCTATACAAATACATAACATATGTAAAGGGCGTCTTGGGTCTAGGGGGGGAAAGGGGTTGTATAAGCGAAAAAAGACATCAAATATCTGACAAAAAATAGACCACTTTGCAAGATGGTCGTTTCTATTGTACATCAAGTGTATAAATAGTTTTACTGTACATAGCGTGATAGGACGATTGGTACCCTTGTTTAACGGTCTAGTTCCCATATATGTTACTGAATAACAAGTACAGTTGATGATCGAAATAAATTCCCATTCAATAAGAAGTAGAGTTAGTACATGCATAAAGGAAATCCCGTTTTAGATATACTAATTCGGGGGCAATGGTGCATCGACGGCCCGTCTAATGTGCCCAGTTTCTCCAGTCGTTATTTCAACAAAATAAAACGAACGTCTCGTTTAGGGAGATTGCTCGCCTTATCGCTAGAAATTCTTTATTACAGAATATGTCGCCTACTATATAGTAATAATAAGTGCTTTAATGGTTAAATTTAAGAAATAATTATTAAATATCGGTCAGGTATCAAAATATACTCATCAATGCACACACAGCTAAAATATTACTCTGAATGCCATTACAAGGAGTTACAATTATCCTTGAGTAGTGTGTTAGCAGTTGGCAGTGATTCCCATTTTCATGTTTAGAGCTCAGTGACCTGAAAATGGCCAGACCCCATGGACAAGCAAAAGTAGTTAATTACAGGCTAATTGAAGAGCATTCGCAAACATTAAACGAGGGATTATTCCTGCCATACCGTAAGCTCTATAATAAATGCATTTGAAAAAAGTGTGAATTTTCACTTTAAAGCACATGTACCTCTGTTATAACATAAAGTTCATTCAAATACTAGATTTCTGAAGAAAAGCAATAACTGTAACAATATGTCACGAGCATCCGCTTTCTTCAAGGAAAATCAGGAAGAAACGTGATGCTTACTCAGCCTTCTCAGCATTTCCAGGAACCTTTATAAAACTGAACACATTTAGGTACATTGTAAATTGAGTGTTGTATATGAAACGTGTCCTGGTAGCAATGAAACCAGCTACATTCCGTAAAAAGAACCAGAACATTGTTTTGTTGCTGTTTTTTATATAAAACCTCAACAACTTGGATGATGTTGGTAACAACTGAAACGATGTTGGTTCGTAGTATCTGTTTAAGTCGAAGAACATTATAGGTCACATTTGCTTTGTTTGTTTGATTCTTTACATCCCATCAACAAGCTTTCAGTTAAACAGGGACGGGTCCTCCTGGATTGAACCAGTACTAAGCTAGGATAAATGTGTCTTGCTCAAGGACCACAACGCAGTGAAGCCGGTGAGGCTCGAACCCGCGGCCCTTCGGTCTCGAGCCAAGCACTCTACCACTGAGCCACTGCGCTCCCATTTGCACCTGTTAGGGGTGTATATGAGTATCTCAATGGATTTCTTTGTTATCTATCAAATATGAGACCCTGCTATAGGTACCTGTTCCCATCCAATACCGATCTTTTCTCCTGTTCTCCAAAGATAGAAAATATATAAATAAAAATATCTTATTTCCCTGTTGCCCAATATTGAGCCCCCCGCCACTAGGGAAGGGGGGTCTGTGCTCCCTTGATCCCTGAAAATAATGCATTGATTTCGCTGTCTCCCTGCACATAATTTCCTCGTCTCCCTAAAAGTATTTGCCTTCGCTCGCAGAATCCCTAAAAATAGTTCAGCTTCTCCCCAAAAATATAAGCCAGTTCTCCCTAAAATGTATTTATCTTTCCGTATGATTAAAATCACATACTTTAAAACTATGAAGCTATTTATGAGCGTATGGCTTAATGATCACTTAATATTTTGTCTTATACATGTAAAGACAGGTCTTTGCCATGAAATACATCGCACATAAAAGCCATGGAATGCGTGACATATTAATTTCAATGAAATGCATTATATATGGCTTAAATTATGAGACCATCCTTAAAGTGTTGCTGATGTACCTCGTAGAGTAGGCTTGGAGGTTTAGAGACATACCATTCGGGAAACCGGGGCTGATTTTTTCCAACAGCTTAAACTAGATTTTTCTAGACACTTTAGTGAAAGCATTTAACTATAAAAAGTATTTTCTACAATTGCTATTAGTGCCTAGACGTTTGTTTAACCTCAGTCAAATCAAGTAAGTGTATATCTGATAAGCATTCTTCAAAAATTCGCTTAAGAAGGCATAATAAACTAAAAAGATAATAACATAGCAGGTGTGTAGGTGGCTATGCAACATTGTGTAGTCACACTGTTGCTAGGGGGGTCGGGGGCATGCTCCCCCGGAAAATATTGGACAAAAATGGTGTGATCTGGTGCAATCTGGGCGTCCCAAAGTATGCTATTACCAACCTAAAAATCAATAAGTTGAAGGGAAAAAAATCAAGAAGAAAACTTAATTGCCTTATTTCTCTCTCCGATCAACCTAGATGAGCATGTTGATATGTAAATAAAAACATTTAGAATTCACAAGGGGGGGACTGGGGGGTGGGGGGGCTAGCCCCCTAGAAGCAGAAGATTTTTTTTAAAAAATCAAACAAAGTGGAGGCTTTTCCTTATTTTTCTAGCTTTTTGGCACGGCTCCCTAAATCCCCAAAATTATGAGCTTGCTCCCTAGCTCTCCTTAATCAATTACCAGTGCTCCCCAGCTCCCTGAAAATAATTAGCTATTCTCCCCAGATCCCCCAAACCGCTGGGGGCCCCAATATTTGCATTGTTTCCTGCAAAGTTTGGCATTTGTTCCCTTGTTTTTCCTGATGATTTCTTGTTCCTCTTCTCTCCAGATCCCCAGGGAGCCTTAATATATGCTGTTAGTACATAACGCATTACAGCATGGTGGCATCTCGCCTGAGTCTTCTTTGTGTGATGGCCCTCGTTCCACTACAAGATGCTAACAGATCTAGAGTCATGAACATTTTCACTAACTGAATACGACCGGCCGGACTGATGCTCAGCAAAGCCTCGTCCATCAAAAAAAAAGGCTGGTATGCATGTCAGTGGCTGGACAATGTTGTCATGAATACGTATACGTAATGTGTTTAAAATATACTTCGTGGTTCAAGAGTCATGAGCATTTTACGTACGGTACCTCGATAATTACAATGGACCATCTCTCAATAAAAGTATATTGGACAAATCCACGCAACAGGTTAAAGGAACAGTCTCATCGACAAAAGCAATAACTTTTTTGTGAGTTCAACTACTACTTAAACACTTCAAATTACTGATAACTCAGAGTGAACATTCCCATGCGCTGATCCAGATTGGGGGACAGGGCGTCCGGACCCCAAGCCCCCCATCGAAAATTACAAAGCTAAAGGGCTCCTTAGCAATACCGGACCAGATCCCCAGGAAAATCCCAAAGCTACAAAGCTAGGATTCAATGTAGGGCAATTATCGGCGTTTTGCTGGCGGGCCAATGATGCCCCGCTTTTTGTAGTATCTGGGTCCTCAACTAAAAGTTAAAATAAAATAACGTAACAGTTAATGTTAAAGTTGAGTTGAACCCCACTGACAACACTTTCTGGATCCGTGTATGACTACGATCGCATTGGCACGAGAAATAATGCTCATTTCGCACAAAATGGTTATTCAACTGTATTTGCATTGTAATAACAATACTGCAACACATGCTGGGTTCACTCGAAGTCGTTGAACGTTGAACACTTCGGTGCATGATCTTTGGGCTTTGAAAAGTTAGAATTTTCCGCACATAAATGGAACTTAATGGATTTCTGGTAACAAGAGAAAGCTTAAATCTGCTTTTGTTGCAGTTTTTATGTTACGGTTAAAACATTATCCTTAAAAGACGATTACAGTCTGAATAGCATCGAGAGAAAGCTGTATCAGTGGCTTGTGAACTGTTAAGGCTCAGGCCAGCCGGCTCAGTTACAAATAAATAATCCGGAAAAAACTGATCCTTCAGAAATAGAGAGAACCTACAATAAAAGAAAACAGCAGATTCGGTTTTATTGAGTCTGTTCATGAGAACAAATGGAAAGTGCAACAATTCTCATGACCCCTAGCACCGGCTTAAGCGGTATTCTGCTTTCCGTCAGAACCCAATATTCCCGAAGGACCAGAATGTGATAAAATATCAACACTATATCGATGCTCATATATGTGTGTGTGTAGGGGGGGGGGGTACCAACTCCTAGAACTAGCTAAATATAGAACCTTGTATTTTTGCGTAAAGTGTTCAGATGTATGAGGGTGTTCAGAAAATTAATAATAAAGACACTGATAATACTTGGCGGATGCGCAGACTGAGCTTTGCGTTTGCTGTTTACTTACAAACTAAAATCCCATGTAAGCATAGCGTCCTTTTTGAGGAACACGTCAAATAGTGCAAAACCGGATCAGCGGCGTCTGATCAGGATCTCCACTGTTTGCAAACATAAGTTTATTTTAAAGTTTGATTAAAAATGAAAAATACAACCCAAAACCCAAAACTTGAAAATGGACTCATCCAACTGACAATGTAGGGAAAGTTAATTAGGCTTAAATGGGTTAAGCGTTGATGTATCGAAAATGAAGGGCCAAGAGGTATGTTGATGTAATAAAAACAGCTGTGTCTGATCTAGGTCTATACTGTTCGCATGCAAGTTAGAATTTATATGTTAAAGGGAATTATTGGATACTTTCAGCTGCATTTTTGTCTGCAACAAATGATTTCTTTTCACGCAAAATGTTTCAAATTTCGCTGTCATTAATAACTTTAAACAATGCATAGTCATTAAAATAAACTAAGCAAATAAAACAAGGATGTAAATGATTATATAAACCTTTTTTTATTCCGAACGTGTTTGTTTCAAAGGCATGTAAATTGCATACAAGTCTGCAAGTATTGAATGGGCAATATTGGATGTGAATCAGTACTTCTTAGCCCTGTTTGTCCTGAAAAGTCGTCTGCTGCATATTTTCAAGTGCACATCAGACTAGAGGTTTACATGGAAACAAACCCAAGGGAGTAGTCTGATCTGGGTCCATATTGTTAGCAATATAGGCTTAGAACATAAGCGGGCGGGAGTGAAGACAACAAAAGTCGTGACTGTTGTGCTAAGGGTGAATATTTTCTCAGTGAAGTATTGATATTTCAACACAATACTTTAAATCCTTGATGGTTTAGGGAACACGTGACGTCATGTTTGTTTCAGTAAGAGTGTAGCCATCTTGGAAAATGTCCTCATATAATATATCCTTTCGACTGTCATACGGCAGTTTCACAATAAACAGGGAAACTAAATACAGCTTTAATGTAAAATCACCTCATCCCCGACACATATTTCATCAGTGCATTAAGTTATATCTCTATAAAAGGTATTTAAAGCTCTATACTAAGATACTTGGATAAATAATCATCTTACAAGAAAGCAGTTATAATAAAGAACTGGTGAATACATGCTTATACCGAACTTAACCACTAATAATAGATTTTCATTAATCCAAAGGAAGTGTCGTTGCATCACCTGCAGGTGCTTACCAATGTAAATTAAGTAATATTCAATGTTATTTTTCTACACCTAGAAAGTATTCTATAAAAGCTATTGGATAAAATGTAAAGCCTATAAAGGAGCAAGCCATTAATACAATTTAGCGTAAAAACTCTTATTTTCTTACCAAATTACAAGGGGTAAAAAGCATCTAAAAAGATGCTGAAATATGCTATTGTTATGGTATTTAAAATTTACAAAGTGATGGCGATAAATATTTGAAATAACCCTGTGGAAATTGGTGTGTTTTTTTTCAATATACCAGCATAACGTGGCAAAAATGGGTTAGTTTTAGCATCATTTTGGCTTCCTGTGACAATTGAACATATATAGACATGCCATATACCATTTTGAAGGGTCAAGTGATGACTTGTGGGCGAGACTAAAGTATCTTGGCTGTAAATTATGCACAGATAACATAGTCCAACCGTTATAACAAAGCCAGCTTCCTAATGTGCACTTTATTGTGAAATTGCCGTCAGCGTGTTGATGCGTAATTGGCGAAAAGTACTATTTGAACGACCCTAACTCCGACCAGAGAGCAGACATGTCTTACGTTTTGGTACCATTGAATACATGTATGTACACATGCTGACTATACCTAATGGGAATAGTAAGTAGCCAAAATTTATAAATAGCTAGTAAGAGGCGTCCAAAGTTGGGGGAAAAACCATAAAACACATCTTAAAAGACATTTTCTACCCCTATCTGTAAAGTGTTGTCAAATCAATACTGATTAAGTCTGTCCTAAATGACGGGATGCAAAAGATGCATGGTAAAAAGAGCAAACGGATATAGAAGAAGACAAATAAAAAGTGAGGAAGAATGGGGTTATTACCCTTTTATAAGTCCACGCGCGTGTTTCATAGATGGTCAATTTTTAATCTAAAAGGTAAACTGTATCTGGAGTGAGTACATTGTATTTGCTATTGACTTCGAGCAAAAAATTATTGGTGGGTCAATTATGTGACTTTCAGAGGCTAAATGTCCACCCCACCCATGATTTGGCAACTTTTTTAAAACTCTCTGGCATACCTAAGGATATGTGGTCTTTGCTTCCTTCTCTGTAAAAAATGTTGCAGCATGTAACCATTTCATTTCCACTTTGTGACCACACGCTGCTCATTGGCCTTTTACTTCGACACACGTTTTTAACTAGGACGTTGTTTCAGCTGTCAAAACGAATTGGTTTGTGTCAAAGTCTTGCTTTAACCAGATTACAGAACATATAGTGCATTTGTTACCAACACACAAATGCAAAACAGTACGACTCATGCACTGATCATATCTGCTTTACCCTTTAACAGACGCAGAACTGGAGCTAGTGTAAGTGGATACAAGTTTGAATATGGTGGCGGCCATTGGCCGAGTTCGCAGATAGCCTCTACTGAACGGCTGTAGCTCGGCGATAGCTGCGACCTTGCTTTAAAGCATGGCCGCAGCTATAGCCATAAAAATACCCTGATGAGAAATATTGAGCAATCACCTAGGCCATATCAAAACCATTCGGGATAATCTGAATCACCTACTCGCCATTGATTGGTTGGTTTAATCGGAGGGCGATGGCCACAGGCGAACCCGGTCATTTGTTGATACAATGACGTTCCGCCTCCGTGTATAAAGTCATGGTTGGTGCAGTACAATGATCGAAGACTTCATAGGGACCTACAATAGACTGATGGCTGAGAATGGTTTTGCTTCCCATCCCCTCCCGCCTAGGGAATTTTGCAAACAAATCCTATCTTGGAGAGCATTTCAAGCTGCATCAAATAAGAGATCTTTGCACTCTGTACGCTGGGGGCGTTAGTCTCGGACAGCCTGCTACATATGTTAACACATCAATTTTAAAAATATAAAAGTTTGAGCTACAAAAAAGAAGGCATTAAACTAATTATTTAAATTACTCATATAGTCTGCATAATGGATACCTTAGCTACACATAAAAGCTTTAGGAGGAAAAATTAGGCTCCCTAAGGTGTTAAGTGCGACTTAGATTAATCAAGATTTGATTATAATCTACCGATTAAAAAGTCTCGAAAATCAGCCCCTAATGTCCTGGGGACATCATGGTCAGTGTTATTGGATGTGTTTATAATATGGTATATCGATATATTATATGGTTTATGGGTGGGTATCTGAATTGTTTCCCAGAGAAGTGGACGAGGGGCATTCATAGGCACGCCCGTGGGGACTAACCCGCCAGTGCTATTGAATGCGTCTCGTCATAAGAAACATGAACATATATGGTTTGTGGGTGGGGATCTTAACGGTTTCCGAGATATTAAGCTTTTTATGAAGTCAGCAGGGTGAGGCATGCCCAGGCACCCCCATGGGGACGTCCCCATTAGTATTATTGAATGAGTATTATCATAAGTCATAACATTATATAAGGTTTAGTGGTGGGGATCTGAACTGTTTCTGAGAGATTAAGTCGTTTATGGAGTAAACAGAGTGGGGTAAGCCCGGGCATGTCCTACTGGGGGTCTTCCCTGTCAGTGTATTGAATGTGTCTTATTAAAAGATACATTAATACATATGGCTTAGGGGTGGAGATCTTAACGGTTTCCGAAATATTAAGCCTTTTTTATGAAGTAGAGAATGTGGGGAATGCCCGGGCACGCTACTGGGGGACTTCCCCGTCAGTGCTATTGAATGCATATTACAATAAGAAACATTAATATATATGGTTTACGGGTGAGAAATGAACGGTTTCCAAGGTGTAAAGCCTTTTATTAAGTGAACTGGGTGGGGCATGTCTGGGCACGCCACTGGGGACACCCTGGTTAGTGTTATTGAGTACGTCTTATAATAAGGTATAACATTATATATGTTTTAGGAGATGGGATCTGAACGTTTTTCTAGATATAAAGTATTTTATTAAGTGAACTGGGTGGGACATGCCAGGGCACGCCACTGCAGACACCCTGGTCAGTGTTATTGAGTGTGACTTATAATAAGGAATAACATTGTATATGGTTTAAGGGGTTAGGTCCTGAACGGTGTTCGAGATATAAAGCATTTTGTGAAGTGAATGGGTATATCATTATATGATTTATATTATTTATGAATATAAATAAAAACCTTAAAATGAAATAAAATCATAAGCAACATAAATGAACATATTTCAGCACAAAAACATCATAAAACCACCATTGTTGCCAGTTTTGTTAGTGTCAGTTGTTCAATTTGATATGTTCTTTCATCCAGTGGTCCTATATGAAAATTATCTCATTTGCATATTCATGAAAATCAATGAAAACTTTAGCACTGAGACAAAAAGTCTTAGAAAAATTATGGGATGTATATATAAAATCACCAATGTTTCATCTACCATGTGTTCTAGTGTTTCAAACCTAGTGCCAATTCAATGCTTAGACATTTTACGTTTACCATAAGGTATAACATGCAAAATATTTATCATGAAAATTCGTGAATTTTAATGAAAACAGATGAAATGAATGGAAAATTGCGGAAAAATCAAGGGGTGCACTTCCAAAATTATTCATATCTCAGTTGTTAAGTGCCCCATAGTGCCAAACCTGATTTTGATTTTTTGCTTGATCCAATCTATAATACATCAAATCTAATTTCTCAAGAATATTGATGAAAACATGAGAAATTAGAGAAAATAGAGGAAAATTAAGGGGGTATACCTACAAAATGATTCATAGCTTAGCTTTTAATTACCCTATAGTAGCAAACTTGGTATCATATTAAAAAGCATAATCTTAAAATGTTTAGAGTAAAAGAAAAAGTATAAGATTTATAGCAGCTAAGATATAAGTAGTTTTGTAGGTACACTCCTATCAATTTGTATACATTTTTTCTTGCATTTTAAAAAGTTTTTATCAACATTGATCGTCAGCAAATGAGATAATTCTTATATCTTCCCACTAGGTAAATCTGATATGCATAGACTTAAATTACGTAACATGTTTGTTACTCTAGGGTAATTAGCAGCTTGAGATATTGGTAATTTTGTAGGTATACCTCTTTATTTTTCGGAGATTTTTCTTTTTATTCTAATGTTTGTATAAATTGTCTTGTATTTGTAAAAGAGATAACTGGCAAATATTACCGTTGTGATAAAGGGCTGTGTCAATAAGTTGGCACCATGTTTGCTACTTAAGGGATATAAGCTGCTAAGATATGAGTAATTTTGTAGGTATATCACCTTAATTTTTAAGTATTTTTTCGCAAAATGCTCATGGTTTTATCAATACTCAGGAATATTATTATATGATCATTTTAATACTTGATCATTTGTTAAACATACTATGTGTACTAGCATTAATTTAAAACCAAGTTTGATACTCTAGAGCACTTAGCAGTTGAGATATTATTAGATTTGTAAATACACATCGTTGATTTTCCGCGATTTTTCATTTATTTCTACTGTTTAAAATTCATAATTATTAATGTTTATTATTTTTCATAGCCGACCTTATGGTATAAGTATTATGTCTAGGCATTGATTTGACACCAAGTTTGATACACTAAGACGCATAGCAGCTGAGATATTTGTAATTTTATACGTACACACCTTAATTTTTCTGAGATTTTATCTCTCATTTCTAAAGTTTTCATTAATATTCATGAATATGAATATTATATAATTTGCATATCTAACTACCAAATTAAACAGCTATGTCCAGGGATTAGTTTGGTACCATGTTTAGTAATCTAGGATGAGATGCTGTTGAGATATGATTTTTTCTTGTACGTATTCCCCCATTCTTTTAAGTTGCTTAATGGGTTGCCATGAAAACCATGAAATTTCATATAGCCGAAGATCATTTTTGAGGACAATATTTTTTGCAGTTAAGTGGTCCCATTGAACAAATTTACAACCATAATGAAATGTCCTATGTTTTCAATTGAAGTCTGATTATCCCTTGCACACTATAGTTTACCTATCGTTTTCCCTCATTTTAATGATTTCATTAATATTCATGATTATGCAAATGAAATAATTTTCATAGAGGGCCAATGGATGAAAAGCATATCAAATTGTATCACTGATTATATAAAAAAAACTGGCAACAATGGTGGTTTGAAGATGTTTTGGGCTGAAATATGTTTATTTACATTTTTATGATGTTATTTCATTTTTAAGGTTTTCATTAATATTCATAAATATGCAAATTAGTAGATTTACATGTCTGACCACATGAAAAAAAAACATGTGTCTTAGCGTTAATTTGACACCGCATTTAGTGCTCTAGAATAAGTAGAACCCTTGATATGATTAGATTTGTAGGCCTACCCCCTCCCCACCCCTCATTCTCGAGAATCATATAAGCAGTTGCCATGGAACCCATGCATTTTCACATAGCCCATACCACATTGTTTGAAAGAGAACTTCGTTTCGCAACTAGAGGGTCCCAATAAACAATAAGACATGACTTAAAAACCCTAGAAGTGCAGGATAGATCGTACCTCAACCCCTACCCTAGGCTTATAGTTTTTACGTGATTTTCCCTCACTTATTAAGTTTTCATGTATATTCATGAAAATGCAAATGAGATAATATTCATATAGGACCACTGGATGAATGGAAATGTCAAATTGTAACATTTTTATATAAAAACATGCATATGCAAACGGGGATAATAGGCATATGTCTAAGCTGTAATTTTGTTTTAAGTTTAGTAGTCTAAGATAAGTAACAGCTGAGATAAGGGTACTTTTGTAGGCATACCCCTATTCTCAAATCCGCAATGGGTTGCCATGGAAACCATGCATTTTCACATAGCCCATACCAACTCTTTTTAGGACACCTTCGTTTCGCATTCAGGGGGTCCCAATGACAAATTTGGCACCCATGAAAAATTGTCCTGGAGGGTGCTAGGTAACCTAAATTGGATGCCGGGGTAATAGCATGTCTTTCAGACTTGGTCTTTAACATTTAAAAGTGTGCAACCCCAAAGCTACAGTACCACATCAAAAGTTATGTGTTTTTGGAAAAGTTAATTGTCCCCCCCCTGTATGTATTATTAGGGCCATGGCACCTCAACCATAACATTTGACAGTCCAATTAATATATATTTGACATCATGGACCATATGAAATACAATAACTGTCCCCTAGCGGCGGTCAGGAAATTGGTTTCAGCTTATCAGGGATTATCTCTGATCTATATGAATGCTGACTTTATCGGTTTACTTCAAGGTAGAAAAGCATACGGCATCTGTGATCCCATTGTCAACAACCCTGGCTTAGTTAGACACATGTACACCCTATGACGCTGAACATTTTTATAGTTCTCCTGGCACAAAAGATAATATACTATGAGACATATAATGTACGTTCTTAAGCGGCGGTGGTGTTGTTGCAAACTTTTTATATTTGTAAGTCTCATTGTGCGTGCGTGCGTGCCTGCGTGTGTGTGTGTGTGTTTGTGTGTGTGTGTGTGTGTGTGTGTGTGTGTGTGTGTGAGCATGAGTGCATGTAAATTATGTATTTTGTCAACCTTAATTTGTACTGGCTTCGTGGTGCGAGACTCTGGGTCTTTTCTAGTTTAGAAATCATCACTTTATGGAAGCGAAAACTACAGTGTTACATGTAACCCGATAATTCAAACTTCGCTAAAAAATTAAAACATTTTTAGCTCAAAATAGCCGCTCAAATTGATTTTAGGATAATTTGGATTCATAGAATCGGGGGATTGGGGTCAATGAGCGAGGGTTGTGGGGAGGGGGGGTGGAAGGGGTAAATGATTATTTTTTATAATGTCATATCAAAACGTATGTTTCGGTTGCCTTTGCATTTACTCTACGTAAACATAAACAACTACAGCAATTCTTTGGCTGCAAAGTGAGCAATATTCTTGGCATGAAAATCAATTTTTTGTTGTATTTCAGCCATAATAACAACAATAATGGTAATAATATTGGGTGCACTTTTTCATGGAATCTCGTGCCACAAAATTTAGTAGAGGAGCCAGGGTTCAATAATGTCAAAAATAAGCATTTAGGTATGCCCCCTATTAGCAGATTTTTAACTTGTTTTATCCTTTAGTACACAGCATTAGCAGTATGAAACCAGAAAGTGCAATCAATTTAACTCTTGCAAACATACCTGTAACAGTGTGTTTAATACGTTACTCCTCAATTTCTTAAAAAACAGAAATATGTAATTACGTCTATTCAGGTAGGAGTTGAAATGTTTAAATGAACAAAACATTTATACAATCTGTAAGAATATGATATTTTCTACACAAATTAATGTTTTTAAAAGTTGTTTGGGTCCATTATAATGTCATTTACGTTACATTTTCAACTAAACCCTTAAAATTATTGATATTTTGTTAAAAAGTTTCATTTGACAAAATTTTCAATATGTGTTTAACTTCAAGATTACATGTATTTAAAAGAGCATTTACTGGCCATTTCAAAACTGCAAACAGATACGTTCTAGCATAAATACTTTGTCAGTTATAAGCTGTTTAATTAGATTACCATTGATAAAACTTGTTATAAGTTAAGTACCTCTTAAGTTTGAAAGTAAGCATGCATGTTTTCTTTTAGCTTTTAAAAGCCTTACGATAATTGTTTTGATATCACCGACTTTAGAGTAATACTTAACAACATTTCTGAGGTAAAATATAATTTTGTTGTTCGATTTTCAATATGTAACGTATAAAACAAAGTAGAAGACAAACAACTATTGCGTAATAGCTTAAATTATACATCACTGGAGATTTTATTTCATTAAAGAGGGGCTGTGTTTAATAAGCATAAAAAGAGCATTTGTTCCAAAAGAATAAGTTATCAGTACTAATTAGGAGACTGTGTATATGGTAAGAATTTTTTCTTTTAAGAAATGGTATACTTCTTGACTTAAAAACAAAACACATTGTTTGCTATTTTTCTATGTTATGTTATGCAATTTATAAACTTATAAAATGATAAGTCTGATGCAACATCCCAACAAGGATACATTCCTTTAAGCTTCTTCAGTCAGTTTTGCTAAAGTAACATATACAACTATAAATAAACGAAATGTATATCATGATTTTGTATTTGTCTCAACCGTTTTCCATATACAACTGAGCCTAAAAAGCTAAAACAAATTTAGATATCTGCACAGTTTTTTTTTCTTTTCATTGAACAAAACAATCTAATAAGCTTTTCAGAAGCAGCCAAAGCATTGTGTCGAACCTGTTCACACTCATCACAATGTATAAAATAGTAAATAACATATCTGTTCTATCAAATCAGATTCATTTATGATAAAATATCTAAGAATTTCTGAAATGATGTGTGGATATTGGAAAGTTTGTTTGTTGTTGTTCCTATTGGCTGTGGGAGTTTTGTATCGGGCGTTTGTTTTCTAATTTGTTTCTAGTTTAGCAATCATCTTGACAAGGAAGAGAGCTGGTTGCTTCACTTTAATTATATTGTAGATATCTGTGTTCCGTGTCCCTTCCTTAAGGTGTAGTGGGTCAGTCAGGAGTCTGTGATTGTGACATTTCCCAGTCATGTTCACTTATGGAAAGAAGACGTTTGCTAGCAATCACGACAGCATCACTCTTTTATGAATATTTGAAATAAAATGTTGTTTACGTTGCATTATATTTAAGGAAACATAAGTGTTTGTTACCACTTATTCTTTAAGAGAGTGGCTCTGTTATGCAAATTGTTTATGTCACATCTATTTATGCATATATCATAACTCAGTAGGTGACTTTTGAATTTGTTCTAGCTATGAACTTTAATTTCAGCTCATTTCTAACATGGCTTTCATTGTTAGATTAATGAAACTATTATTCCTTTTAACTTAACACTACTAATAATTTGTCAAAGCAATGCATACTTTAAAACTGAATGGGTTTTTTAAAATGAATTATTGCCGTTTAAATTGGGGAAATCATCCATAAGGCTGGGTTTTACATGGCAAGGCAGTGGTCATGTCCAGGAAATCTAGATTTCGTCAGTTGTAATTTAGATACCAAATTTACTTTATTAAATTTCAACAGAGAGAAAATGTTAAAGCCAAATTTAAATAGGACACATTAAAGCTACCGTTTTAAAGATTGTTTAAGTTAATCAGAATGTTGATATGAATAGCAATATCTTAGAGTAAAAATAGCAGTCATAAGATCAAACTTAGTTTTAGCAATTAGTGCTAATATAGCTGATGTTAAGCTCTATCATAATACCATAGCAGTCATTGTACCCCATTTTAAACAAACTGTTGCACTAATCCTGTCAGTTGATTCCTTTTATGTTCGTTAAATATTAGATCAATTATAAACACATCAGGGTATAGAGACAAAAAAGACATACATTAAATTATCGACAGTGCTAATAAAATAATAATTATATGGACAATAGAGAAGGCACAATAGTAAGTATCATTACCTACACAAATAATAGATTTACATGTTATGCTAAGAAAGTATGCATAAACTTAACAAATAGTAAGCATGCATGTTTTATTTGTCTGTTGCTCTTTTTTTATCAATCGTCGGCATAAGAAATTGTATTTCTTTCGATTTGTAATAGTACAATGATACATCTCAGATAGTCATAACATTGTCTCTATTGCCAATTGCACTATATGTAAGTGTGATACAGCAGAGCATTTGTTGAGTATACTATCTGAAAGTATTCTTTGAAAGTTGCATATAAGTATGGATTTTGTTTCGATTACATGAACTATCAATAAACCATAAATATAGCATCGTTTAACAAGTTGGTACATGTTTATGGGTATTAATTAGTTAGTTTTAAGAACTGATTGGCGGTTGTAATGATTACTTATTGTGAGTGTAAAAAAATTAATAGAGTCCTGATGAATAAAACAAAGATTAAAGCAGATTCTATCACGTATGCTGATAAGCTATATAGCTAATTCTGGAATATATGATCAATCAAATCCTATTCTAGAAAGGTGTTTGCTCAAGGTTCTGATTATCAAAGTCTAATTATTTAGAAATGCCTACAATACTAACAATGCAGGGGAGCTTTTCCAAATTATTAACAGACATGTGTCTGTTTCTAAAGTGTTAAAATGGTAATTTAGAATAAATGCTGTCCTGTTTCATTGCTTCACAAACGTGTAGAACCAGGCAACACAATGATTAAAGTAATGATCTATCTAGTTTGTTATATACGTTGCCAAAATAAATAATACTCTTTTTCCAAAGCAAACGCGCTATAGATACAAAAATATTATAACCCCAAGGATAGCTAAGGCTGGTGCTAAATCAGAGACAGAAATCATCACGTTTCCACAAACTTCAGTTTTGTTTCATATGACACCGATGAAGGTATCTTTAATGTTTCAATTCTTGGTTTGGACTTCTGCTTGGAATATTTTACATTTTTAGATTTTAAGGTATATTTGTGGCTTATTTTTTTAATTATAGCTGCTGTAACGAATAACTGTTTATAAATGCATATACTTGATGGCTTTTACAATATGTGATGGATCTTACTATGTTACTGCGTGCTTTTTATTTAGTCATAGAGCTGTTGACGGTGAAGGAAAATGTCTTGTATATGTCATTTAACGCCATTTATGCATTAAAAGAAGCAAATACATGGTAGTGGCGCAGATTTTAAAGAATCATTTAAGCTTTTTGAAACAATTTAGTTATGAATAATAAATAGGTATCAATTATCCTATTTACATGATTCCTAAAACATATACTTAATGGCATTTATGTGCTTTATTTTCAAGTTTTTTCCCTTTAAACCAAATATGATTTTGTAGATGTTGCATCTCATTCATATTAAATGTTTAAAAATACAATATTTCCAATCTAATTTTGAGCACTAAGATGGTAGTCAATTTCATTTTTACCTACTAGCTGTTTGAACGCATATACACATAACATTGCACAAAAATATTGTTTTAAAAAAAGTATCGTATATAACAGAACTTCCAGGTGCCTAAACTAATACTATTATTCTGCTATTTAGCTGCATCTAATTAGAATATCAATCATAACGATACGTAAGAAAACGATGCAAATGTTGATAACACTATACTAGGAGTTTCCTTATTATCTAATGGTGATGTATTAGACTTGGCTATTGCATGGTAAATGCACATGTTCATCAAAAGCTAACAGACTTTTTTTAATATATAAAGTAGCTTAGAGAATCTTTATGTGCAAAAATCTCCCTCCACAAGTATTTTGGCAGCCCATGGCCAAGTAAACAATAGTAACATATATAACAATTACGTAAGCGTAAGTCATTTAAACTTATTGTCGATTGGTGTTTTTAGTTAAGTTACTGTTAAGCAATATGCAGATAGTAGGAAATGTGATCTATCTGTTCTAAATAACTTTTCTTTTCAGTAATGTAGCGAATAGCCTACTACGTGTACATGAAGCCTGCATGAGTGTAGCTATGGTTACCCCATAAATAAACATCTTTTGCAAGACTTAAAATTTCTGTAATATCTGTTTTCACACTTCTGAAACACCATACTAACTGAGGATATAGTCTAAATTTCTGATATTTTCCGGCCACTTTTTTAATTTTCAAATCTCTGGCTCCCCTTCTTATTATGGCGATATTACGGACTGACTTGTTCGTGGATTCTGGTTATAGTAATGTATCGCCATTGTACAGCAAATATCTAAGATTACTGCGTTGGTATTGCAATCCGCTGTAGTACTGACAAACTTTTTGTGCTGGTGTTTAAAAGAAACGATGAGAAGTTTCTTGTCAGCACCCAGAACATATGATTTTATAAAGTGAGACACTCCTAACATAAGATATTATAAGAAAATACGATTGTGACACGTTTTAGGCATCCGGGACATATGATTTTATAAAGTGAGACGATTCTAACAAAAGAAAATATATGAAAATACGATTGTGGCACGTTTTAGGCATCCAAAACATATGAGTTTATAAAGTGAGGCGCTTCTGACATAAGAAAATAAAAGAAAATACGATATTGTGACACGTTTTAGACATCGAGAACATATGATTTTATAAAGTGAGACGCTTGTAACATAAGAAAAAAAGGAAAATACTTATCTCACGGGTACATGTAACAAGAAACGGAATACAGTTAAACCTATGTAAAACCGCCACTCAAAATAGACAAAACAAAGATCTCAATGACAAATGTTAGCTTAATGAAGGTCCAAAGTATTGCAGAATGCTCCCCTTGGAGCATTCTGCAATACTTTTGACTTGCATTAAGCGATACATTCAATTGGTCTCGAAAACAATGTTTGTTGTTTTTTGAGAGTGGCCGTTTTAGACAGGTTTTACTTTATGTTGATCTGTAGTAGTGACATATTTTCTGGTCAAACTCAGCGTTTCGAAGTTTGACGAACTAATAGAGTGACAAGAAAGAATCCCCCTTGTAATATATCACAATGTCACACAATTGTCTGCAGTTTCCATCTTTATTGGCTTTCATTGTCAAGAAATTGAACGTTATCTCTTCAAATTGATGTGTGTATTTCATCCGCCTGTGGCAATATGTAAATTCATATGTCTGAAATATTGCCAATAAACAATGACGACAAGCGTTTGAGCCAGCTTATGTTAAAACGGTACCATAAGCTGCCACCTCTTTTAAGAGGTGGCAGCTTAACGTACCATTTTCGCATTTTTTTCTGAAAGACAGAGGGACAGGCATACTGAATCTAGTGCACACCGAATCTTTTCACTTTCGGGCCGTGCAATATTGTGCACATACTTACACCTTCAGGAACAGTGGGGGTGACACTGTGCAGACGAAATTGTCACGTCAATCCCCACAAGATTGAAACCTGTTTTAGAGCATTTCCAAAATTCAAACTAATTAATGCCCCACACCTTTACTTAACGCAGATAGGCGTAGGATAAGGGCAGGATACAGCCCGAATTCCTTTTTTGAAGCCAAAGTGGGTGCATAAAACTGGGTTTGCCGTGTGTGCTATATATGCCTCGTGCGCAGGGACCGCGGCACACCGACACAATAACCGAATAATGATGAATATTGTGCACATAAACCACTCTTTTCGACCCTGCTACATGGTGCAAACAAACGGCGTAGCCAGAACGCTGAAAAAAATTACGCACATCAAGCTACTAGATCAAGCAATGATTCTTTTCAATTGTGTCCCTTTTAAAATGGGAACTTCTCTTAAAAGAAAGAATTTGCTCCCAGAGGGATCGGATTATTTCCTTAATGAGCAGTTCCTTATAGTATGGAAAATCACTTATATCACATTAAGTGACCTCCCTTGAATGTTACTATTTTTATTGCGCACCTGCGTAACCTGCGCAAGGGATGCTACGGCAATGCACAATGAAAGTTTTCAGTTTTGGCTCGTGCAATACGGTATCTGCGACAATCCCACAACAATTCCACTCTGACAGTTCTCGAGGCTAAATTACATTTGTGTCACAATCCCAAGGCAGCACATAAACATTCAAGGTAATGGAATAAATTATTTATTAACCACGACATTATTGGGAGAAATGAACCGAGTTACTGCTCACCAGTGGCTAAGATAGCGTTAATGGACAGCGTCAAGCGAGAAAAAGATTTTAGTGTCCGCAGCTCGCTTCTGTACACCGGAAACGTTAGTGCAAATGTCGAGACCCAAGAGAGGCGGAAGTGTGTACGAACGTTCTGTAAACTAGAGACGCCAGTACAAGCACTTTAGATCAGGGATGTATATTACATTTTTGTTAGGTCACTGTTTAGACACAGGCGAGCCTTAACAAGTCTTAATCTATTAGCCATGGCACACAGGCGCACGCACGCACTCTGCTTCCCCACGGAAAATAGTGACAGGAAATGCTCAAGTTGACCGCAGGAAGTATATCATTTTTTACATTGACCACCGCCGGTGGCCAGTTTGAAAGTTTACAGGGCATGTTGCAGGAAGATACCATCACAATGCCAAACAGTTTTGATCCAGAGTAAGCCTAAAATTTTGACGGGCCTGATTTGGGTCCAAACTCTTTGCAAATAATTATAATTAACAGTCAATGGCAGGTAAAGAAGCGGGAAAAAAGCTATTTGAGCAGCGACATGTGATTTCCAACAATGTGGCATTTTGACATGTGTAGACTCAGACCAGCCTGTGCAGTCCCCTTTAAAGCTTAGAAACTCCAAATTATGTTCAGTCAGTAGCTTAACACTCATATAATATTCAAGCGACTAGCAAAGGCTCTGATCAGACTGCGCGTATGCGCAGGCTGATCTGAGGCTTTGCTGGTCGCACATACATGTACCACATTGTTGGAAATCTCATGCCACGGCTCATTTGTTTATATGATTACATATGTACATGTAGCCCTTTTTTGAAAAATGGACTTTTCCATTAAAATTGATACAGTTAGGTCCTTAGTAAAGTTTGAGAAGGCCTTATTTACAATATTTAAAAAGTATGATTTAAATTTCTTTCTATGAAGACCAATTTTATCTTAGCAAACAGTGAAGATCCAGATCGTTTCATCTAGGTCTTAAATGTTTGCAAAGCACCCGCTTTTCAGTCTACAAAGAGTTAATGTGTACTACACTGTAGGATGAAGATTCTGACCACACTGAGCGAATGCACGGCTCGTCTAAGCCTTCGTTGATTACCTATATCAGTGTTTATTTAAACTGTATATTACGATTAGATAATACCGTATTATGGTCTTCAGTTTTGCCATGTTACACACACACACATACATTCGCGCATGCACGCAAGCACGCACACACGTGTACTTAATCACACAAAGGTCAGCGCGCAACATCTATGTTTGGCCAATATATCAGTTTTTCGTCCAACAGGGTTAATTAGAACTGCCTTTGTCAAATTTTGTCCAGCTAATATCGGATTTCATAAATCTTTTCCTGGAATTTCATATAGGCAGTAGACGACACTTATTCAATATGGTCCCAATTAATCTCACATAATCTGACTACAAAGTTAATCTATATTTTCTGATCTGATTTGGTAATTTCTGATCACGTCTTGTAGGACGACTTATTGCAGTCGCCATTAATATTATAGCAAGTCCATACAAGTGGTCCTCTCGTACAGTAACATGGGCGGATCTAGAGGGGGGCAAGGGGCTCGTCCCTCCTGGAAAGCCACAAATGGCTGCATGTTTCATAGAAATTCTGCTACGGACCCTCCCTACTAGAGAAGCCTTTGGACTCATCGTACAACCCTCTTGTTGATGAATTAAAAAAAGAACGTTGGGTTAAATTTGTTCCAGAAAATTGGCCGTAAAAAATGAACTACATGTATTCTAATATTTTCGTACCAAAACATGTTTTGGATTCTAATAAGAAACACCTTTTAAGAAGTGGTGCATTTCTTTTAAACATAAGTTTTGATAGGGTTCTCTGCTCATACAGGTTGATATTGTGTCTACATTATACAATTGGTGCATTCTTTTGAGGTTGACATCAGGATTTGTCAACCCGAGAACAGTGATGTTCACTGAGGCGAAGCCGAGGTGAACATCACTTTTGAGGGTTGACTAATCCTGATGTTAACCGAAAAAGAATGCACCAATTGTTTTGTTATATGACACTGTCTCTCTTTTCCTAGTTTTATTTAAAGTATTTTCATATTACAAATTTACTCAAGTCAGATGTTCCTAGGAAAATTATTTCAACAATATACTTCCCAAATTTCTGCAACTCTAATGACATAAGCAAAATAATTGCATTTTAACCCATATGTGCCTAGCGCCCTTTTTGTGAGGCGTCTGATCAGGGTCTCCACTGTTTGGTTGCATAATTTTCTATTAAAGCTTGAATAAAAATGAAAAAAGATACCACCAAACATCCCTTAAAACAGAAATGGACTGTTCCAATTGATAACGGTGGGAAATTCCATTCGGCATAAATGAGTTTAAAATGAACAAATATTTTACCTGTGAAATATACATAAGAAATCAGTCAGTGTTGCAATATCTATTTTTAGCTCTCTATCAACAGTGACAAAAGTCAATGTTAACTGGGCTAGATTTAGTTCAATCTATTTTTAGCTCTCTGTTAGCGCTGACATAACAATGTTACATGTCCTGAGCTCATCACTATTTGACATCAAGATCTGTCACAACCAGTGCAAGCTAATTTCAGCAAATCAGAGGAGGTCTTTTATAGGAGTCATATAACAATATACAATTGATGCATTCTTTTGAGGTTAACATCAGGATTAGTCAACCCTCGAAAGTGATGTTCACCTCGGCTTTGCCTCGGTGAACATCACTGTTCTCGGGTTGACAAATCCTGATGTTAACCTCAAAAGAATGCACCAATTGTTTTGTTATATGACACTGTCTCTCTTTCAATAGTTTTATTTAAAATCTTTTCATATTTCTAAATTTACTCAAGTCAGATGGTCTTTGTGCACTTTCACCAGGAAGATAGTTTCAACAATCTACTTCCCAAATGTGGGACATAGGCAAATAGCGCAGACCCTGATCAGATGCCACAGAATGCAGCATCTGATCAGGGTCTCCACTGTTTGCTTGCATAATTTTCTATTAAAACTTGAATAAAAATGAAAAATACCACCTAACATCCCTTAAAACAGAAATGGACTGTTCAAATTGATAACTATGGGAAATTCCATTCGGCATAAATGGGTTAAATGCTGTTCTCATAAAATGAACAAACATTTTACCTGTGAAATATACATAAGAAACCAGTCAGTGTTTCAATGTCTATTTCAGCTCTCTGTTAGGACTGACAAAAAGCAATGTTACCTGGGCTAGATTTAGTTCAATCTATTTTTAGCTCTCTGTCAAGACTGACAACACTTGTTAACCTGTCTTTAGCTCATCACTGTTTGACATCATGATCTGTCACAACCAGTGCAAGCTAGTTTCAGCCAATCAGAGGAGGTCTTTTATAGGAGTCATATAACAACATGTTTTGATGAACAGAAAAAGCAAGTCACCACTGACTGGACTGGGACTGACCTTTTTGACAATATGGTGCACATCTGTTTGACCGGCTGGATGTTGAGTACAACTCCGTGAAAACGGAAGACTATTACTACCAAACTGTTCAGGACAGTTGTGTATACTTTTTGTAAGAATATTTCGCATCACTGATTTTTGGCAGAGGCACAGCCCTTAGTGTGGCAGAGTCACAGCCCTTGGTGTGTTTTTTTTTTCAATTCTTTAGTTTGTCAGTACAACTCTTCTCATACTAGGCAGGGGCGGATGCAGGATTTCTGGAAAGGTGGTTCGTATGTATATCTAAATATATGGGGTTTTATATCAGTTTGTTAAATATCCCATGAAAATGAAATAATTTGGTCTCACTTATACCAAACATTGCACTTTCATAGGATAGGGGAGGGTGTAAGCAAACCCCCTCAGGCAGAATTCCACCAAACTTAACAGAAGCGAGTATATGCGGGTACTGTTGTGCATGTGTCAATATGTTTCGCTTCATTGATGTCTGGTAGTATATGTGCTCTCGAAGTGTATATTTTTTTCTTATAATTTAAATTTTGTCAACACTTCTATATAATATAATGAGATTATACTTGTGGCGATAGGCGGCAGATCTAGCTGTAGGCTGACATGTCATCAGGATAGTCTGCTTCAATGTTTTTACACAGAGTTAAAGCCATTTATGTGATGGGTACACATAATGGCTGATGGATCTACAACAAATATATGATAAAACACATAAATTTATTCTGCGTATATGGGTTAATGTCAAACATTAAAACTTCGCTTTTATCATGGCATGGCACAGAAAGCGATTTTATCCAACTTATCTTACATTTCATCTTTTTACATGTGGAACCATGACATTTGCACAACACTCAAATGTCGACAAATATATGTTTTTATTTGTCGCAAGAGAGATAGCAACAAACCGCATCGCTCGCAAAGGTCTTTATTAGCACATTCGAAAAACATATATCTGTATACATGTATACATGTAAATAATTATATAATAAAACAGGGATTCGAAAAATGTTATGGTGCAGGGTTAGCTTAATCCATATCGGTGATGTTTCATCTGCCCATATGTCATTTACATGTACGAAATTGCTCTTGATTCAACTATATTTGAAGAAATTAGTGTATCTAGCTGGCTAGAGCTGCCAATATCAAATAAACACAAATCTGATTTTTTTTTTAAAAAAGTATTACATTCGAGACATTATTACGGACGCCATTACATTGTGCTACCGAAAAATGTAAACCACTAGGAGTTTATCGATTTTAACGACGCGACGCTATACTATAAATTATATTAATTCCTGTACAGTTTGGTTGAAGAAATACTAGTTTCTTAGAATCTAAACATCGAAACGCTTGAATTGCTTGGATAAAAATTGGCGAACCACTATGTATTAAGTTTAAAAATGCCAATAATTTATGTCATGGACTACGAAGGGATTTGCTTCCCCAGGTAGTGTAGGCCCCTGTGTCAAAATTTAGGCTCCCGTGTGCACTTTTTGGTAAAAGTGATTCTTATCGATTTTCAACTAGAGAAATATATGCAGTGTAAGGAAAAAGATGTTTACAATTTTTTCTTGCAGTATTAACGTCACAGTGACGTCACAAAATGGGGTACCGTCTTTTCACTTACTTATATGTGGTGTGATTATTTACACACCTAAAATAATCTTATTATTATGTTTGTTGCTTTGAAATGATTAAAAGCGTCTATAGAAACACTAAAATGAAAATTTGATTCAATATGGACTTCAATTTTACATGAAATTGACGTC
The DNA here is from genome assembly GCA_964019695.1 of Loripinus fragilis. Taxonomy (NCBI): domain Eukaryota; kingdom Metazoa; phylum Mollusca; class Bivalvia; order Lucinida; family Lucinidae; genus Loripinus; species Loripinus fragilis. The sequence continues at coordinate 39,240,475 of OZ026517.1, forward strand.
AATTTGACGTCAATGTGCTGAAAAACACATTGCGTACAAAAAAATAATTCTGGAAATTCGCGTGTGCCTTGCGACTGAAATCAGATCTTAGCATAACTGTATGTTCCTGGCTTAGCTTTTTGAAACAAGTTAGCTCTCTGATGGTTGGGGCGTTCAGCTGCTACAGCGTGTTAACTATGTTACCCTACATTTCAAACAAAATAAATGTAATTAAGGTTGTTAAGGTAATACTTGAAATATTCAAATTGGACAAACGTTCACGTATCATACAAGAATATTTTATTCCTTACATATATTTTTGTTTATAAAAGTTATATGGGGCTCATTGTAATATAATTTATGTTACATTTAAGCTACCCAATTTAAAATCACTGAAATTCTGTTAAACAATTTTCTTTGATAAGCTTCCCAGTTAACTTTCAGGTTTTAAATACACCTTCCAAACGACAATTAATGGACCATTATATAGGTGCAAACAGTTTGTTTGTATCACAAATACTGTAAGAGTTATAAACTGTTAAATCTGATGACCCTGAACGAAAAGTTCATTCTTTAAATTCAGCATGAAATTCAATTGGTAAATCTTTAAACACCAAATATGAATATTCTCTTGATAAGCAAGAGTGAAAAGCCATGCTTAACTTCGTTTCCATTATGAATATAATTTTTTTTTTTTGTTCGTATGGCATCATGAAACGTATATTACAACCTTCAAGACTGCATATACATTGCTTTATTCCGTATATTATACGTCATAGGATACTTTATTCCATCTCAAAACTGTCTGTTCTTGTTAAATAGATATCAAGGTACCAGTCTGTCTGAAAAAAGGGATTTATCAGTTTGCATTTAAGTTCCTACTAATTATCCATGCGCATTTACATTTGCAAAATAGTATATATTTGAACTTTTTACATCTACAAAGAAATGATTTGCCCAAAATTATAGATTTTAACATTCATAAACAAAGGAAATAATAGCACTCGAGTAATAGCACTTAGAAGGATACATTTCAATTTTCTGTCAAATTTATTAGAATAATATAATAGTACTGTACAAAATATATCATATTGTCATATGTTTATACAAAATGTTAACAAAGACCATATATGATTGAGCCATAAAAGCTTATATATTATGTTAAGGTTGTATTTTTGTTATACAGGTCAACCTCGTTATCTCAAAGTCCAAGGGAATGGAGTAAATACTTCGAGATATCCGAAGTTCGACATAGCCAAAATGTGACGTCACCAAAATACAGTATACATGTTGAATTTCGTTGAACCAGATTTCCTACGATATACATTTGCAGTACAGACGTACATGTAGTAAAACTGTTTCTACTCAAAACTGGATTGAAATAAAGACAAAAGAAAAATATTTTGAGTTGTTTTATTTTCATTTTAAATACATAATAAAATAAAATAAGCAAACATCAAACAAAACAAGTTAATATCTCCATAAACGAGAGCATATAGATAGCTAAAAACGGAGATTCATGCAGCACACTACACTGAAAAAAACGTCAATTTTGTCGGAGCAGAACCACAGATATTCTAGCTGAATCAGATTAGGCTGCACTCTCGCAGTCTAATTAGAGTCTATTACACCCTTTTATATCGAAATATCTCACAGCAAAGACTGCTCAGACAGTGCAAATGCACCAGCTGTGTAAGTCTTTGCTGGTCGCGATTGTAAATTGAAGACAGTTGTGGCTCAGGTCAAACAAAATTAAGGTCTCGTCCAGCACAAACATCTCTTATCAAAATACACTGGTGAACAATATTAAGTCGTTAAAATTTAAAAGGGACCGCTAATTTTCTGATGCTCCATTCGAACACACCTGAGTGATCATATCAAGGTCAATTGGGTCAATTATCTACACAAACAGCTGATCAATTAACAATGGCCGCATCTACACATGCTATAACTAATTGGCGATTACTCGCAACAATGGATTAATTGGGCTGAAATTAAGGCTATTGTTCGATCAATCAGGTAAATTACTTTGTTTGTCATTCGGACCGTTTCACTTTTTGACCACTTCGATACAAGCAGTGGTAAACAAAGGGAAAACCGACTTTCGGGAATGAAAAATCGCTTCGATATAGCCGAGTTTTCATGATAACCGAGTTTGACATAAGCAAGGTCGAAATGCAATGCAATATAGGGGAAAATTCGGGAATGGACGATCACTTCGACATAGCCCGTGTATTCGAGATAGGCAAGTTTGACATAACGAGGTTGACCTGTATTTTACTGAAGAATTCTAAGTTTATTTGAGCTACTTCTATTCATTTATTTAAAGTGTCTGTAACTAGTTATTTGTGACTTATCGAAATCAATTTATATCCTGACTTTTAGCTGTGTATGCAGATGGTAACGCATTACAGAAGCTTTGAAATTGATTTTAGTTTATTTACAGTATAGCTTTCTTTGTACAATCAACAAAACTGTCCATCACATTAAGTAAGTACTTTGAATCACTTGCTCAACCAATAATATCTAAAGAACTGCTTTATTGATGAGAAACATGCCTTTCCCTGGAAATAGAGTAAGTTGGTTATTAAGGTGAGCTTTACTTTAAAGAGATAAATATTTGAGCAATAATACTGGTACCACTCATTATGACTCACTCCAGGGGTCATTTTGGTCAGATCAAAAGAACAGTCATAATGAGGTGATTATGACTTCGTTACTGGGGCAATAAAGTGGTCCCATAAAGGGACTAGGTAATTTATGATAAAATATTGATCTTTATCTTAGTGAATGAAGTTGAGTTGTATACAGGTAAGTCCCATCTTGAGGCCCCATCAATTTTGTGAGATACTGAAACTGTCCCTTATCGGTTAATCCTTTAATGATCTCTATTGGACAGTGATCTATGTCTTTAAGGTCACATTAGATATGGTCATATACAAGGAAATAGGCCAGATACCAATTTAAATATAGACTTTTCAGCTAAAATTGTGTCCGGCCAAATTTTAACAGGTGACATTCAAGTTATTGTAAAGTAGATTTTACAATGGTGTTTAGAATGCTGGATAGAAATGTGAAATATTAAAAAAAATGTAGTCAATAGATTAGATGTGATTTAGTTTTTAGCAATAAATGTTTATATGCCTGATGTTAATTTTCACTAAACAGAAAGTTGGCAAAATAGTACAGGAACCTCGCAAACATGATAAATGTAATCATTAATAACAATGTATATGTGTACTAAAGATTAGAATGGGTTGATAACTTGCCAGGACATAGATTCAAAAGGAGCATACACAATGCTAACTGCTCAGCACTCAGATGACACTCTTCTCAGTATCAACATTGTCACCAATGACAGTCGCATATGCAAAGTTTAAAAAATGTGCATGAACTTATGCATATCTAATTTGCCATGTATACTTTTAATTCAGTTATCTCTTAAGGAAACCATTTCATTTAAATGTACAGCCTATCATTATAAATCTCAGAGGTTGATTTAGCAGTGCCTCATTGTCAATTGTGTAATATGTGTGTATGGTCCAGTTTTCGAAACGTTGAATGCTATATTTCACATATGTTCTTTGACAGTAGCGCAAGTATAAATCACGTTGCTTTTAGATGAAAAATTTTTTAGACGCTATTACTGTAATTCATAAATAAATATTTGGACAAGCAAATGCATTGTTTAATCACTCATGATGACGCAGAGGGGCTAGCATTCTAAACTTTGGTCATCAACCTCTATACTACTTTGTGTATACGAGCAGCGAAGGCTCTGGCAAGTCGACCTACACATATGCACAGGCTCACCTGAGCCTTCATTGCTCAACACTGCACACTGCGACAAGTACCATGATCAAATGGGATTATTCCTTTGATCTGTTCTTTCGTTACTAGTAAATCTATTTTGTTTGATTTGAACTATGCAAAGATTATTATTAGGCTACAATTTTGTATCAACGATAATGTTCACATTTGACATGCTAAATATCGATTTGATATTATCTGCAACACAATTCAACTGTAAGACTAATGGGTCTAATTGATAGAATAATGCAAAACAAATAATTTATTAAAAGCAATAATTTGTTGTGAGTCAGCTATTTTAGCAATGGCTACAATATACATTAATACTAACCATGCCTGTTTTTTTTCTAAGTGATAAACATATATATTTCAAATGTATGACTAAAATGAACCATTAGAACAAATATCGTTCTGTTTGAATGCTTCACAATAGTTTAGAACCAGTCAGAACAGGTGATGCTATCTGTCCGTAAAATTCATTTGTTATGCATTTTACCATCTTAAATGGTATTCTTTTGTCGCCAAACTGGACATCGTTCTGACATAAAGCGGTTTTAACCATAGGGTGTGTGTCATTCCTTTGGCCAAAAATCGTTAAGTTTTTAAATCATTTCAGTTTATTTTTTAAAAGACAAGGATAAAGTACTGTTTTAAATTCTCAATTCTCGATTTTGATATATGCTTGAATTGACCAACAATGACAAATTCTGAAAAAGTTTTTATTCTTGAATGGTATCAGCATAGTAGTTGTAATTGATAGCTGGCTTTAACAACATGTGATAAATCTTACTAAGCTAGTCCATGCTTAATATTATTGTGTTATCTAAAATACGATACAATATAATACAATATATTTTATTCAGGACTTAACATATAACAATGTTTATAAACTACAAAATAAGTTAACATTATCATGTAGTGTAACAACAACAATAATTTTCCTGAGGAGCATCTATCACTTATTCTGATATGTTTAATTACTTTATATGTATCTTTTATATATCATTTCACGTATAAAAGAGGCAAATATATCAGTGTCAGTGAGATAAAAGATTTCATTTAATAAGAATTTAAGAAAATAAAATGCTGTTTACATATTTAATAAAACGCACAGACTTGAAAAAATCGTTGTATGTGAATAAAGTTCAAATTTTATTCTTTTATTCATCCATGCGTTGTTGGCGTTTTCCTTTAATGACAATTAATGGCAGTTTCATGGCAATAAGTGTCTCACTAGCAGTGTAAACTTAAAAAGTTTTCTTTTGCAATTTAATAATGTATTTAAAAGAAAGTAACGCATATCTCACATAATAGAAGATCCTTCTAATTTGATAACATCATATTGCTTGTCATTTTTTTTACAATTTAAAGGTTATATTGTCATGTAAGAATAAGGAGTAATTATATAAGATTTCCAATTATTTTGCAGTAACGTAGAGAATTTCGCTATTGCTTGGTATAGCCCCAACCGATAAAGAGTTAAAATAAATTAATTTATAGCTTGTAGAATGTTGTTTTAGAAAATTATCGTGTACAAAACTCCCCTAGGAGGTATTTTGGTAGTCCAATGTCTAGCGACAGTAATGCATTAAATGGTTATACATTTAAAGTAACATATATAACTGTAACATCATAATGGTGTATTGTGTAAATGCATACCCGCTGTTCCATTCATTTAAAGATGTTTTAAGGCAAACAGCATGTCAATTAATAATAATTCGGTATAACTTTGTATTTGCAAAGTATGATTTGAAACTATTATAGGGTAACGTAGTTAACATGCCTGTCTAAATATAGGTCAGAGAGCTAACGTATGACATTTTGCATCTTATATAATATAGTTTCAGAAAATTATACTGAACAATATTTTCCCAGCTATGTGGAGATACGGGTCTGGCTATTTGAGCTTTCACTATCACAAAATTTTCAATTTTGGTACTGACGTCACTTTTCCATGTACAGACATCATTTTGAAGTTAATGTTACCTCTTTAAAATACAGAGTCAGGGTTCATGCTCCAAAATCAACATGTCGCCAGTAAAATTAACACAACTGATCAAACAGTTCATGTTTATGCCTGCTGGGATTTCATAACACTCCACTTTCAAGCCTTAAATAGGCTAAAAATGGGGACGTCACTTTGTGACGTCACTGTAACGTTAAAACACCAAAAAAAATTGTAAACATCTTTTTTCTTAAACAGAATACATTTTTCTACAAGAAAATGTATGTTTGACACTTTTACCAAAAAATGCACACGGAATTACACAGGGGCCTACACTAAGGCTGAATTTTGTATACTTTGATATTTCAAAAGCGCATTATCTAACAAACTTTTTCAAATCTTGCGGTTCAGGCGTTTGGGTGATACCTGTACATTTAGAAAAAATTTTTATTAAGGCTGTAGGCCAAGGGTAATACCTGAACTTTTCAAATTGGCTAAACAGTCATATAATATGCATGAGCAGTTAATTTGCTGTATATATTGGTGTTTTTTTTAAGTTATTTAGGCCCGTTATGGTTTCATTTATGTTACACTTTTAACTACGCCATATAAAACCATTGATGTTTTGTTAAACATATTCATTGCATAAACTTCTCAATAATCTATTTAGATTAAATTGACATGACTTTAAACGATATTTAACTGACCATTTAAAAACTGCAAACAACTAGCTTCTATCACAAAAAACTTTAAGAATTATAAGCTTTTGAATATGACAACCCAAAAGAAAATGTATGTTATTTTTAAATAAAGCATGTGCTTTTAAATACCATATACGGGCATTCTATTGATAAACAAGAGAATATGGGATATAAACATATGGTTTCTGGTGTAAAATATCATTTTATCGCTATTTATTTTTGCAAATAGTATATTTTTGAACGTTATAACACAGTAGATTATATTTATCGCTTTGGCCAAAGCTATAGGTTTCAAGCATTATCAATGATAAAAATTAGAGCTCTCAAGTATAAGCTGAATAAGGATAGATTTCCGTGTTCTGTCAAAAATGTTAAAGTAACATATATTACCACATCAAATATATCATATGATCCTATGTTTGTCCACAATGTCGTCAAAAACAGTATAAAATGGAGCCTTGAATATTAATATACGGTGGATTAAGATTTTTGTAAAACGTACCAAGTTTAATCTAATCACTTATTTAACTGCAGCTAACTTTGTTTAGTGTAGCCAATAAGCTTTTGTTCAAACTATACTGACATAGTCAATACCATGATACATGCTAGTATACTTAGGTTCATCTAAAATAACAAAGTTTTGCTTTTTACTAAATATTGTGTGGGATGTGGTAGCATACAAAACGTGTGCTAACATTCTTAACAAAATCAAGCATTTGTTAGTTGGCAAAATAAACAAAATGATATATGTTACATAAGATATTATGCATTATAAGTGTAATTAAGGTTGCATTATACAATTTCCTAGTCCATGATAAGCTCTGTCAGGCCGTCCGGCAAAAAAGTACCATTATTTTAAATGAAATGGTATATGTGTAACCGAGCGGGATAGACGTCTCCACCAAGCTAAGCAATGGGTCACCCATCCAAGGACTAACCGTGAACCCCGTTGCTTAACTTCGTAGAAAAGCCAGACTACTAACACTCGTAGCTGTAAAAAGCTAGCTCATACAGCGAGGCTGTATTCATGATCTATATCGTTCTCCTGGTCACATTTTCACCCCCCAACTTTTGACTTTGCCCTCAAAGTCACATGAGTTGCTAATCAAGCAGACTCTAGAGCGGAGAGTCTATGTAGACAAGGTCAGGGATGTACCCTTCTTTCAACCCTACTCGCAGCACCAAATGTAACCGAGCCGGATAGACGTCTCCAGCAAGCTAAGCAATGGGTAACACATCCAGGTACCTACCGGGAACCCCGTTGCTTAACTTCGTAGAAAAGCCAGACCACTAACACACGTCACTGTAAAAGCTAGCTCACACAGCGAGGCTGTATTAATGATCTGTATCGTTCTCCCTGTCACATATGGATCGTCAGTACTCCAGACATGCACCACAATGACTTATGAAAATAAAAGTTGCTGTTTCAAGCATGTAGACAAAGCCCCGTCCCTTATAAAAATACATATTTTAAGCCAAAAAGCCACATTTTCAAAAGTTTATCACTCCCAAAATACAAAACAATCATGAAATGAGTTAATGTGTATTAGAGAATTAAGTATATCAGCAATTCATCATCAATCATCCATGCTGATTTTAGCACACCTCTGTGACCTTAATGCAGGCCCCCAGATAAGAGTGCGTAACTGAAAACTATTTTTCCTATTTCTCAACCAAAACATACGTTGTAGGTACCCAAGAGAACCGTCTCGATGAGGTGGTCCTTTTGAACTCCCAAACCCTAGGTTTAACTAATTGATAAGAAAATAATCGCAAGTTTACGCTTGTTTGCTTAAATGGCCCTATGATTAATGTACCAATATCAACAATGCGAAAATGGAGAACAAGTGTCGTATTTTCCTTCAACCAAACATAGAAAGGTCAAGTGACACTGACAAAATTCATTTGTCTCACTACTGGCTAAGACACTACCAAGTGCAAGCCAACCTTTCTTCATTAAATTTAGATGAAAAAAAAACATTTTACAGACTGACATATATAGCTCTACCACTTGATATCTAAAATTTTCTCCAGTGCCATTCCTGCAAAACTGCATACTGCTGACAAAATCAAATCTGCAAATCAAATGTTATACTGACATTTTACATGCGTGTGCAAATGATGACGAATCACTTTATTTTTAGATTTTGAATATTCAGTAAAGCTTTTTTGTTTAATGAGTTGAACTGTTAATTAAATCAACATAGTACTTCTGATCATTTGCTTAGGTAATGTAAACTTTATAAGTAAATTGTTTATTAAGAACTAAACTTTCTGTGAAAATGGGAATACAATAAGTGATAATGGTGGATTTTTTTATATGATAAAATCATATCCAAGGTAACAGGTCATTGTTATTTGCAATACTAATTTGATTTCATAAGACTTTGTTTTGTTTGTCTTTCTGGTGTCTCGCGATTGTTGTGTGGCTCTTCCTCACGATCTCATGGGTTTGTCTGCGGTTTGATATTGTGGTATTTCCTGATCATACGCACTTACTTTTATTTATTAGCCAGAATAAGGTCAGACTGAACTTGACCAGGTGACATTCAAGTTAATCTAAAATAGATTTTTAATGCTCTTTAAGAATGATGGATGGAAAAGTTAAAGATTTCAAATAAAAATCGCAACCATAAGATCTTGCATAGATTTAACAATTGATGCAAGATAGCTGATGCTAATTTCCACTATATAGTATTTATACATGCCCAAATTTTTGTAGCAATCCTTAATAGTAAAGCGTTATATAAAATATTAAACATTAGAATGAGTTATCTGTAAGTCGGCTGTTCTGACAAAAATCAGTACTGAGAGCACACACCATTCAGTATCAACATTCATACCAATGATAGACTTATATGCAATGTTAACAAAGTAAACGTGATTTGGATGATACGTATCTGTGTAATTTATATTGTCATAGGTCTTTAATCAATCATCTCCATTTGAAATAATATTTCTTTCACATTGAAAAGGATAACACAGACAACAGATCTCAGATGTTACCATAGCAGCGTTCCATGCACTAAGCAAATTATCTACTATTTTTAAAGTTGTGCTATCCCTGATCATTCGAGAAATTCTGGCACAATTCGAGAATCAAAACAAGCCTCGGGTTTACGTAAGGCCCATAACGCGTAGTACTATGTACGAAAAAGCTCCATTTTGTTAGCCAGAACTGGCGTAAGGAAAATTATATAGTTCTGAAGCAAGTTGGTTCAGTCATATCAAAATCCATTTTTCTGATTACCCGAAAGCTTTAATCAGCAGAATAAATGAAGTGTAAGTATTTTTCAATAAAATATCGCTATGGCGATATTTTATTGAAAAAACATAAACTTCAATTAAGACTGTTTGTTTTGCTGCAATCACACGTGTTGATGTGTTGGCGTGGCTTCTGTGACGTCAGTATTACGTTACGTAACGTCAGCGTCATGTTATCAAAGAATATCCTCGATGTACACCCGGGGTCTGATTCCATGGAATTCTACGGAATTTGCTTCATCAAGCAGTTCCGATTGATCGCTGATATAAGCTATATGGGTAGAGTTGCCCTTCTTTTAATTGTGCTATGTAAATCTAAATAATTAAAAATATAGCAGACACCATGCTTGAAAACTGCCTAAAAAGCATGTAATAGTTCTATTTTGGTGTTACAATCGTAGGAAATGTGCAAAATATGAGACCTGTGCAGAATTGCCAAGGTCTTATATTTCGTACGTTTTACCCATTTGTAATTTGTAGAATATTCAAAGCTAGTTTTATTGACATTTCTTTGATGTGCATGTGCAGATATTGCTTAAAATGTTAATAGGGTAAAGTCGGGTAAATTCGGACATCAGGTAAATTCGGACATACATTTGTAAACAGTGGAAATCCAGATGAGACGGCTGCTTATGAGCCGTCTCATCAGGATTTTCACTGTTTGCTTAGTTTATTTATTTTTTATTCCAATCAAGAAACAAGGTCGCTGTCTGAATTTAGACGACTGTCCGAATTTACTCGACTTAACCCTATATCGTTGTTTTTCTTTCAGTGTCTGTGATTCCAATTTCTTACATAGTAGTGGCAGTGGGTGCTATATCAGCTACGGTGCTTGTCGTTATCGGCTACCTGACGTGGCGATACTGCCGGAAACGAACGAAAATTTACGGAGATGAACGTAAATACTCCAGCGACCAGTCACCAGATTCGACCCTAATGAAAAACCTGAAAATTAGCCAGAGTACACCTGAACTAGCAGCAGAGTGTGCAGCTCTTGATTCATATTCATCGCGGGCCAAGGGACTTTTTAAATCGCTCCGCCAATCTACATTACCAACTGTCCCCCAGCGCCATCAGTCTTTCCAGCGACAATTACCAGTTTCACATAAACTGGATATAACAAATATTGAATTTTCTGTTCAAAGTGTTAAACATAAGGAACAACCTAAATTGGGTGCAATTAAACCTGAACTATACAAACAAGCCTCTATAGACAGCATCAAGTCCGAACATGCAATATGCGGCAAGCTTACTTTTACCTTACAATATGTACCAGTGACCGAACACCTACGAGTATGTGTTGTTAAAGCGGACGATCTTCCGGCAAAGGATTTCTCTGGCACGGCAGACCCATACGTTAAGGTATACCTTTTACCAGACAGAAGACACAAATATCAAACTAAAGTTCACAGAAAAACACTAAACCCAGAGTTTAATGAAACATTTACTTTTAATGTTCCCTATAAAGACTTGGAAAACAGATTGCTACAGTTTAATGTTTATGACTTTGATCGTTTTTCGCGCCATGATCTCATAGGAACAGTTGTTGTGCGGGAAGTAGTTCCAAATGAAAACAGACTATCAGCACAGAATTTCTTTGTTAGGGATATTCTCAGCACAAATCAGGTAAATATAGATCAGAACATGAGATTTTGGTACTTATTCTGTTGAATCCTTAATCAGAGGGTGACATAATGGCAGCCCCCCCCCCCTAAAAGAGTGCATAACTAAAAATTATTTTTCTTATTTCTCAATCAAAACATGTGTTGTGAGTACTCAAAAGAATTGTCTCCATGAGACGGTTCTTTTGAGTACCCAAAACACATGTTTAAGCTGATGGATAAGAAAATAATCGCAATTTAACGCTATTTTTGTTGCTTAACTGGCCCTTTGTAATGGATATCTGTGGCTTCGCTTCGTCCATTTTACAGATGTTTAGCTTCCTTGTATTATTCCACCTAACAAACCAGATGTGCTTAACCCATTTATGCCAAATGGATTTTCCCATCTCTATCAATTGGACCAGTCCATTTCCAAGTTTAGGGTGTTAGGTGTTATTTTTCTTTTTTTTTCCAAATTTCAGTAGAAGATTATGCGGTGTCTGATCTAGATCTGCACTGTTTGCCGATGTCCCACAAAAAGGACGATAGGCTTAACAAACTTTATAAACAAATTATCCTAGCTTAGTACTGGTTCAACCCAGGAAGACCGGTAACTGTTTAGCTGAAAGGTTTTTGATGGGAAGTAATGAGTCAAATCAAACATAATAAACAAAACAAAAACTTTTAAAACCTTGCTTTTCCCATATAAGCATAATGCTCTTCCGATGGGGCATATGCAAATGGTGCAGACACAGATAAAACACCACAGAACGCGATCTCTGATTAGGGTCTCCACTGTTTACTAGCGAATTTGAATTAAATACCACCCAACACCCATTGAATTGGAATTTAACTCGTCTAAATTATATTGGAGGGTAAGTTCATGCGTCGCATGGGCTGCACCCTTGCTGTTCGTTTTGCGCCATCACTTTCCCAAGTTTGTGTTGTTCATTTATTTGACATAAATAATCGCGACATGAGAAAACCAACAATGAGGCAGACCCAGATCTGCATAAGCATCAGCTCAGTCTAATCAGAGTCCCCGCAAGAAGAACGTTTGGGTTCTTAGTTACTCAATGAGTGCAGAGCGACGACTCTGATCAGAATGGACGGATTTCCAGGCCAATCCATGTCTTCGCTTTGTCCATACTCATTTTGTTGGTTTTGGAATGACATGGCTTTATCATTATGTTTTCTAATTTCTAGGCTCACATGTGCCTGACATTTTCTAAAAAGATTGGATGCAGGAAATATAACTTTTTTACTATCTGGGTAGCGAACAACAAAGGCTGTGCAGACTGATCTTCACCTTTGTTGTCCGCAAAAGGCATGGCTGTTTTCTGTTGTCGTAACGGAGAAATATTTATATGCGTTATTTTATGAGGGTAAAACACATTTAGCTATTAATATAAAACTATTCTACTATGTGGCCCTCAGTAGCAAACGCAACATATCATGGCATAACCTCACGGTCTTTTTGATATGTTTGTCGTCTATTCTAATATCAAACTCTTGAGGTGTAGATTCTGTTTTGTTTCTGCCTAAAAGCATATGATTCCATTTGTCATTATTGGTGTGCATATTATTTTGTCGTCTCCATTCCTTTGTATTATCTGCGCAACGCCTTCTCTTCTACTTTATCGTGTTTGTTATCATGGGTGTGGAGAGTTCACACCGGGTAGGCTTAAATCGAAAACGTTGTATCGACGAACTTAGCCTCAAAAATCGTTTGAAACAGAGTTTTTGATTGCCATTTGTCGGCCGACACTGTTTTTAAGCTATTTTGATCCGCGTTCGTCGATTGTTAAAAGCGTTTTCGTTTGCCGCCTACCCGGTGTGGAGTGCGTCCTAATGAGAGAATGGCGTTTTAATATTGAACAATGAATAATTAAAAGCATCTCATTTTATGCTTCGATGAAACATCGTAAAAGCATTAATACGAGAAGAAAGTTGGATTTTTTCGCAATTATTTCGGAAGATGAAAATGTATTATTCATGGCATCTGTATATAAATCATATCGTTAGATTGTTCTTGCAAATTTTCAAAAACCTCAGCAGTATTTTTTCTAACGAAGATACGTTTGAGCTTTCGCTGCTGGCAAATGCTACAACAAGTAGAAAAGGATTTCTAGTGATAAGGTGGGCTATTTCCCTAAAGGAGACATTAGTTTTATTTTGTTGAAATAAGGACTGGAGACACTAGGCACATTCAATAAATACATATAGACCAGCTGTCAATGCACCCTAGTCCGTATATCTATAATTTATTTTTTTCCCTTAATGCATGTACATAATACCTACTTCATTTTTAATGTGAAATTATTTTCATCATCAACTGTGCCTGCTATTCCAGTAACATGTATGGGAATTAGACCGTTAAACTAAGGTAAATAAACGCCTTATCACGATAGAGTAGATATATATTTATACAGTTGATGTACAATACAAACGACAATCCTGCAGCAAAGTGGTCTATTTACTGTCGATCCACACCAATTTCAAAAACACTAGGGCAATTTGAAAATGTGGTGTTTGTAATAATGTCAACTAGGAAAAATACACGCCTTAACGCTAGAGCTCCTTCTCATACTAAGCTATTAGTTATGTATCACTGTGAATCATGCAGGACAATATTATTTTTAAATAAGTGCAATGGTCATTTGCTTTTTAGGTCTCAGTCCATTTACTTCTCCTCTTTATTGCGATTAACTATACCTTGTGATCATGCATACTGGAATGTGATCAAATATAAAAATCCAATCGCGAGAGAACTCCATCATTTGAAAAGATTTTTTGTTTTATAATTTGCAGTGGATTTTTCTCAACATTATACGGACACATTTTCTCCATATTATTGTCAGCCCCATCTTCTATCAATAGTTATTTTTGTTTCACATAATATGGATGGTTTATTAATATTCTTTAGCAGTGCGTGTACTCCTTGAGGACTAGATTTGTCTAATCGACAACCAGGTGGCATTCTAACGTCGATTGGACATTTCTAGGACTCTGTAATTGACCCACGTCAGTGCCGTTGTTGATAATAGGGTAACGCACTGAGCTACCATGCACAACTTAATAGGTGTCATATTGGCATATTGTGGACGCTGCATGTACAATTTTGTGTTGATGGGAGCTGGCTGTGTGATTGTATAGGGTTTAGCCTCCAGTTAATGATATGCATGATATAACTTATATGAGTTTGTGAATCTGTCATAATGCAAATGCTTAATTAGTCATATGATACTTACCACCCAAACCTCAGGTCTTATAATCTCTTCTGTGTTAAGGCCCTGTCACACTATATCGTTTTAGCCAACGTATGCCGACGTATGAAAAGTATATCTAGTACGCTGGAATACGTTGAAATCTAATTAAAAATCAGAGGAAGCCTCTTTCTGAACCTATGCAAAGCGTATGCGAAACGAACATAGCATGTATGTCTAACTTATGAGTAACTTATTCATAACTTATTCCCGACGTAACATAACTTATACTTGTATCAGCGTATAAAAGCGTATGCCCAGCGTACCACTTGCGTTCTTGACTTATGAGAAACTTATGCACAACGAACGTCTAACGTATGCTGAATTGTACATATAACGTACGTTAACGTATGCATAACTTACATGTAGCGTACATCTAACTTATGTCAAACGTATAAAACAGTACCAAATTTTGTGACCACTTTGCCATATGACAACGTATACCAACGTATTGTAGCGTGTTCGTAATGATTGAAAACGTATTTCTAACTTAATTAGCGTACACCAACGTGCTTGGTTAATTTTCATACGTTGGTGCTAACGTATCTTAACGTATGCATAACTTACCCGTTGCGTACATTAAACTTATGCCTAACGTATAAGCAATACGTCGGCATACGCTGAAGAATTTTTATGCAAGTACAAAAATTTGAGATCTATTCGCCGTATGACAACGTATACCAACGTACAGTAGGGTGTTCGAAACGTGTTTAAGACTTATCTCTAACGTATTCAGCGTACACCAACGTACTTGCTTAATTTCTCATACGTAAGCATACGTTGGCGCTACGTACCTTAACGTATGCATAACTTACCTGCTGCGTACATCTAGCGTATGTCTAACGTAAAGAAGCAGTACGTTTGCATACGTACGTTGGCCGTATGTCAACGTATACTACCGTACTGTAGCGTATTCGGAACGTATTTAAAACTTATTTCTAACGTACTCAGCGTATACCAACGTACTTGCTGAATTTTTCATACGTCGGTATACGTTGGTGCTATACGTCGTAGTGTGACAGGGCCTTTAAGTTCATGGTTTATGTTTTAATTTAGTGTAATTTATCATTTTTTATACTGTTTTGTGTAAATTGCTTCAGAGCACTGCTGCCATGGGCTTGCACAACCACTATTTCAACCCTTTGTATACTTATAGATTCTTCCATCTGGTATGATAAATAAACGTCGGGATAGTCCATTATACACATTATACATAGGGGTTTCAGGTTATATTTTTTAAATGCATTGTTTTGTCAGAAAATCTTTCTATCTTTACAAACAGTGTACACCCCGATGAAATGCAGCATAATGCTGCATTTCATCTTGGTCTTCACTGTTTGAAAAATTACTCGTTAAGGGGTTTCCTGAATGCAAAGGGTTGTCATGGCATTATTTTATATTTATTTAGGAGAAATTTGACCTCGGAGAGTTGATGATGTCACTATGTTACCTACCAACTGCAGGTCGACTCACCCTCACTATTGTTAAAGCTAGAAATCTCAAAGCTATGGACATTACAGGTGCATCAGGTAAGAATCAGTTGAGCTACATCATGGCAAAATGTCTGTCCTCGAGCTTGACGGTATGCTCAACGTAACTTTAACATTAATTAGCAGGATAAATTCAACCTTTGTGTGTTTTTTGAAGCAAGACCATCTTTGATTTTCGGCTACTTAGATTTTTTGAAAGGCTGAGATTTCATCCTCAGTTGAGTTGAGCATGAAACAATGTTATTGTTTTTATAACCCCGAGGCCTGATGTCACGGAACAGGGTGTATTTACATTTTATGTGAATTATTGCTAATATATTCCATCTGGGCTTAGAATGAGATACCAATAAATCCCTGCTGGTTTCTAACTTAGGTATCGTCAACGGCACTTAGATCAGATGTGACGGACTTATGTTTGTCCCTTAGATACTGGCTTGCTGCTGGTAGAGGTAGTTCCACTGAGTTGGAATCCATATTCCCTATCTTAATTTTAGCCACAATCCACAATCCAGCAGCGGACAGTTAACCGTACAAACTTTATTGAACCTGGTTACAACTATTTGACTTGTCACAACAACTTTCCTTTCAACAGTCAACCAATTAAAGTTTATTTTAGCCATTATTCAAACACAGTCCTGTCAAATCTATCTGTATGAATGACAGCTCCTTGAAATATCTTTTGTCCAGCCTCAAATGACCAGTCACTCTTGTTATCATAGCTATCCAGTTAAAAGTTTCAATGAAATATAATAGATTTAATCAAATGTATGGCTCATGAAAAAATGCTGAATATCATCATCATATGTATGACTCATGAAAAAATGCGCATCATCAAGCGCATATTAAATGTAGATGCTATGAGTAGAAATAGATAGAGTTTTATCATTTTGTCTGGAGAGCATAAGACTTGAAAGTACCGCTAGTCTTTTCAAAGTACCACTTGATCTCACTATGATGGCTTTTGCACTCTTCTTTATTGAGTTTCAACCCGGACCCAGTATACATTATTTAGAATAATGCTTGATATTTCACATGAATCATCTTCACATGAAGAACCATCTTTCATTTAAATTCAAAGACAGCAACGAAATTTAAAAGTCAAAAGCTTGATGGTCGCAAGACATAAAGGAATATGAACGATTTTATTTGTTACATGGAATATAAATGACTGGGGCAGCGGATGTTAGTTTTATTTTAGGATGTCTTTGTTTACATGATATTTGACACCCAAATCTAGCTGACACGTTGGATATGTACACACATGAAGGCGTTGCGATCTTTTTTGATAAATCCAATCAGCATCAATCATGTGAGTTTGTTCAGCGCTGACTGACAACTAGGATAGTAAACATAGGTTCATCGCAGTAAAATATTGAATATCGAATAGCTAAACATTGTAACTGACTTCGAGACAGTTTATACGCCTAACTGTCCGCTGCTTTACATGTAACAACAATGACCTTTACTAGACTGGGGCTTGAGAGAATAATGTAACTGACATTTCTGCCTACTGCGGACACGGTTGATGGGGTGCAGGTTAAAACGTCCCCAAGTCAAACACCCCAAGTCAAAACGTCATTGAATGTTCAAACTACCAAAAAGAGATCATAATGTCCCTATTTGTCATTCTTTAAACACGCATACGCAGCTATCTAGCGGGTCTAAAGCCTAACTATTTGCGCGAGTCTCTAGTTTGTGTGTGCACGCGGCATAGACTATGTTGGGACTGCGGGCGTGCACAGTTGGGTGACTAAGAATTTTAATAGCAATAAAAGTACATGCACATAATTCGAGCAAGGTCATTGAAACGAATGAGCCACACATTCACGAACCCAAACACAACCACAATACTTCAATATATGAAGTAAAAGAATTGAGCCATTTTACATGAAAATTGTATTTTATGCAATGCATAAGCCACTTCTAATGGCTTGGATGATCCAGCCTTGCTCGCAAGAGCCTACCGATTTCCAAAGTATATATAACTGAAGAAGACGTTTAATATACTTCGTGTGAACTATCTGCATTTAGATTCCATTAAATGTTAAGCTTTATTTACACAAAAACGACGAAAGTGATCGCAAATTTGATATGTTTGAAGCAACTTAAAAGGGTGTATTGAGGAAAGAGTGCCATATTACCGCGGCATTCTATGGATTGAAACTGATCGTCTGCAACAATCTAAGCTTAATATGTCTCATGCGAGTTCTTCATAACTCACTAACGTAAAATGACACTTTAATGCTTGATATTAGATGAACAGTGCCTTGAAAAATGACAATTATGAAATAAAACGGCCCTGATCATCGTACAGTATGCATTTTTAATTGAAAAAATCTCAATATATAGAGAATACTAGGTGAGCAAGGCTTTAAGAACGCTTGTTGACATCGCAAGGCTTGCCGAGTGATTCAAAGTATGTTCTCAAAGCTGAGCCTGGTAACCTTGATATCAAAAGACGCAAGCTAGCATTCGATTTATCAGCTTACCAAGTTGATTCACTTTTCAAAGTAGCAAATATGACGTAATTATCGATTTTTGTGTCGATTCAGCGTCATTGGCGACGTCATTCAAAAAGTACAACGTCATCATTACCTGAAAAAGGCACATGCCGTGAGATAGACAACATTTATCGGGCAACGTGCAACGATATGACAAGTAACTGATTTATTTATTTTTACTTCATGAACTACCATAATACGATCTTGTGTCACTGTACTAATTATCTTTCAGGGGGGCCAAGTTTAACACCAGCACCATAGATTTCATTCAGAATTTTATAGAAAAAGTTCAAGACTAACCATTTATGTCCTTTTGATAATTCCATATTACAAGCCTGAAGTAATTCTGCATTGAAACGCTAAAAAATGAAGAGAATACATTGAAAATTAGGTGCCTAACCAGGAATGGACCCGGATCCTCCGGTTCCATTGCCTTACACGCTACCCGCTAGGACAGCGTCATGGCATGTGCGGTCATGGCATGTGCGGCTCGCAAAAACCGTACATATAGAGATAATCCAAGTTTCAGCCATATTCGTATTTGTAACCAGAATAAACTTGGAAATTATGTACACCGCTTTTAGCTACCTGTCTTTTGGCACTGAGATGGTTGAGGCAATCCGTTCTGATAAAAGGTCAATAGATATTTCGCTACCATTTCAATCACTTAATTTTGTCATAAAAACGTCCATCTAACACACTTAAGAGTATCTGAAATTTTGTAATGGTCAGAAGACAGAGAAAGTAAACTTACCTTGTTTCGAGATGCAGGATTTGTGGGCATCGGAAATTCCGAATTAGCTGCATGTGTCTTTATGCTTATGCTAGCATTAAAATCACCACACGACTGGCTCGCATTCCACAAGCACTTATCTGAGATCTAGGTTATAAACCAAACAAATAATATATGAAGGCCCCTTGGAATCTTCCACATCTTTAGAGAAAGTTAAAAACCTATAGTTTGTTGCTTAAAGGTGGTTCCACTGCTGATTACTTTTTAGCCCTACTTTATCTATAAACTTGAACGATCAAAGACTTGTCCTAATCATGCGCGGATCCAGGAAGTTTTGTCAGAGGTGTATCCAAGTTTGACAACGTCTTTTTTTGATGAGGGGAGGGAGGATCTAAATATCACTATAAGTGGGCCATCATCGGCCCGCCAGCGAAACGCCATGTTTTTGTCAAGGTGTTTTAAACTTTAGGGTATTGACAAAATAAATATTTAATGACAAAATCACCATCAAGAATTGGCCGTTAAATTAATCAAATTTAGTTCATGATATATTGCATTCAAAGGCTTATCAATAGTAATATTATGAAGTGCTAGCCCTTAAAGCGCCAATCACGACTGCAGCAGACGACACATTTTGAGATATCTTTCTCAACTTTCGACATAAATAAGCTATGCTATTACATGAGTATTGACTGCCAGCAGACGATTCTCATGAAATATCATGCCTTATTTGTTATTTTTTAAAAAGCGGCAAAAATTTTAATTGTCGTCTACTGCAAATTATAGGTGGCGCTTTAAGTGCTAACTATATTTTCAGATCCATACGTTAAGGTGTCCTTGATGTGCGAAGGGAAACGAATCAAAAAGAAGAAAACTTCTGTGAAGAAGAGCACTTTAAACCCAGTGTATAA
The DNA here is from genome assembly GCA_964019695.1 of Loripinus fragilis. Classification (NCBI taxonomy): domain Eukaryota; kingdom Metazoa; phylum Mollusca; class Bivalvia; order Lucinida; family Lucinidae; genus Loripinus; species Loripinus fragilis. The sequence continues at coordinate 39,260,676 of OZ026517.1, forward strand.
TGAAGCGATGGTATTTGATGTACCACAAGAAAATGTTGAAGATGTGTATTTGGCAATCAAAGTCATTGATTATGACAGGTAAGTGGCTGCCGATATATTGAATCCGGTGTATAATGAAGCGATGGTATTTGATGTACTGTAAGAAAATGTTGAAGACGTGTACTTGGCAAAAGTCATTGATTATGACAGGTAAGTGGCTGCGGATATATTAAACCCAGTGTATAATGAAGCGATGGTATTTGATGTACCACAAGAAAACGTTGAAGATGTGTATTTGGCAATCAAAGTCATTGATTATGACAGATAAGTGGCTGCCGATGTATTGAATCCAGTGTATAATGAAGCGATGGTATTTGATGTACTGTAAGAAAATGTTGAAGACGTGTACTTGGCAAAAGTCATTGATTATGACAGGTAAATGGCTGCGGATATATTAAACCCAGTGTATAATGAAGCGATGGTATTTGATGTACCACAAGAAAACGTTGAAGATGTGTATTTGGCAATCAAAGTCATTGATTATGACAGGTAAGTGGCTGCCGATATATTAAACCCAGTGTATAATGAAGCGATGGTATTTGATGTACCACAAGAAAACGTTGAAGATGTGTATTTGGCAATCAAAGTCATTGATTATGACAGGTAAGTGGCTGCCGATATATTAAACCCTGTGTATAATGAAGTGATGGTATTTGATGTACCACAAGAATATGTTGAAGATGTTTATTTGGCAATCAAAGTCATTGATTATGACAGGAATGTGGCTGGCGCTATATTGAACCCTGTGTATTTTGAAGCGATGGTATTTGATGTACCACAAGAAAATGTTAAAGATGTGTATTTGGCAATCAAAGTCATTGATTATGACAGGTAAGTGGCTGCCGATATATTAAACCCTGTGTATTTTGAAGTGATGGTATTTGATGTACCACAAGAAAATGCTGAAGATGTGTATTTGGCAAAAGTCATTATTTATGACTGTGGCTGGCGATATATTAAATCCGGTGTATAATGACGCGAGGGTATTTGATGTACCACAAGAAAATGTTGAAGACGTGTATTTGGCAAAAGTCATTGATTATGACAGGTAAACGGCTGTCGATATATTTAATATGTTCTTAAAAGGGTATCCTTCTGAAGCAAAGACTGTACCAAAGAACTGAAACTAGAGTGTGCATATTTCCTGTGCCAGACTAGCTAGTTTCTGGCATTTAGGCTTCATCCGTGACCCTCTTATAGTTCTAAAGTTCCACAATGAAACCCATGATCCCAAAGGACAAGAAAATAAAATCTACACTAAAGTAAAAGACAGGGAGAGTTCTACAGCCGCCACATAGTCCCAGTCACCAGCTGTAGTGAAATCAAATATGTTCTTAAAATGGTATCCTTCTGAGGCAAAGACTGCACCAAAGAACTGAAACTAGAGTGTGCATATTTCCTGGGCCAGATTAGCTAGTTTCTGCGATTTAGGCTTCATCAATGACCCTCTAATAGTTTCAAAGTCCCACAAAGAAAAATCCATGATTCCAAAGGATAAGAAAATAAAATCTACACTATAGTGAAGGGCAGGGAGACGTTCTAAAGCCGCTACACAGTCCCAGTCACCAGCTGTAGTGAAGTGTATTGTGTATTATGAAGCGATGGTATTTGATGTGCCACAAGAAAATGTTGAAGATGTGTATTTGGCAATCAAAGTCATTGATTATGACAGGTAAGTGGCTGGCGATATATTAAACCCTGTGTATTGTGAAGCGATGGTATTTGATGTACTACAAGAAAATGTTGAACATGTGTATTTGGCAATTAAATTCATGGATTATGACAGGTAAGTGGCTGGCGATATATTAAACCCGGTGTTTAATGAAGCGAGGGTATTTGATGTACCTTAAGAAAATGTCGAAGATGTGTATTTGGCAATCAAAGTCATTGATTATGACAGGTAATGGTTGGCAATATATTAAACCTGATGTTTAATGAAACGAGGGTATTTAATGTACCATAAGAAATCGAAGATGTGTATTTGGCAATCAAAATCATTGATTATAGCAGGTAAGTGATGGCGAAATATTGACCCATAAAGCACCAATCACAACAAAAGTCGTCTGCCTACGTCGTATGCTGAATTGTTTTAGAAGCTTATTGGTCAAACAGCGTAGACCAAGTCCACACGGTTTGCCTCTTTACATAAATTAATCAACAATGTTAGCAATTATGTGCAGCAAACTACTTAGGCAGAAAGCATTTTCAAGTGTATTTTTGCAGGCGCTTAAAATGGTTAAGCATAGCAATCACACTTGCTGTATATAGCAAGAGCATATTGAAGTAATTGATTATGATAGATAAATTACTAGCGGCAATAGTTTCGCATAGAGCGTAGTAAAGTGGTGGTATTTTTGTTCCCTAAAGCACTGACGTTTATAGTATGTGCGTGTTGTTGGTATAAAGTACATGTAGCGCTGAATGATATCGTTCGTGTAACTCAGAAAATGAATCTCTGAGCTTTGATTCACCTGATCTTTATGTCTTGGGGAAAACCGTTTCAAACCGGCATTGTTTACTAAGCCTATTGAACTACTGCCTCGATATTTATTACATGGGTTTTCTTACCAGATTGTTAAGATGTATCACATAATCTGGTGAAAATTATCTCTTTTATTTTGATTAAAATCACTGCTTGTCATTAAAAGTTAGTTCCGTGTCTGATTTAGAACTACTTAAAGAGACTACTTGTTCTGATTTCCTATCAATCAAGTCGGGTTATATGAAAAGTGTACTGATCACAGAAAAAGATCTTGTATTATGGACTTTATTAAACAAAATGGGGAAAAGTGATATATCGCGAGGCTTTCTGAGCATTTTATCGCTTTTTTGCAACAAGTTTAATATAACATTCAATAATAAAGGAGCATGAATGCTAGATTCCATTTTCTTGCATACCAGATAAGGATATCTGGGATTTTACCCTGAGATAGAAAGTAAGAAAGAGGGCAAATATCAGGAATCGATATAATCAAGTACCACACCTTACCCAGGATACCAATGAGAAAGTAACAAACTCACAATTAGACATCACAAATGATGGCCAAGAGCTCAGCCCTTTCCAAGCAGGTGACCACAAGGCAACAATAAACAGACGCAGAGGAATGCATAACAAACACACCACAGAAATAACATGAACGATCCACAAAAGAAGTACTGCCTTGGAACGGTCAGTAAAAAATACTGGAGGGCTTAAACTGAGTTCACGGCGCCAACCTCACCCTTAGTTCAGATGTGAAGACACAAAAATGTTTGGTTTGCATTAAAGACCCCTAATTTATCAATGCATCATCTCCTAGAATATATAAATTAAGATATGAAAAGGAGATAAAGCAAAGATAAGGACTCAACAGTAAAAAAGCAAGTGAGTATGATCAGGAGATACCACAATCACAAACCGCAGACAACCCTGTGGCACCGGAAGGGAGAGCCACTCAACCATCACGAGACACCAGGAAGACAAATTAAGCAAAGCAATCAGCTCTATCTTCCCCATCAAGACGATTGCATTACTAGAATGGACATAAAGTAGCGTACAACAAAACAAAGAACAATTACAGACTCCCACAATGGGAGTAACAATAAACAAGTAGTCAACAACAACAAAAACACCGCCTTAGAACAGACAGCAACCTAAGCCACCGGGAAGCTTAAATACATTTTACTGGCATCAAATCTTCGCCCTAGATTCTGCTGTTGCTGAAGTACAAAAATGTTTAGCTCACACTGAGGCCTTCTAACTAATGCAATGTATCATCATGGAGAAACACTCTTATCAAATTAACACACCATGATGAAACAAAGTAAAGTGCTCATGACTCACAGATAGTCAGAGCTAAAGAAAACCTCAAGTTGAACGACGATGGGTCCAGCTACAGATAAGCATCAGGCACCAACCCACCGATTAAAGCTTAACGTCAGAGCCGTCATAGAGTCTGAAGCCTGACCCACCGTCGTGCAATTAAAGAGGAAACCATAGCTAATTAAACTGAATACCGGAGCAAAAGAGATCCAACATGTAAACCCGCGTGTGCCTGACAACAGGAAAAGCATCAGGCCTCTACCATCTCATCAATAGATAAGTCGTTAAGTCCAAACCATCATAGAGTCTGAAGTCCAACCCACGGGCGTGTGCAATTAAAAAAAAAAGCAAAGTTGTCAACCATGACTGGGTTGACCACCAAGCATGCAGTCTGTTGCAATACATTAATGTTATAGCCAATCTTTTTGATGGGAAATTATCTTAATGAACTTCGCTGAAAAATTATTAGAGTCTTCTTCAATGTATTCACCAAGTAACCATATAATTTAGGTTCCGAAAGTCCTTGGCGCAAGAGAGTTTTTAGTCCAACTTGGAATTTAAATATCAAATCATAGTATCATCTATAAATTTTGGAAAAGGTTTTGCGAAGTTTATGATACCAAACCTTGTTTTAGTAGTTTCTGAGTTATCAATTTCTTGCAAGTGTTGCTTATCTATCAGCAACATGGCTAGATGCTCTAGCAAAACGAATTAGTTGAAAAAATCTTATCTCAGCCATGCTTTCTTACCCGGGACGTCAAATAAAATCATCATTTGAAATTGCATCCTAGCGTATTCAGGGAAGCTCATTTTAAAATAAATAAATAAATAAAAACAGTAGTGAGCAAAAATAATCCTTTATTTGTGTGAGGGTAGGATAGAAAAATCCGTCCCTCGGGATCACCATTTGTCATTGTTTGGCAAGCCTTGTGATGCCAAACGGCGATCCTTGGGACGGACTTTTCTATCCTACCCCCACACTCATGATATACTAGAGGACTTTGCAAACGCATCACCATATTTTTGCACTTTTCTTGCAAACCATATATGCGATAGAATAGTTACTTGCAGGTTTTAATGTGCAACCCAGAATTGGTATGAATTGGTCGTTAATTTGACTGCACTATCACACGACGCTGCTGATGACGTCACATGGGTACATACAGCATCCAGCACCTTTCTGCACAGTTAAATGAAACTTTTTGATTATTTTTATGTTTAAACTGTGGCGTGTATGATACCATATAACCAAAAGAGTTTATAGACTTTTTCTAATTAAAAGTAATTGATAACTTCAATATTTCGAAAATAAACGTCAAATTTGAACATCAATTTAAAGCTCCTTTTTAGAAAAATCTCCATAAGTTACCTTTATGCACGCTTTCATTACTGATTTTGATTACATACACTGGCAGTCATGTGGGCAAGACATTTTGATGTAAATTATGGCAGGAGATTTGCTGTCATGTGATCAATAACGTCTTAAAAAATTACGATAACGTCACTTGCACAATACAAAAGACACGTGATACAAGCGTAATTTATGCATAATATGTACTTTGTGTATGCCCTTAGCCTCAGCCAATAAAACCTGACGTAAAAAATCGAAACTTTGAAAGGCCCAAGACGTTGAATTTTATTACTAGACTATAGTTACCATGGTGGGTGGGGTATTTCTGTATTTTTAAAGGGGTGTATTTTTGAGCATACCGAACTGTCAATTCATTTCAAATCGTTCAATGATGAATGTGCAATCATGAAAGAGGCAAATGACGCAAATCCTTTGAGCCAGGAATCAAAACTAACGCGTGTTAACTTGCAGCTGAATTTGGGTCCTTCAAAACCGACCACCCCTGTCTTAAAACGGATACTTTTTCAATACCTTAAAGGTAATTTACAACCATGAATTTTCTAGGACACACTACAAGCTAGCCAGACTATGATATGCAATAAAAAAATTCTCGCTGACATTCTCAGGGTTTGCGAAATAAAGGATTTAATCTGGGTGATGCGTTTTCAAAGTCCTTAAGTATAGATTGTTATATTCCATATGACACTAAAATTATTTCGAAATCGCGATATTTTGCATGAAAATGCTAAAAAATTGCCATATAAGCGCGACGCTGTTATAGACATCACTTCAAAAGGTTGCAAATTATACTCAGAAGAAAAAAATAGTCAGTACAGACACTGTGTGCAATAATTTTGTAATACAGTCTTGATATTGACAAAAACCTTACTAAAATAAAATTCATGTAATGTCTTACAAATGTGAACATTTTCAACAAAACATTCCGAAAATATACCCATTTTCTTCATCAAAAATACACATATTAAAATTTAAATTTCATAACTCAAAAATCAGTATAGCGCCCCTCAGATGATTTCTGGTAGTACAAACGGAAATTCTCGTATCTGTTGCATGACTAAGGAATTTAAGAAGTTTCCAAGCGGCGATGAAGCGATAACGTCATGATGACGTCACTATGAACCGAACTTCAAATGCGTCGTTATCCGTGGTCTCCCCAACGGAGGCTTGTCATTTTTACCGCCAGGCCGTTGAAAATGTGTTTGCAGACGATAAATTGTTTGTTCACTGCATCCAAAACTGCGTGTTACGTCAGCAACACGTGTACCTGTTTCAAGACGTCAAAACGCGGTATTTCTGTAATTTGTAGATAGCCTGACCGGTGAATTAAGCTTGCTAGCACTGAATTTTCTCCGGATTATTGCAATAGGAACAACTCTCTTTCAATATCTAACAGTATATGAGAAAATAACCCTGCCAGTTTACCGCAGCACGTGCACATCGTGCATTTTGAAATTTGGTCGATACAGTCTAACAGAGGCATTATTTGTCACACAATGAACAGGTAAATGTAAAGTTACAATAATACAACTCATGTAAAAAATTTGACAATGGTATATGCAGTATTGTTGATTTTATGAGAAAACATAAATACTGACTAAATTTTTTCTTCTGAGTATATGTTAACCGCTTTCAATACATTTATGCTTTTATATCACTGCCAGAAGCGACATCATATGAAAATAGTGTTATTACTCAATGGTGCTAGATGGTTCTTTATATGTTCAGTAAGATGGAACTGTTTGAATCGAGGACAGTGCTTAGCTATAATAACATAAGCCAATCTCAATGCAAAAGCAAAATGTTATCAAACTATCTCCTGGGGTCGTGCAATGTAGAAATTGTTGACAGACGATTTATTTCAATTAGTCAAGTGGGCACATAATAGCTATTTAATGACATATCAGCAAATATAATGACTGAGCCAGTGCATGAGAATTCCAACAATGTGGTATGTGCGACCAGCAAAGCCTCAGATCAGCCTGCGCATACGCGCAGTCTGATCAGAGCCTTTGCTAGTCGCTTGAATATTCTGTGAATATTAAGCTACTGACTGAACATCATTTGGAGTTTCTAAGCTTAAAAGGAGGCGGCAGGGGATCGTCCTACATATGTCAAAATGCCATATTGTTGGAAATCTCATGTACTGGCTAATGTCTCTTCAGACACATAATGAGACACTATCATAAAGTGCCACTAGACTACAATATCTGCCAAACAGATCAAGACTTAATTTCCTACGGATAGCTAAATTATTGTCAAAGCTCATTGACATGTTAAATCAATGTCAAAAAGGCCAGATTTATCATTTTAGTTATCAGTTGTTTGAGCTAAAAAGAGCTGGTATCTTGATAATGAAATAAAAAGATTATTTTTTTATTATTTTCTAAGATTTATGATATGAGTACCTTCAAGAATATCTCAGTGGCACAGTTCTTCAGGTACCCAACAACTATAATTATCATATGCAGAAATGGAAGATATACTGACGAAAGAAAGAAATGATTTCAATATACAATGCAAACATATTATTCTACAAGTGTTATATGTAACATACGTTTGTAAATCATAAATATGGAAAACCTGGGTCTTTTCTCGGAACTTTGAACCTGCTGAACCAAGGTTTGGCCAATTCCTTTCTCCAAACTTCGAAACTGTTGAACCAGGGTTCAGCCTGTTATCCTTTCTCCGGACCCAAACTCCAAACCAGGGTTTGGCCATGTTCTTTCTCCGAACTCCGAACCTGCCCTACTATGGTTCGACCCGTTTCTTTCTCCAAACTCCGACTCAGGGTTTGTCCAGGTTCTTTCTCTTTTAAAAAAAAACAAAAAAGAAGAAAAAAAAAGAAAAAAAACGTAAAATTAAAAGATAAAAAGAAAAAAAAAGAAAAAAAGGAAAATAAAAAACAATAGAAAAAAAGAATAAAAAAATAATAAAGAAAAAAAAGGTTCTTTCTCTGAACTCCAAACCTGCTGAACCAGGGTTCAGCCCGTTCCTTTCTCGGAACTCCGAACCAAATCTCTGAATCAGGGTTCAGCCAGGTTCTTTTTCCGAACTCCGAACCTGCCAAACCAGGGTTCCGCCCCTTGCTTTCTCCGAAATCCAAAGCCAAACTCCAAACCAGGGTTCAGCCCTGTCTATTCTCCAAACTCCGAAACCTGCCAAACCTAGGACCGCCCGTTCCTTTCTCCGAACGTCAAACCAGGCTTTGGCCCTGTCTTTATTCCGAATTCCAAACCTGCGTAACCAGGGTTTGGCCAGTTCCTTTTTCTGAACTCCAAACCTGATGAACCAGGGTTCCTCCTGTTCCTTTCTCCAAACTCCGAATCTGACGAACCAGGGTTAGGCCTGGTTCTTTCTCCAAACTCCAAACCTGCCGAACCACTGTAGGGCCAGGTCCTTTTCCGAAATCCTAACCCGAACTCAAAACCAGGTTGCGGCCCGGTCCTTTCTCTGAACTCTGAACCAGAACTCCGAACTCTGAGTAAAAACACAATTTCTGGAACAAACTGGAATATTTACATACTACTGTGAAATTACATTGGATTTTGGTACTTATTGCATTGGTGAGCAGCTAAGGCTTAAACAAGCCTGCGCATCCCCAAAATATCGTCGGAGCCTTTATTGCTTGCATGCATAGAATTAGGTAGCCGATGACGGCTCCACCAATGCCCAAATCAAGACCATTCAATAGCTGTACACGTACATGTACGTACAATGGCATGCAAATGTATTTGTGCAATTCATGAGATTACAATGTATGCTACGTATTGCATAGGTGACCAAAGATGCCTCAGTCGGGATCAACACAGTCAGACCAGACCCCAAGATAATCTTGAGTGCGTAACTGAAAATTATTTTCTTATTTCTCAACCAAAACATATGTTGCGGGTACTCAAAAGAACCGTCTCAATGAGCACCAAAACACATGTTTAAACTGATGGATAAGAAAATAATCGCTGACACATTTGACACTGACATATTTCTTAGCTGGCCCCATGACACTATCTCGCCAGTCTTAATTGCTCTCACACATAAAGAAGGATCATACTTGGATGCGCAGTCCAACATTTAGACCTCTGTTGCCACTATATAGCTATGCCTGCATGTTTTATATAGAATGACTTAACGCATACTCGACAAGTACCATTATCACATGAGCTAGCTGATGCACTTTATTTCCATGCCATTTCATTTGCCTGATCCGGAAATGCGTGATTTAATTAAACATATAGACTTGATAGACTTTAAATGCTTAAGTAGGAACTAAATTAACCTGTAGCCCCGCACATGGCATAATGGTACTTACCGGATATACGAGAAGTCATACTTTTACTACATGTATACATGACTAGCTATCCCACAATGCTATATGGATAAAATTTAAACTGAACCTCTTTTAATGTCGTATTTTGAACAAGCAGCGAGGACTCTGACGAGTCTGTGCGTCTGCGCAGACTCGTCTGAGCCTTCGCTACTCACATATGCCGTAAGTGTCGAACTCCAATGTACTGGCTGATTTAAAGTTATATCTAGATTTACATTCGCTGTCTGGAGATCAATTCCGCTTCAGTACCATAAGTGCAATGGTTTGCTTAGTACTTCCCAAGTCTCGAGAAGCATGCATTCCTCTAATGCACTTCATTTTCCTAACTTACGAAAAGACAACCAAAACAACTTCAATAATTTCAAAATGAAATTGGTAGGAGCACTTGGACAGTCGACTGGTGTACGCATGTATCACTGAAAGTGCAATACAAACTTTACTATACATCTTTGCTTCTATATATTAGCCAGCTAATATGGTATTAATATGGTAGCTTGCATATTATTTCAAGTCAAAGTTATAGTTTTATAAAAAAAATATCAATGCGCAGTTGACTGTCCAAAGCTGAGTGCCTTCAATCAGCAAATCTCACGTGCATCCACTGCTAGCGCCACCTGGTGCTCATCATAGGTTCGATTACTCGGTAGAAATTAGTTTTCTTCTATAAACTCAAACGAAGAAAAATACATTTAACGATTTTCCCCCATTGTCTGGCAGATTAAACCATCCACCCAGCTTATTTAGTTTGAGGTGAAATTAGAGTGAGAATCTTCAAACTCGAACTGTCCAAAACTATGGAGTTTAACCTTGCAAGGAGTATACAGATCCTATGGGTATTCAAAAGGCCTGAAAATGGAATGCTTTTGAAATAGAGAGAACTCAATTTTGAGCCGCGACATGAGATTTCCTGAATGTGGTAGATACGACCAAAAGAGCCTCAGATCAGAGCCTTTGCTAGTTGCTTAAATATTCTATGACTATTAAGCTACTGACCAAACATCATTTGGAGTTTCTAAGCTTAAAAGGAGGCTGTACAGGTTCGTCTGACTCTACACATGTCAAAATGTCATATTGTTAGAAATCTCATGTCGCGGCTCATTTTGGTACTTATTGCAAAGGTGTGCATCTCAGGCTCAGACGAGCCTGCACATATGACTAGAATAAGAAAAGAATATGATCAAACTCTACCAATGTTAGGGGAGACTCCTAAACTCCATGCGGTACAACGACGTCTTATGCAGCCTCTTAATAATCTTAAAAGGCGAACCTTTCAGAAATATAGAGAACCAACACGATTTGAAAACAGCTCTCAACTATTAAATAATTTGTTTACGCGAATACACAGACTCGTCCGAGCATTAACGATCACATGGGCGGATCAAGAAAATTTCGCCGGGGGTGGGGGGGGGAGGGGTTCCTAACAGCTTTTATAGGCATCAAGGTTTTTTACAGGGGGCCTTTTGAACCTCCCTCGAGAAGCAATTGGACTCAAGGGGTCGAATTGCTTCTAGAGGGGGTCCGTACACGTATTTCCAAGGAAACCTATAGTCACTTGTTATTTTCCAGGGGAGTGGGTTCGGACCCTTGCCCCCTACTCTGGATCCCAGTGGGACATTGATATTTTCACGTAGCCTCTGACCATTTTGGGGGTTCAACATCTTGAATTTCAATATTGCTGGAGGGTTTTCAAAAAATGAATATTTTTGGGGTATGAAGAGTTTGAGGATATTGTTTTAGGGGCCATTTCTATGCATCTTTAGGTCAATGTACAGAATGGGGTATTTTTGTGGGTTGCTAAAATTTCAAATATTTTTGGGGTATGCCTAATATTCCAAATGTTTTTGGCGTTTAACAGTAAATGCTAAGTCCAAGCCTACGTATGACGAAAAATGAGAGTACCCACTGGACTCTGGATCCACTCATGGATAAGTACATGTATACCACAATCACCTAGGTTAAAACTTATTTATCAATATGTGATTGTGGTACTTTTTTTCATAATTCATACTTAATTTTATTTTATTCTTACCTATCGTTACAGGATCGGTAGCAATGAGATTATGGGTTGCTGTGCAGTGGGTCCAAAATATGTAGGTATTGGTAGGGATCACTGGTTTGAGATGCTGGAAAACCCGCGAAAACCCGTGGCACAGTGGTACAATCTACAAGAGCACGTGTATCTTCACGAAGAGACTGTCAGTAGTAAAAGCTGCTTCCGGTATAGACAATCAACCACGGACTCCACGTGCAGTGATGGAAGTGTTGTGCAATGAGACATATCTGTACTTGAATAAAATATTGTCCTGCCTGCGAAGAGTGACAGTGACGTCATGTTTTGTTCACAAAGCTATTTGGGACGTAGACTCGATAGATCACTTGTTTATTAATCCTATCCACAGGATAGGATAAATACACAAGTGATCTATCGATTCGCGTTAGCTTTAATGAAGTTTGCAAGTTAATGTTTTACTTAAAATTGTTAACAAACTATTACGTCACTGTCACTCTTGGTTGGCACGACAGTAGCATAGGAGTATCGGTCGAGTTTGCTTTATTTGGAAGTCGAACTTACCTATGGAGTGCGCTAAGAAATTTAATTTAAGGCACATAGGATCGATATTAAAAATCCATTACACACGTATAAAGCATACATTTAATAAAGTACATAAGCCATTATGATCATAAGCCATGCTCGCTAAACCCTATTGCACTCAGCAAAGCCAAAACTCAATAGCTTTGGTTTTTCCGAGTTTCTTGATCACTTGTTGGCTCTTCACTTATGATACAATAGAAATTCAGCTTACATGTAATATAGGTAACAGAGATCTATAATTGAGGGCAAACATCTAGTACTAGTTCAGCCAAAACGAGTTAAGTTCACCAATTCACTGTTTTTTGTGTCCCATCCCCATTTTAGCATGTTAACAGTGTAGTTTCTAACGCTTTAAGGTTTATAAGTATAGTTTAGGTTTATGTCTAAACAATCAAGTAAAAGAAAAACAATGGAAACGTTCAATAGTCATTTCTTACAGCGTTTATCAACAGCAAGTGCTCCCAAAATGGCCCAAATAGGCTGTCCCTTCGTCATACATATGTAGTATGTAATTTTAATAACGGATTATGCTCAAATGGTTGTTTTATAAGCAGTTTTCAACTTTATTTTATTGACACACATATATACCTTTCATTTAATGTTCCTCATTTGATTGAAAAATATAAATTAATTTTTTAGCTGTACTGATGATTAATGTCCCATGATCTAATGTTAATTACGTTACCAATTTAACCATCTCTCAAATTGCAAACCATGCATGTTAAGCTACCATCAAACATCTCTATTTCAAGAGGCTAAATATGTGCATGGACAAAAACAACGAATTTGGAGAAACATTTGTATATTTTTGCGCAGATGAAAAGATATCTGAGGTTGTGTAAAAAATCTGCAGTTTTGTGAATTACGTTACCCTATATGTATCGTTTGTATAAGAAGAGGTACAACTATTGCAATTGAAGCCAATGTAAGAACTATAACCCAACTATATAACGAATCATAAAATAACTTAACAAGAAGTTGTTTGCATAGAAACAAAACAAGTTGAAACATGAATTTGTGAATTACGTTAGTGTGAATTACGTTACTACAATTTTACTAAAATCCAAATACCTCTCTAAATGCATACAATAGCTGAAACAAAATGTTTGCTTTAAATCAAAGGAAATCTATCCCAGTTAACAAAGATCAATTTAAACCATATTACAGTTGTCATTTTATTTTAACGAGGATTTACCTATATGCTCAAGGTACATCAACTCCCCTGTTCATGTAACTTACAAAGATATTCATTATGTCAACACAACATATGCAAAGTTATCTGTTTGAAAAACAAAATCGAATATATAAATCGCTAAAGGATTGTTCGTATGGTTTTTGAAATGAGCTGGATAAAACATAGGTAACGTAATTCACAAATAGGTAACGTAATCCAAATTCTACGAAAAACCTAGATAAGTCCAATTAAAGGGCTAAAGGCAACAAATCGACGGTGATTATAAGTTTCTAACTTATTGTTCAATTGTTATTTTCTCTTTTCAAACCATTTTATCTCGTTGCTGCTACCACTGGAGATTCATTGGTGAGTTTATGTGTATACTTTAAATTGGCACTCTCGCTTTTGCATCCTGGTCCATTCCAGTTGACCACAGTGACCTCAAATGTTCTCAAGACTTACTGTGTTGAGAACTTCTATGGTTTATATGATAGATAAAATAGTCAATTTTAATTTATAACTTATTATCTTCAATTGAAGTGAGCTAATTGGCTACGTGAATTACGTTACCATGAACATTTTGCCATTTTTCTGAGAATGGCGTATCTTTGTGAATGGTGCAAACTTTGTTTTGTTTGTAATATATGTACATGAAAAGGCATTTATTGAAGTAAGATTATTTATTCCACAGTGTTTAGCTTGTAGTTAGCCACAACAAGTTTTCAAATATATGGGATATTTAAAATCATTATTCTATAATCTTATTTTAAAGTGGTATTCCAACAAGATTAATGAAACTGGATGCAACAGCTTACTTCCAATGTGCAAAGGATGGTGTAAAAAGTGTTAAGCAACACAAAAGAACCTAATATTTTGCAGAAAAATATATGGTTCTACGCAAGAAAAAAGACCAGAGTGTAAGGTATGTGAATTACGTTACCGACCTATTGGCACAATGTTCTTTATGCAAGAATACAAGTATTATTTCCAATACCAAAGAAAAATGTAAATTTTAATATTCATCGTCTACTGCTTCAAAACAAACAATTTTCTGGTGAACTCTTCAAATTTGATGGATACAATTAAAACAATGATTGTATATATAGAATTACAGTCAAATTCACTGTCAATTCATAACAAACCTGCTTAGACCATGCTGAGAAGCAAAAACATGATATAAATCCTACATCATAGGCTGGTTTGATCAACAAGAGATCCAAGTAGAAGTGCATGCTATAAAAGTTCTTAAATATTTCAGTCTTGTAATAAATTTGGTTATGTACGAGGGTTGTCCCAGTAAATCGTGGACTTTTGTTATTACACAAGAATGTGTACTAGTAATTCTATGATATTTTCAGGATGTGTTTATGTACTTATTTGAACCATTTTGCATAAATATTGGTGGAATCGCAGTTTAGATGCTAAAATTTATGGACCTTTACTTGAGGGTATGTTGGCGTGAGCGGCGCACGTAGAAATTTTTGTAATGAAACTATTCTAGTCCAAAAGGTAGTGTACATTCAATCAAATTTCGCTTTTGCTCTTGTAAACAATGCATTACCACACAAACAAGTTACCATGAAATGTTAAGTGTTGAACATTTGACACGTTTATGGCCATTCGCTTTGATTTTATCAACGATTTTACATACCTACAACATTTTTATTTTATAGAAAATGCTAAGGTTAGAAAAACGGTACGGCGCAAAAATTAGTCTTTCTACAATTTTTAGCTAATTTATTGCATAAAACTACGTTCTTTTAATGTTAAATGATTGGTCGAAGAGTCACTAGTGTCGTAAAATGGAATTTGTATAAACTTTTTTTAGCTATATCACAAAGACAAGCTCATTTTCGTCAATTTAACGGAATACATGCTATTTTTCTGCAAGTTATTTAAATGGTAAATATTTTCTCTCTTATTAAATCTAAAAGATCACGCTTGTTTGATTGCTTAACATATCTAAACTAACTATTTAGTCTTTACTGGAACCAGGGAGACTTACTGAACAAATATTTTGCAATATTTGTCACATTTAAGCTTATTCAAAAAGAGTAGAGTCAAAACATTTGACCACCCCTCTCTGAAAATGCATTAAAATAATTTGTGACGTGCTCCGCATACGCAGATTTACTCTCAAGTTAAGGTTCATAACTTTGTTATCTAAAGTGTGATTTCATCCATTTTTGTAGAAAATGTGTCATAGATGTATATAAACATATCATACAAATTTCATTGAATTCCTGATACACAGTCTCATTTTATAACAAAAGTCCACGATTTACTGGGACAACCCTCGTACAAGTATATTTCATCACAGTAACGTAGTTCACATTCAAATTCAGTGGTGCATTTTGTGAGGCTGAATAATTTTTTTTTTGGATACACACTTCTTTGGCATCATTATCTAATTGAAGTATACCTATAAGTAAAAAATTACATAAAAATGAAAATCTAAGCCAAACAAATTGTGGGTTAACAATTGGCTGCAATTGGAGAACTTAACTCGTTTTGGCTAACGTTTCTTACCTATCACAAAAATATACATATATCTATTTTTCAAAGATATAGGGCAAAATCAATGAAGGTTGAAATATTGGCCGTGGTGATCTGCTTTTTTTCTAGAATCAAACAGCTAAAAACAGGACTAAAGTAAAGCAGCAAGCTTACTCTTCCTCAGTGAGATAACCTCAAAGTATGGACTTCTATCACATCCTACGGTGTATGTGAACTTAACAGTCACATAGGTTCACCCTCCAGTAAAATATTTTACTGACCGTTTCAAGGCGGTACTTCTTTCGTGGAGCTTTTGTTTTTTTGTCCTGTGTTTGCTATGCCTTTGTGCGCGTCTGTTATATTTGCCTTGTGATCACCTGACGGGAAAAGGCTGTACTCTTGGCTCTCGTTTGTGGTGTTTACTGTGAGTTTGTCACTTCCTGGGTCAGGTGTGGTACTTGATTGTATCGATTCCTGATCTTTGCACCCTAACTTACTTAGATAAATAAATTTTTTAAGCATAAAATTATAAATACTTTCTAATCCATCAGTTTGAACATATGTTGTGGGTGCTCAAAAGAACCGTCCAATTGAGACGGTTCTTATAAGCACCCACAACTGTTACAGATGTTTTGGTTGAGAAATAAGAAAATTAATTTTTGGTGCGCACTCTCGTGTAAAGGCCTGAGTTACTTTCAAATAGAAGAGACTTGCTCTCTATAAACACATTTTGTATATTTTATGCATAAACATATCGTTATGTAGTGACCTAGGATCAAGTTTGGAAAACTCAGACAGACAAGAGGGTAGAGAGCTTGATTCACTTAGATGTTAACAAGGCCCCGTCAACTACAGTTTAATACAAGTATCAAGATAAAATCTAAGTTACCTGAACATATTAGAAATTTTTGGGTCTGCATTATTTGGATAAAAATAGAGGCATAAGTTCCCCATTATATTACTTCAATGTGTCTAGGTTTTTGTGTTCTGGGGGATGGTGCATTGGTGGGTGTAGGGTCTTTCGTGCTGGCCAGGCATCTGTGTTTCGTGGTCTACATCTGGGCGGGGGTGGGGTTGGCACGCCGTGAGACCGGTTTTGGCCCTCCAGTGAAATATTATTGCTGACGGTTCCTGGGCGGTGTTTCTTTAGTGGATCATTTGTGTTGTTTCTGTCTTGATTTGTTATGTTTTAGTGCGCGTCTGCTTATTAATGCCTTGTGGTCACCTGCTGGGAAAAGGCGGATCTTTTGGCTTTCGTTTGTGATGTCTAATTGTGAAGTTGTCACTTTCCCTTTGGTATCCTGGGTCAGGTGTGATTTTATAGATTCCTGTTCTTTGCCCTCTTTCTTACTTTGCTGTTATGTCAAGTTCGCTATATATCATTATATCGCTATGCAGTGACCTAGGATAAAGTTCGGCAAACTCAGACAGACAAGAGGGTTAAGAGCTTGATTCACATAAATGTAAACAGGGCACTGTCAACTACATTTTAATTTAAGCATCAAAATGAAATCTAAGCTGCCTGAATATATTAGAATTGATAGGGTCTGCTTTATTTGGATAAAAATAGGGTAACAAAAATTCCTAATTTATTACTTCAAGGTTTGCTGTTTTTGTCATTTTTGCTGACAGGTTGACCATTTTAACAATGAATATCTTGTTTGGAACTTTACAACTTCGTATCCTGCGTTGTTACATTATTGCACTTTTACTATATAGCAAAGTAAATATCAAAGTGTCCAAAATGGGGCATCCAATATAAAACCATGGTTATATTGCAAAAACATGGCAAAATGATATTTTTGAAAAGCTGACTCTAAAATATGGCATCCTAGCAAATATTTCGCGAGATTTATACAAATATAATGTGTACACATCTATTCAGATTAAGGTATTTGTACCTACAAATTGCAAATATATATATATATTTATTTCAAAATTCTCATCTTGCAAAATTATTATTTTAAGGTTCAAATTCACACATACTCAAACCTAGCTCTTAGTATAGCATTATAATCGCTTTTAAATCAGTTTATGCACAATAAAAAACTGAATGCTGGGCAAACAGTGGAAGTCATCTGGATCTTCTCTGTTTGCAAATGTAGGTTCAACTGTTCATATACCCTCTGTCAGAATGTCTCACTTGACCCTATAATTATTGAGCCGTGACATGTGATTTCCAACAATGTGGTATTTTAAACAGTGTAGACTGAGACGAGCCTGTGCAGCATCCTTTTAAGCTAAGATACTCCAAACGCTGTTCGGACAGTAGCTTGACAGTCATAGAATATTCAAGCGACCAGCAAAGGCTCTGACCAGACTGCACATATGCGCAGGCTGGTCTGAGCCTTTGCTGGTCGCACATGCCATATTGTTGGAAATCTCATGCCGCGGCTCAAATGTTGATAAACCTTTGTACATAAGCTCAACAACCCAACTACAAGAAAGGAACCTAATCAGATTGCTATGATCCAAAGTCCAAAATGACTAGGTTCCGAGGTTATAACATTTTCTCATGTTCATCTCAACTAAGCATGAAATTTCAACTCCTCATAAAAACTAAAATGCTGAAATAAGACGATTTTTCTTGTCTTAGAACTCTCAGATGTATTTATCTTGCTAATAAATACTAAAATGCCAGTTGTTGGCATTTTAACAAAGTTGTTGGCATTTTAACATAGATGAGCAGGACAAATTTTATGCTCAATTCAATTGAGCATAAAAGAAGTTTATAACTTTGGGGCATGCCTGCTCAGTCGTGCATGCTCAGTAATTTAGTAGTGCCCAGACTGTAAAATGTTTCATATCCTCTCGATGATAATGTTCATGGTTGAACAAGAGAAAGTTGCAGGGTTTGTGATACCCATCCTTGGTACTGTAAATTCGGAAATTTTCGCGAGGGTTAATTTTCGCGAAACTTCGCATATGCGAAGTTTCGTGAAAAAAAATCCTCGCGATTTCGTGTAATCATAATTTTGTTTACTGGTGTAAGTAAATCATACCCTAGTCGCGAATTTTAACGTCGCAAATATGTATTTTATCACTATTCCCGAAAATAAAATCCTCGCGAAAATTTCGGAATTTACAGCAAGCCATGTGTGACCCATTACGTTACTCTTCATTCATCGAAGGAACATGTTGGGTCAAATAAAGTTTACCGGGGATGGAATCAACCTCATAGCTTAGCTACAGAGGAATGTCTGGCAAAATACTGGACATTACAAGGATATTATAGCAAGTGAATAAAATACATGTACAGTTATATATATATATATATATATACCACGGCCTCTGAGGTTGATGTGTAATGCATAAAATGAGCCAGTGAAACTAGAACATCTATGTGTGTCAAAATATTATAGTAAATGTTAGGACATATGAACGCCCAAAACGCCTATTTCTAGAACCATATTTTTTTATAAATACAGTCACGCCTCATAGACTTTTGTTTATCTAAACACTGCACAGTGTACACATGACCTTTCACCTTAAAATCAATACTCCAATAGGATTCTGCATGTATACTTCCACAAAACGCTTCGATGCGTGACTGTAACGGTAAATGTATGAATGAATCGAGGGCCATTACTTAAAGGTTGTGTTAGAATGTACCTGTATTTGTTTACATACACGATGTAGAAGTAAAGTGCGCAATGTAGAGTGCCGTGTATGCATAGTGATCTGGACTTCCTATTTTAAGGAGTGGCTCATAAAAAAAGCTGGTTAGGTTCACTTTCTTGTAATTGATCCCTAAATTATTATCATTGTTATCCCGTTTGTTGTTTTATTCCTTTCTTAAACAATAAAGATTTTTCATTTCCTATTCTTGTCCCCTTTTTCTTAAGAAACCTTGTTGTAGGGGATCACCACAAATGTGCCCATGAAAGTCACTGTCCCTTTGTGCTCTTTTAACCATTTTCATGCTGAGCACGGATTCATCATTTTGGAAATCCTTTTGGAAAACGCTGAAGAGCCATATAAGCAGGCTTCTGACGAAGCCATCTGATCAGGATTCACACTGTTTTACCGCTCTGATTGAAAATACATTCTAACAACTTGAATGCTACAGGTTAACATCCTTAAAATCGGGGAGAACGGTATTACATAAAAAAAAAATCCGCATTACAAGGTTTAACAATAAAGGGAGAACACGAGAACTGCCATGGTAATCCAGGAATGCAGATCAATGTCCCATTGGAACATTACCTTGGCATGCACGCATCCAAAAAGTTTGTCAGAGGAGGTCCAACTTTGTCAAAGGTTTTTAGTTGATTAGGAGAGAAAGGATCCAAATACTACTATAAGCGGGAGATCATCGGCCCACCAGTGAAACGTCATTTAAATGTTGGTCCCACTTTGGATACTGGCTGTTATATTTTCCTTTTTGTGTGATTAACTTCCCATTTCCCCAAACCTTTTATATCTGACAACTCCTCACTATAGGCCATGATTATCACGTACAAGTAGATAAGCGTGACAGTGATGGAAATTTACCCCACCACCCTGACCGCTTATAGACCGTGAGCTGCTAATAGACCCCCTCGCCCAAAAGGGGAATTTCATACGCTATGATTTACTAAAACTATGTTATATAAGAAGCAAAATGACACGTGTTGGCCATCTGGCAATGTAACAGCCATGTTAACTACGTTACCCTAAAACATCTCCAAATCCTATTGTTCAAAATAAAAGCTATACATAAATTTTATTTATCCACATGGTGATTGACTTAAAAACAATTAATTAAATGCAACAAATAGCCAGTGTGCGTTTAAATTACATATGCATACTATATTGCAGTTATATGCGTTACTTTATTTCAAAGCTTTTATTTAGTCATGTGCAATCACTAGACCATGTGCTGCCAAACTACCTTATAGGAGGAGTTTTGTACACTATAAATTTCTAAAACCACATTATATAAGCCACAAAATAATGCATGTTAGCTCTTTATGGGTGTGGATGTTACCCTGCAATCGCAGAGTTTACTATGTTTCCCTAAAATAATAAGAAAGTAAGGGTGCAAAGATCAGAAATCGATAAAATCAAGTACCACACCTGACACAGGATACCAACGGGAAAGCGACACACCCACAGTAAACACCACAAACGAAAGCCAAGAGGTCAGCCCTTCCCAGCAGGTTACCACAAGTTACAAATAAAAAGACACGCACAAAGGCACAACAAACACAAGACAGAAAAAAAATCATAAAAGATCATTAAAAGAATCACTGCCCCGGAATGGTCAGCAAAACACACCACTTGGGGCCCGAACCTGCCCCACGGCGCCAACCTCACCAGGAAAAAAGACTAACAGGGGCCCAGTAGCCCAGTGCCCCTAATTTTTGGGCTGGGTCCCTAAAAATCATTTTAGGGGACCAGCTTACCCCTGAAAAAAAGAGAGTATGTAAAGGTATGAAGTCTTGTTAAATCTGACACTAGCTGAACATTGGAAGTTTACAAATCTTCTTTCAGCTGATTCCAAATAATATTAATATGGTAATAATCAGAGGAATGCAGATTTTGAAGGTCTCTGACTTCAATTATGAGTAAAGCAAATGCTTGGCAAATGGTGTTGAAATGAGTTTGATTTTCCGCTGAATCCTGGGCCCCTTAGTCTTGGGCTGGGCCCCCAATCATTTTGTTTTGGAGGCCCAGCTTGCTCCTGGCAAAAAAGTTAAGTCTGTATCCCTGCTCACCCTTAATTCATTTTGGATCAAGACACATAGATATTTGGTTTGCATGAAAGACCCCTAACTTATCAATGCATCATCAATGCCGAACTCTTTAAGGGTAAATATCAAAATTATTTCTTACTCTTACAAATCAATAGTATCATGTAATTGAATGGAAATGACTAGCAGTATAATTTTAACTCATTTAGGTACCATTTATTACTGTTACATACGTTACTTTCTTTTGAATACAAAAATAGCATTAAATAAGCTTAAACTCATAATGGGCATGAATTACTGCCATTTTAGTGCCCGATAATGAGAGAAATAATGAAAAGTGGCTTTTTAGCATAAAATATAAGTGAAATTAATTCTGACCAAAGCACAGGTGATGAAAAGGAAGAAACTCGAACTCAAAGCACATAAAATGCTATTTCAATTAAGTGTTGTTTTTTTATCAAATATGTAAACATCATCTATAGAAACTACTGTTTTTAATAATCAAATCTAAATGCTTGAATGATATCATTTATCTCTGACGCTTGTTTGTGTTAATTTAATTTATACATGAAAATATATAAAAGAAATTTTATTTTTCCATACTGTCTACAGTTCAAGGTAGACGAAACGGATATTCTATTGTCGTTGCCTTTTTGTTTATAAATTGTTACTCCCATTATGGGAGCCTGTTATTGTTCTATAGTTTGTTGTACGTTACTTTATGTCCATTTTAGTATTGAAATCATCTTGATGGGACAGAGAGAGCTGGTTACTTTGCTTAATTTGTCTTTCTGGTGTCTCGTGATGGTTGAGTGGATCTTCCTCGCGGTGGTATGGGGTTGTCTGCGGATGGTGGTTGTGGTATTTCCTGATCATACTCACTTAATATTTTTGAACATGTAGTGGCTTAGTAAAATATATTACCAAGTGAATGAGCCAACCAAATACATAAACATCTTATCAGCTATAGATTGCAACAATTATAATGAAAACAACTAAGGATGAAAGCTAGCTCATAATTTGTAGAATTTCAAGTCATTTCAGGCATGGCCAACATATAGAAATGAAGAATTTATAAAGGCGTTATCCCTGGTGCTTTCAATGAAAACTGAAGTCTTTTTAATCATAACGATTTCTATCCCAAATATGGTACCCAACATGCCTGCCCCTATGGTTATGCTACCTATGGTAGTAATCAGCATGTCTAGTATGTCAAAGAAAAAAATCTTGGTAACATACATAACAATAATATTTAAGGAGATTATTACACTGATCATCTGTTTTGTCTGTTTCTACAGTTTTGTAAAGCACTTAAACAGTTAGCTAGTTCAGCATTTGTTCAAAATGTTCAATTTAGTCATATATTTAAAAGAGATAAGTTAATGCTTAAAAAGATTCCTTGCATTGTTCGCATTGTATTATAGACATGGCTAAAGGAAAGGACTTCAACAGTTCCAAGGGATTTTTTATTTGAATAATTTCTGCCATAAGACTTAGTTTAACAGTGTAATTATATATTAAATTTGATACTAAGCATTTCACATGGGAACATGGGCATTGTTTTGAAAGTAAGAAATGTGGCAAAGATCAGGAATCGATATGATCAAGTACCATACCTGACCCCGGATACCACATGATAAAGTGACAAAAACATAGTTAAATATCACAAACCAGAGCCAAGAGGTCAGCCCTTTCCCAGCAGGTGACCACAAGGCAGCAAAGTACAGACGCTAAAGAACGACAAACACAAGACATAAATAACACTAAATGTTGCATCTAATTAATCATTTAGATATTTCAAATCTAGCTAATTAGATTATAACTAATAACAAAGTATAAATCAAATGAGCCAACACATTTGATTCGGTATTAGTGTCCATTGCAGTGTCAAGCAATGAGGGCCAGGCAAGCCTTGTAAATGTGCAGACTCACATAAGCCTTTGCTGTCTGCATTCACAACGTATGAATATATAGATATATGCAAACTCAGACAAGCATTAATATGGCTAGCTCGACTGCATCAGCATGAGCAATCAATGGATCTGAGATATTTGCTAATATGTGATAAGTACCAAATTCTCAGGTGCTGCTCAAATCTTCATTTGAGTGCTTAATAATTACAATAAATGAGATCAGCAATTATTTTAAAATCTAAAGGCAATACTGTCAAAAACAAATCTGATATAAGATTTCAATATTTGGTATACTATATCATACACATATGTGACATAAATGACAATGGAGTCTTTAAAGTCACATTGCTGTCAATATCTGAACGTTATGGTATCCTTTTCAATGTGAAAGAAATATGATTTGTTTTGGAGATGATTATATTAAAAGACCAATGGTAATCAGAAATGCATAAATATTTACCACTCAAATCATTTACATGTATATAAATCATGTTAACATTGAATGGAAGGCTATCATCGATAACAATGTTTATATTGAGTGGAGTGTTCTCTCAATACTTTTTTGTCACAGTTGACTTTTTGCATATGTCTGTAATCCATGTCCTGGTGTGTTTGCAACCCATTCTTATTGTTAATATCCATATAAAGCTTTGCTATAATTTGTTCATGTCACATTCGGTATGGTGAAAATAAGCATCAACTATTTTAGCATTAATTGCTAAAATTACCAATACATGTATATAGTACTAAGAAGGATTCCATGGCTGCACTTTTTACTATATATATATATATATATATATATATATATATATATATATATATATATATATATATATAATATATATATATATATATATATATATAATATATATATATATATATATATATATATATATATATATATATATATATATATATATATATATATATATATATATATATATATATATATATATATATATATATATATATATATATATATATATATATATGTATATATATATATATTATACTTTTCCATCCACTTTTCTAAAAGAACACCGTGAACCCTTTTTACATCAACTTGAGTGTCAAATTCAGTCAGGCTTTATTCTTGCAAATAAAGTCCTATAGATTTAAATTGGTAGTGTAAGTAACAATTGACTTGTTTTCTTTGATATGATCATATCACTTTTGATTGTTGTCATATAAACTCCACCATTATCACTTTTTTTCCCATTTCACAGAAATATTTGTTCTAAATAAACCATTTACTTATAAAATTTACATTGCTTAAGCAATTGTTCAGAAGAACTATGTTGATTTAATTATCAGTTTCATCCAATCAACAATGAAAGCTATGTTGAAGCTAAGCTAAAGTCTATTTAGAAGCCAAAAGTAAAGCAATGCATCAACATATGTATACGCAAATACAACATACAATGTCAGTATAAAATTTGATTTAAACACAGTATATGATTACATACACTTATAAAACATAGTATCTATGTAACATAAATCAGTTTTTGTTCAACCAACTGACAAATACTTAATTCTATCTGGGTTGTAATAGCACAAATGTTTTGTATGCTACAACCTACCATACAGCATTTAGTAAAAACAGTTTGTGTTATTGTAGATGCACCAAAATATACATGGAATAACAACGTGTTTTGTGTTAACTGACTATGTTTGTATAAATTAAGCAGTTAAATGGGTACACTAAAAGTTGCTGTTAATTTAGTGACTAGATAAAACTAAGTGTAAAAATCTAAATCCACCATACATATATATATACATTAAAGGCAGTTATAAATGGCAATAAAATAACATTCACAGTGTAAACTCATAAAGTGCTGTTTGCTTTAACATAATGTATTTTAAAAAAATTATAAATACATAACAGTAATAACAGGTCATTTAATTTGATAAAATCATATTGCTAGTCATTGAATACAATTAAAAGATTATATTGTCACCGTGACGTAAGAATAAGGAACAAAAAAATAGAATTTCCTATTATTTCAGGGTAACGAAATAAATTTTGCTATTGCAAGGTAACCGTGTAACCGCTATAGAGTTAACAACTTAACATACATTATTCTGTGGCTTATATATTCTGGTGTTAGAAAAGTATAGAGTATAAACTCCCCTTGGATGTCTTTAAATTTTGGTAGCCCATTGTCTTGTGATAGTACTGTATTAATTAGTAATACATTTGAAATAAGTAACATATATTACTGTAATTATATAGGGATATACTGTTTAAACGCGTACTGGTTGTTTGCTGCTTTTAGATAAATGCTTTTGATGCAATCAATAGTCGAGAAATAATAACGAGGTATAACTTGGTATTTGCACAATAGGATTTGAAATTACAATAGGGTAACGTAGTTAACATGGATGATATATGCTTTAGAGCCAACATGTGTCATTTTGTATCCTATATAATGTAGTTTCAGAAAGTCATAGTGTACACTATCCCAGCAGTGGTATATTAGCATATTGTGACATAATTTCATTTGAGCTTTCACTATAACAGACGTTTCATTTGATACTGACGTCATTTATTCTTGTACTTACGTCATTTTGAAGAAAATGTAACCCCTTGAAAATTCTGAGGTAGAGTCTATGCTCCAAGTACAAAAAATCGCCAATAACATTTTCATAACTGATCAAACAGTACATGTTTATGCCTACTGGAATTCACAGTACTCAATATTCCCTCAATTTCCATGCCCTAAATGAGCCAAAAATGGCTGAATCACTTTGTGACGTCACCATCACCTTAAAACAGCAAGAACAAAAATGGAAACATCTTTTTTCTTAAACAGGATACATTTTGCTACACTTTACTCAAAATGTACAGGGGATTACACAGCGGCCTATACGTTCATTCAAATCTTTATATAAGCTCATGAAATCTGAACAAAACATACTGTAGGTGTTCCTTGAGGCTGATGTAGAATGGGAACATCCTGGTGAATGAATACATTCAAAACCCTGGCCCTTCTATGCTCCTTGAAGAAGGTATTTAGGTCAGTAGCACTTCTTATGTGGTCTGGGATTCTCACCAGCCTAGAGCCAACCGCATAACAATAGTAGAAACTAAGTGTCGACAAAACTGGTCACAGCTGAGTAACATACTCCGTCACTTGACTCTCTGATTAGGTTACAGGCAAGCTGGAGGACCCACAACTAGGGCCCCTCGCCCCTTCATTCAGTGGTATTCCTGAAAATAAAAGTAATTTGGCAATTTGCTATATTCGCATGGTTAATGTTTAAGGTATAGCCGTTCACATGCACACTGGATGTATTGATAATATTATTTGACTAAGTTTAGTATAAATAAATTTCCATAATAATTACAACAGGAATTGGACTGCACGCAATGCTTTTCATTAAATTCCCTTAAAGCATTTATTGACCAAAATATAAAAGGACCACGTTAGAGATAAGCATGACAATGAATGGTTACAATCAAAGCAATAGGCCTTCCCTCTAAGCTGAAATGCAAAAAAAAATCAAACAAGGTATGCACTTCAATTTATCACTTTATATATGGAATGGTCCAAACCAGGCTAAGTTTAAAATGTTGTAAATTAAAAAAAAATCTCTTCATTAAACTTCTTCATGCACATATTCAATATGTCTGTAACATACCTGCAAAGTATCAAACGAATATACTGAAGGCTTAATGAAAGGTAAATACGTTATTATCCATTGTTATATACTGTCCTGCCATCCAAGAGTGACAGTGACGTCATGTTTTGTTCGCTTAATTATCAGGAGCTAAGGATCGATATCGATTTGCGTTAGCTGAAGTGGAATGTACAAGTTAATGATTTACTTAGCAATAGTATACGAAACACGACGTCACTGTCACTCCTGGCTGACAGGACAGTACCTATTAAGTGTTTACTATAGAAAATCGCTGACAGGTATACATTTTATCTACATTTGATGTGTCGCAATGCGGCTGATCGTTGAACAATCACTGGCCGCGGGCTTCATTCCCATTTATACATGACAGCAGAGGGCTTCATTGCCATTAAATCCCGCTCAAGAACATCGTCTGCAAGTTAAGATACAGTCTCTATTGTTTTATGGAGAAATGACAAAAAACTTTTTCAATTACCATAAAATACGCTCCATTATCATACCGGATAGGCGGCAATCGAAAACGCTCTGAACAATCGATGTACGCGGATCACAAATCGCTAGAAATAGTGTTTTGGATTACAATTTGTCGCCAGTCGGGCGACATATGGCAATAGTAAACTTTGTTTCTAACGATCTTAGACCAACGTTCGTCGAAAAGTATTTACGATTTCGATATACGGAAAAGAATGCTTTATGCACTTATTATCCAATATTTGTATTGGTCGAAACATATTGCATTTGATCGAAATTGGCTTAGTTAAAAAATGCTGTAAATTGTTTCAAAAATTATTTTTTCATCATTTTATTTATTCATGCACATATTCAATTGTTATAACATACACACAACACATAAAAAGGTTACACTGAAGAATATAGGAGGAGTTGATTTAACAAAGTATGCACTATTGATCATTTCTTAATATATGCAGTGGTCGAGAATTGTACAAGATAAAAATGCTGTAAATTTATCAAAAAAAATTTTTTTTCATCATTTAACTTCCACATGCATATCTTCAACATGGCTGCAACATACCTCCACAGTTTTAAAAGGATACACCAAAGACTATAGGAGGAGTTGGTTTCACTAAGTATGCACTATCAGTCATTACTTAATAAGTTATTATATGCAGTGGTCGAGAATTGGCAAAGTTAAAAATGCTGTAGATTAATCAAATATTTATTTTTCATCATTAAACTACCACATGCATATCTTTATTATGTCTGTAACATACCTGCACAGTTTTAAAAGGATGTTGTTACACAGGGAAGGGGAGTTGAGTTCACAAAGTATGCACTGAGTGCTATATTGTACAGTTAGAACTACAAAGTAACATAGCTCTTGCGATACTGATCCTTCAGCCCCTTTTTCCGAACAAACATGCATGTTCTAATAGCTAGTGTGGGCTGCAAATTTGATCATATTCAACAAAACCTTGAAATGTTGACTGAAGAATGAAATGACGGAAAGACACTGTACCAGTATCGGGAACAGTATACCTCCCTAAACTATGTTTGCGGGGACTCTCGCATTGGTGAAATGTTAATGGTGAAAATTGGCCGTTTTCAGGAACTGCTGCAAAGGGGGGTTTAACTGTTTCAGATTAACAAATTAGTTGCAGTCAGCATTTTTCAGTTTAAATGCAGTTTTGCATGTTTTAGATTGATATAGCTGTCTATTACAAAATAATCTTCAAATTTCATTGCCTTCATATATCCCTTTGGAGTTTAATATTTACTCACCAAGACCCGGTCTTCTCAAACCTCTGTGGTTAACCCTTAAAGCGCCAACCACAACAAAGTCGTCTGCTTTTCTCGTCTGCGTATTGTTTAAGAAGACTATGACAAACAGTGTGGACCCTGATCAGACTGCTCCTATAGGAGCAGTCTGATCTGGGTCCACACTGTTTGCTTCTACACTTAAATTAGTTAGTAATGTTAGGCAATTATTTGCAGCAGACGACTTCAGCAGACGTCATTTTTCAGATGCATCTTTTTCTTGGTGTTTTAAGGTTATGTTGGATGTATACTCCATATCTGGATCCTGTAACAACGTAAACCGGACTCTGAACTGGCCCAGGGTCTTCTCACAGTGCGACCACCACCTCGACATCGACCTCTGTTTGCACGTACAAATTGAGATATATTACCTCTTAACAGCTGCCCTAGCTCCACTGCAACATCAGATGGTTGAACTGAAGTGGCATCTTCATTGGCCTGAATAGCTCGTGCCTGAATCCGCCGATTCACGTAGTGAATTCTGATTAGCTGAGTATTGACTGAAAAATAACACAAGGTCCAAATGATTTGAACACCTTGGGAAAATTCTGCGTTTTACTTGCTGTAAAATACTTAGAAAATTGCCTACATAATACTGAGTTATAAGATGTATTTCCCGTGCACTGCACATGTTCTAATGTAGTTTTAATTGGAAAATCAGTTTATCCATTAAATCATACTAAACTCAGGTAGAGAGCCTTTTTCAGGACTTTGTAACATTGTTGGCCTCATCATGGTTTCAGAGAATTTTTCGGGGTTTTTTTTAAATATGAGTTTATGGGAGCAAATGATCCCCGGGCCAGGAGGGGGCATGGTTGGCATAATTTATGTAGGGGAGCACTAAACATTGCTATGGCTGATGAGACAGAGCTATGCATTAGAGGTACTGTTTTTTTACGGTCTGTAATAGCCGATTGCTCAAATTTTCCAGACTATGCTGCACGCTGGGTAATTTTTTTCATGATTTTTGTCGTCTGCTGATTTTTATCAAAATCTCATTTTCCGAGAAATTCTTTCAGGAATACCATTAGGGTGTCAAAGACTTTGGATCCAGATTAGGCCCGACATATTGTCGGGCCTAATCTGGTTCCAAACTCTGTTTGCAAGGGTTATTAGCAGATGACAAAATCGCCCGTAGCATGCAAAGCGCTGACTATTTTGGCAGGATGGCTATTAACAGTCGTGGTAGGCAATACAACTCTGCAGCTGATGAAATGTAGTGTTAATGAACCAGGGAAAATGGCAGCTTGAATCATTTGACCAATTCTATAAAAGAGCCCGCTAATACCAGAAATACATAAACTATAGTGAGATTAGGACGCTGTGATTCAGGAGCTCTTGACAAATATTTAAGCTGTGTGTCACATGGTTTTAGAAAAGAATATAATTTTAAGTTTTTCCGATTATAAGTCTAGATAGGGTGTTCGAATTTACAAAGGGGGTTCGATTTGTTAATTTTACCTGATTATTTATTATTTAACCATTTCCTTCTGCAGATTCTCCATGAAAATAATTTTGTCTCAAAGGGGTGGGTTCAAGCGAACACTCCGAACCCCCTCTGGATCCTTATCTGAACCGTTTCACAATCCAAACTATTTAGAAAGCTAATTCTTGTTTTTGGTATTTTTGTGAAATTGGGTACGGGTGCACTTGGGTACGGGTGCACTTCTATGTTTGTCAAACACATTTATCCTGTTTTGCGCATGTTGCTCAATATTGTGTCCGGACATGTTTGGGACAATGCAGTGCTAAAAGTCTCTATTTACCTGTTTTGCAGCTTGTCTGGCGATATCGTGTTGCAGTTGATATTGTGACGTAAGCGATTTTCTACAGGCATTTATACAAAGTTGAGCTTTCTGAAAATCCGTTTGCTTCTTGTTTTGGAGAAATAAGATTACTATTTCGTATATTTCAAATCTATGATTAGCCTTATTCGACTGGTAAATTTTCGTGCTTCACGTTATATGAATACTGAGCTCCACCCACTTGCGCAGTAACAAAAGCGTACTTCACGATATATAATTATTGACCAGTCGCACAGGCGACCTTGACTTGAAAGCAATAAAATAAAACGAAACAAGCGGAAACCTACTCTTCAGTTATAGACAATAAAAATGCAAAAAGGACATTTACAGTGCGATTCACAAAATGTTGGCAGAGATGTAAATAGAGGGCACAGGATACATGTATTTTTAAGAACTAGATTTAATATAAAAAAAGGAATATAAGCATTTGATATATAGCCGAGTGAATTAGGAGGCAAGCTGTAATACTCAGGGTCTGTGGTTCGAATCTCAGGTAGATGTTATTTTTTTTCTTCAGATTTCTTTTTCGATTTAAATACGGTCCTTTTGTTTCTATTTCTAATTACGATAAATACATACCCATAATATTTTTTTCATATAAGATATACATCGAAGGAAGAAACCGGTAGTTGGGGGGTGGGGGGGGGGCAATCGATATCAAAATGAGCAGGGGTGTACCAACAGGATTCGAGACCCAGCCACGATTGAAACCCCTTGAAAATATATGTTTATACATGTACCTCATTGTTTATCAAGCCCTTCAAGATAGGCATGAACCCCATTTCCAGACAAATATTGTTAAATCCCTTTCCAGGTTCTTACTGATGAAACATATCATCGTTCAAGACAGACGCGTAAAATAATCCCTTAGATTGGCACGTCTCTATTCACACTTATACAGTGAGTGCCCCTATCCACACCTCCACCACCCATGTCAAAAACTGACGAATTTGTTAAGGGTAACGTTGACATGCACCATGTGGGAAGTACGGTCGTTTTTTAGCAGATTGTCAGTCACTGTTTCTGGACATATTTCTAACGACTATCACGGTTTTTACTACAATTATTATATTTTGCTGTTGCTTTTGTTTCATTTAATTTATTTCATTCCAAAATATTTTTAAAATAAACACGAAAGTCTTTATCTTATTTACAAGTTCAATGCCATTAATATACCAAAAAAATGCATCAATCTGCATGCATGCACCTGCTCGTAAAAAGTTTTTTGGAGATTCCAATCAACTTCTACTCATTTAAAAAGAGTATTCATACACATAATATTTATAAAATACATCCAAGCGGTGGAAACATAGGTGCTGACCATACTGCAGTTCTGCACCACATTCTGATATCCACATTTTTGTTTCTTATAAGCTGGAAACCGGTCTTTTGTAATGTACCAGTCATCTGTAACCACGCCTTCTCCCAGCCCCGGGGGACAGCAATGATTTAGACTATTATCTGCAGTTCCCTGCTATGATCCCCGCACTGCGGGGACAGCAAGTTGGTAAAACCATGGCAGTTTTCCCCCGTAGTCTAGTATGTTTTACATTGCACTGCCATGTTTGCCTTGGTATATCTTATTCATCGAATTCAATGTAAAAGTAAAAAAGAACAGCACATTTGCTCTGCTATCCCTCGCCCTCCCCACAGGTCTGGGGCCATGGTTACAAATGACTGGTGCATAAGACTCATGAAATGGCCGCTTCACTTTGATGCAACATGATGAAAAAGTAATAAAAAATAATAGTAATAAAAGCATAACATTTTTGATGTTTTGGGAAATATTCAGGCCTTGGCGCAAAAAAAGTATGAAAAAAAAGATCCGCTGGAGGGACTCGCCCACGACCTTCTGCTTCAACGCGCAACGCCGTAGCCACTATACCAGCACTTTCACCTGAGGTGCGATGTATATTAGAATCCACTTCTTATAAAAAACGAGGTTCTATAGACATATTCGTGGATGTAGGGTACCAGACTAGATTGTTTCTACTTCACTTCGATTGGTCTTCGTAATCTTCATAAAGCTTGAAGGTTTGCGAAATCGCGAAATATTCCCAGTCGAATAGAAAATGTGCAACAGAGATGATGTCATCATATGGTCGTGAAGCACGAAATGACCAGTCGAATAGGCGTATTTTTTCTCAGTACATATTGATCAAACTTGATGCATTCTTGGTATAAATGATTAGTACCATAAACTCTCGATATCCTAGTCGTGTGACATACGAGACATTACGAAAATATTTTATCAGTAAACTCATAGTTAGACCGTGAGCTGCTTATAGACCCCCGCCCCGACCCCCATAGGGAATTTTGTACACTATGATTTTCCATAAATACATTATATATGACGCAAAATGACACATGTTAGCCCTCTGACAGTTAGAGCGTTACCGTGTTACAACCATATAAGCTACGTTACCCTATAACAGCTTCTAATCCTATTGTGCAAATACAAACCTATACCTAAATCTTATTCAAAGACATGCTGATGGCCTTAACATCACTTAATTAAACGCAGCAAAAATCTAGTATGCAGCAAAACAACCCAAGCCCATTATATTGCAGTTATTTACGTTACTTACTTTAAAATATACTACAATTATTTAGTGTTGTGTTATCACTAGATCTCATGAACTGTCAAATACATCTGAGGGGGTGTTTTAGACACTATAATTCTCTAAAACCACATTACATAAGCCACAAAATAATGCATTTTACCTCTTTATGGGTTGGTACGTTACCCTAAAATAATAGGAAATCCTATAGTATATATATCAAATTGTTTCTTATTCTTACATATCAATAATATCTTGCAATTGAAATTAAATGACTAGCAGTATAAGTGTAACAAGTTTAGGCACCTTTTATTACTGTTACATAAGTTACATTTCTTTAAATACATTATTTTAGTTCAATATTCATGCATCGTATGAGGTTAAACTGCTAGAGGATGTAGGAAACTGCCATTTGAGGGCTCAATTAAATGAGAAAATCAATAAATATTGTCGTTTTTTAACATATAATTTAAGTGGGATTAAACTCTGACAGAAGCATGGGCGATGAAAAGGAAGAAACTTGAACTCAAAGCACACAAACTGCCATTTCAGTTGAGGGCTATTTATCGAATATGTAAACATTACTTCGGAAAATACTTAATTCAATGAAAAATTATGTTTGTTAAATGCTTAAATAATATCCCTTATCTGTCTTAGACTTATATGTGTTTACTTGTTTTTATACGTGAAATGATACATTGTATATGCAAGACATTTATCTGTCTAAGACTTATATGTGTTCACTTATTTTTTTATACATGAAATGATACATTGTATATGCAAGACATTTTTCCTCATTGTCTACAGTTCAATTTAGATGAAACATGATACCAAACATGTAGTAATTTAGTAAGATCTATTGAGCATTATGCAAGCCAACAAAATACAAAATATAGCTTATCGGCTATTTAATACAACAACTATATTGATTACAATCAAGAAAGAAAGCTACCTCACAATTTCTAAAATTGTAATTTATTTTAAGCATGGTCAAAATTGAGAAATGAAGAAATAAAACAGGCGTTTATTAGACGGATGGCTGAGAATGGGTTTGCTCCCCCCCCCTAGGGAATTTTGCAGACATATCCTATCTTGTAGAGAATTGAAAGCCGAGTCTTTTAAGAGATGTTTGCACTCTGTGCTCCGGGGCGTTAGTCTGTAAGAGCCTGTAACATACGTTACCTAATCAAACTAAGAAAAAGTAAATTGAAAGTTTGGGCTAGAAATTAAAGACATTAAAATATTTATTTTTTTAAAATCATTCATATAGTCTGCATACTGGATATCTTAACTACATATGACAGCCATTTGAACAAAATTGCCGCTTCCTAAGGTGTCATATGCGTTACATAAATCAGATAACCCATTAAAATTTGCAAGTGTGGCTAACATCATTTACATTCACAACCTCTCTGTGTGTTTTGCAAAATGTTTTTAACCATGTCTGACTAGCTTATGCAATTGGCTAACAGAAAAATTAAAGTTTGTTTCCCTAGCTTGAATATTTTTTCTGGAATAAGCAGTTAAACAACCCTACCCCAACCCAGTTTTAAGGTGAAATGGTTGGTATTAAAACTAAAGTAAAAATAGTTAAAAAATATTTGCAGTCGATGAATGTGTTTCATTTTTTGGGGTTTATTTGCTTATATGAAAAGACTCATAAATCTGCAAGTTTGTTGCAAGATTTTTAATATCAGAGGCTGTAACATATGTTACCTGATGTAATAAATGGGCAAGCTCATTATCTTTACGTAAGATATGCCTATCTTTACGTAAGATATGCCTAAAAATATTTTAATCTCCTCGAGGGAATTTTGCAGACATATTCCTTCTTATAGTACAACTCAAGCTTCATCGAATAAGGGATGTTTGCACTCTCTATGTTGGGGCGTTAGTCTGAAACAGCGTGTTACATGCGTTACTATATCAAATAAAGGAAATGTAGTTTGAAAGTTTGAGCTAAAATTGTGAAAAAACTTGCAGCTGTTGGATATCTTACATAGTTTAGGGATTTTAAACTGGCTCCTATGATAAAGTCTTATATATCTTCTAGTTGTCATCAAGTTTTAAAGATCAGAGAGCGTTACATATGTTAGCGTGATAACTAAATCATCAAACAGTATTTTGACATCAAGCTGAGTAAGGGCCTGCTCCATCCTAATCCCCTTTGGAATTCTGCAGACAAAATACATCTTATGTAACCATTCAAGGTGCATTTAATAAGAAATGTTTGCACTCTGTAAGTCGGGGTGTTAGCCTGTAACAGCTTGTTACATATGTTACTATATCAATTTGAGAATAAGAAATTTGAATGTTTGAGCTACTAAAAGAAGACATTAAAATTATCTAATAAATTGACATTCTTATAGTCTTTATACTGGATGTCTTTACTACATAAGGAAGCTGTTTAACATTAATACGGCTAACTGTGGTGTTCTGTGCGTTACATGAACCTAATTATAATTTAAAAGCTATAATTGTGGCTATCGTCATTTAGTTAAACAACTTCTATGACTTGGTTTCAAACTGTTTTATTAGATTTTACAAGCATATACTCAATTGATGAATAGGAAAAACCAAGTTTGCTTTTCTATCTTAAATATATTGTCTTATAGGAGCTAATACACAGCCCTACTCCCAGTTTTACAGAGAAGCGAATTTTGTTATTACCGTTTAAGTAAAACACATGAAAGTGATTACAGCATGTGGATATTTTTCATTTTCTTAGTCTGTCTTGCTCATATATCTGCAAGATGTCTTTAAGTTTAAGATCAGGACACTTAATGTGTACTTATAAGTCTTTGGTGCCAAAACACTAGAAATTATATTCATTTCTGATTATCAAGCCCATGGACTGTTTTTACAGATGTTATCAATGACCTTTTGGACACATTTCCTAATATGGTACATATAATGCTAAATATAGAGCCACAAATAGAAAAGATAGTTTTTCATTTTTACAAGAAAATACAATAAATAAAATGGTCCTAACTATTTCTCATCGATTTAACACTCATGTTAAACGTTTGTCGTTGTCTGCTTCTGTGGTAATCATTATTATCACACGCCTCCTTGCAACTAGTAAAGTCATCACACAATATTTCTATCATTTACTGTTGTTCAATTTTACCACCAGTCCACTCAAAATTGATGAGCCATTATCAACTTTCCAATTTTGCCATTTATGGCTTTGAACATTCGGAAACTGATATGAATTCCTAATAGTTGGCTCTTTGAGTATGTGTTTCAAGTGATACTTTGCAAGTAGGAGGAGACTAAAGCTTTACAAGGAGGAAAACTATGCCATTAAGAGCAATGAGTACCTGGACTGATGTGCCTTGATATTTCTGTGATAAAGAATCATATCTTAGCTGGTTAACTTTTATAAATGTAGCCTTTCCATACATGCAACCCACATATTTTCATCTAATAATGTCTCTGCACTTATTATCTTTCTCCAAGCATTCAAAAACTTATTTGAAGTCTTAGTTCTTCTGAAGTGCTGAAACCGAGGTAACTCTTTCCCTTCAGATAAACAAACTAGATGTATCACAGCAGGTAAAGCAATGAAATGCAGGATGAACAGAGTGCAAATAGACCCTTTCAATTCAATGATTCACTAAGTTTCTAAGATAAGAGCGCTTATTAAAGGATGTAACATATATAACTCGTCATAATAAAAGAGCAAGGGCATTGTCGTGACATCCTTATTGATTACCCAGTCAGAGGCAAGTGTTTTCAATTTCAATGCTTTCAATGGATCATGAAATGAAATGAGGCACCTTATCAACTTGTTTACTCTGTATAAATCTTCCATAGAGCATAATATAGAACAACTGGTTATCCCATTCTACATACATGTATAGTCCACTTTCCATCTTTTGAATGCAACAGCTAATGATATGGCTGTAAAAACTGAGAAATCAAAGGTTTTACATTATTTTAAGACATGCTTCAATGTACTGACATCAAAAAAGAACCTACTGCAAACATAATTGATGGCAATGTCCAACTTCATATTCTTTCTATTATACCAGATAACTTTCAAGGTGTAACAGAAATTGTTTCAGACGGTCTGCCAAAACCATCAAGAGTTTGTAACTAAAGAAAACTTATAAAGTTCTTTGTGCGCAGCAAAATACTATTGATCTAAGACCTGAGGACTTAAGCACCAAAAGACTGGATAGGTTCCATGGCAAATGATGCAAAAAAAGAAGCCTATCAAATTTCTGTTTGACCAATGTCAGAATCTTAAATTATTCTTAGAGGTACACGGTAGAGACATAGCTTTTGCAAAATCAGAGCAAAGTTATGATTTGACTGGCACGGATGCAGATGCAACTGCAGTAAGATTGCTCTTGCCACTTCACAGGAAGAGATATATACCAGAGTTATACGCCATTGTATGCATATATGTGAAATGGCATTAAACCCATATTTAATCAGGTGTTTGATCCCATGACACTGACATGCTGTTTCTGCTTTTGAAGAATGCTAAGGATTCAAGTTTGGCTGAGTCAACTTGTTTGACTCTGGCACTGGCCACACATACAAAGAAAATTAAGTCTTTTGATGGCAAAAGAGGAGGATCACACGAAATGCATATAAGTGATGTTTGTCACAATTACCAATTTTAAAAAGTAATCTTAATTAATGTAACACATATAACACCATAGGAAGCTGTATATTTGTTAAATAATCTTTTCTTATGTATCAAAGGTATTCAGCATGCAAACTACATGAATAATTCAAATAAATAGATAGTTTTATGTCTTCTTTCTGTTTCTCAGACTTTCAATTCATTTATTCTTAAATTGATATGGTAACATACGTATCATACCATTACAGGCTAAACCCCTAGTTAATGGAGTGCAAACATCTCTTATTTGATGCAGCTTGAATTGTTCTTTGAGGTAGGATATGTCTGCACACTTCCCAAAGGGGTGGAGAGGAACAGGATTGTACTCAGTTTGCAGTCCTAATACAATGCCATGATTCTACTGGTTGTGATGAAACGGGTGATTATTTTGCCATAGAAGCAGACACAATGATAGACATTGTGAGGGTGACTTGAATAATGATTGTTTTTGAATAATCTTATTTAATAGGAATATTTATTAAATTGTGTCATTTAAATGAGAACTATTATTTTCTATCTATACGTCTATATATTTTAATATTATAGGCATAAGTAAATATGTGATTAAAAAGTTTATATATAACATAGGGAACACAATTCCATAGGCTTGTTATCAGCAATGACTGTAATTACTAAGACTAAGGCACCAGAGGCTAGAGATTAATAGGAAAACATGTGAAAAACGGTATTTTTCTGAAATATCATCTCTTACTTCCAAGAAAATTTCCTAGCTCATTCATTATGCCATGTAACATATGTTACATACTTTAATAAGTGCTCTGATCCTGATGTCAAACTTGCAAATGTATGATTCTTTATTGCTTTAGCAAGACAGTGCCAAAAATGTAAGATATCCACGAGCGTCAAATATTTTCATATATTTTTCTTCAATAATAGATACCAAAATTGGATACTTAAAATTGGGGGTAGGGTTGTTTAATAGCTCATATAAAACAATGTATTTGAGATAGAAAAGCAAACTTTGTTTTTTCTATTAGTCAAATGAGTATTTTAGTAAACTAAGATTAAAAATACTTGTAAGAATGCACAAATTGTCTGTAAAATGAATGATGTTAGTCACGATTTCAACTTTCAAAGGGAAATTTAATTTATGTAACGCATATAACACCATTGAAGGCTGAATTTTTGTT
Source organism: Loripinus fragilis (assembly GCA_964019695.1). Lineage (NCBI taxonomy): Eukaryota > Metazoa > Mollusca > Bivalvia > Lucinida > Lucinidae > Loripinus > Loripinus fragilis. The sequence goes on from OZ026517.1 coordinate 39,299,638, forward strand.
TAAGATGCTGCTTTTATGTCACTTAGGCATCCAGCTTGCAAACTACATAAGAAATTTGAATAATTAGATGGTTCAATGTCTTCTATCTGTAGCTCAAACTTTCTTTTTGATTTTTTCCTTAATTTGTTACAGTAACATATGTAACAGGCTGTCAGAGACTAACGCCCCAGAGCACAGAGTGCAAACATCTCTTAAAAGATGCGGCTTGAAATTTTCTTCAAGATAGGATATGTCTGCAAAATTCCCTAGGTGGGGGGAGCAGGACCTTTTTTTAGCTTGAAGTCTATATCCTTTGAACAAAAACTACAGTTTTTTTTAATCATAGTGATTTCTGACCTATATACAGCACCCACCATGCAAAAACCATTGGTTATATCCCCTATGGTAATGAATCTCTTTGTATCTAGAGCATGTACAGTATAGACTATATCTCAGTAACATGCATAGCAAGAATTTTTAGGAGAATATAACAATTGTCATCTGTCTCATCTGGTTTTACAATTTTGTGATGTAATGGAACATGACAGCATAAGGTTTGTTCTAAAGGTTCTTTGTTAATCATATATTTAAAAGGGATAATACATAAAAAAGCTCCCTTGCATTGTTAGTTTTGTATTGTAGAGATGACTAAATTTATTGATAATTTTGCTTTTGGTTATTTCTGTCAATTATAACTAGTCTTACAGTAAAATTTTTGTTTTATTCGTATTTAGTATGCACATTAAAATGATAATCATGGTTACACAATTTCATCCTAATAATCATTTGCATTTTCAAATCAAGCTAAATAGAGTATAACTAGTAGCGCAAAGAACAAAAGTAAGTAAGGATGCAAAGATCAGGAATCGATACAATCAAGTACCACACCTGACCCAGGGTACCAATGGGAAAGTAACAAACTCACAGTTAGACACCACAAACGAGAGCCAAGAGGTCATCCCTTTCCTAGCAGGTGGCCACAAGGCAGTAATAAACAGACCCGTACAAAGGCAGAGTAAACACAAAACAGAAAAAAAAACATAAAAGATCCACAAAAGAAATACCGCCTTCGAACAGTCAGTAAAATATTTTACTGGAGGGCTTAAACCGGTTCAACGGTGCACCAACCTCACCCTTAGATCAGATGAGGATAAAGACACATAGGTGTTTGGTTTGCATAAAAGACACCTGACTTATCAATGTATCATCTCCTAGAACATAAAAATCAAGATATAAAAATGAGATAAAGCAAAGATAAAGACTCAACAGTAAATAAAACTGAATACCAGAGCAAAAGAAATCCAACAGGTAAACCCCAGTGGGCCGAAAAAAAAGCCAAAGCATCAGGTCTCTACCATCTCATCAACAGACTAGTCTTTAAGGCGGAACCGTCATAGAGTCTGAAGTCTGACCCACTGGCATGCAATTAAAGAGGAAAGCAAAGTTGCCAACCGTGATTGGGTTGACCGCCAAGCATGCAGTCCGTTGCAATACATTAATGTTATAGCCAATTTTTTTATAGTGGGAAATCATTTTAATGAACTGCGCTGAAAAATTATCAGAGCCAACAATCTTCTTCAATGTATACACCAAGTCACCGTAGAGCTCAGGTTCCGAAAGTCCATGTCGCAAGAGAGATTTAAGTCCAACCTTGAAATTAGATATCAAATCATAGTATCGTCTATAAAATTTAGAAAAGGTTTTGCAAAGTTTATGATACTGATAGCCTTGTTTATTAACTGAGTTAACAATTTATTGCGAGTGTTGAAAACAGTAATATAGCTAGATGCTCTAGCAAAACGAATGAGATGAGAGATATAGACTCCATAGTATTATATGTAGAGCGAGGAACATCACCATCTAAAAATGGGAAATTGACAACTTCGAAATAAAGTCGTCACGTTTATCATACGTTTTGGTAGAAATCAAATGAGCCAGCACATAAATACTTATCATAAGTTCAAGTAACGAAGGCTGATGTTAGCCTGTGTAAATGTGTAAACTCATCAGAGCATTTGCTGCCTGCATACAATAAGTATAGATGTAGACTAGAATTAAGACAGTTGCCCCTACTGCGTCATCATGGACAATTAATGCTGGCTCTTGCTAATATGGGATAGGTGCCAAAATCTTCATTCGAGCACTTTATATATTACATTAAATAAGATCAGCTATTATTTTTTCCCATCTAAATGCAATAGTTTTCATCCTTTTGCCACTGTCAAAGAACAAATCTGAGGTATGGTTCCAATATTTGGTATACTTTATTATACACACAATGTAACACATATGATAATAGATACACTGCAATTCCAATTTCTGATATTTATGATATCTTTTTCATTGTGAAAGAAATATGATTTCTTTTGGGAGATAATTGAGGAAAACGACCCATAGAAATCAAAAATGCATAGATCCTTATCAACAAAATCATGTATACTTTGTTAACATTGCATGTAAGTCTATCATGGTAACACTGTTGATAGTGACTAGGGTGGCCCCTCAGTACTATTTTTCCAGAACAGTTGATTTTTGTATGTGTCCTGATTCCAATCTCTGCTGTGCTTACAACTCATTCTATTAGTTTATATTCATATAAAGCTTGGCTATTGAGGATTCCTGCAGTAATTTGGACATGCCACATTTTGAATTGTGGAAATTAGCATCAGCTGTTTTGACATTAATTTATAAAACTAAGTATGATCTCATGATAGCACTGTTTTATATATTTTAGTTTTCCATTCCACATGCTAAAATAACATTGTTAAATCTTTTTTTTACATTAACTTGAATGTCACCTCGTCAAATTTGTTCTCACCTTATTCTGGCCGATATAGTCATAAATTTAAATTGGTATTGTAATTAAGAACAAGCCTGATTATGTGGGTATGTTACTATCACATGCGATCATAAAACTCATCATTAACACTTATTTGTTTCCCCATTTTCATGGAAATATCTGTTCTTTATAAATCGTTTAATACTAATTTATATAAAGTTTACAGTGCTTGAGCAAATGATCAGAAATATTATGTTGATTTAATAAACATTTTTATTCATTAAATAGTGAGCGTTATGCTGAAGATAACAACGTCAATTTAACAGCTAAAAATAAGTAATGTATCACCAGCTGCATTATGCAAATAAGATGTCAGCGTAAAATTTTATTTGGAGACAAATTCTTTAAACATGTATCTGTTTACAGTCACTTATAATGGATAGCATCTAATGTAACATATGTCAAATTGTATTGTGTCAACTTATATATGCTTTATTCTATCTGGATTTTTAGCACAAATTTTTGTATGCTTCCACATCTAACACAACATTTAGTTGAAAAGCAGCTTTTATTGTTGTAGATGAGCCTAAATATACAAGGAATACTAACCTGTGTTGTGAAACTGACTATGTTCGTAAAATTTGAACAACAGTTAATTAGTTACACTAAAATTATTTGGTTACTGTTTAATAAGTAATTGAATTAAACTTAGTACCAACAGTCTTCAGATAAGTATTACAAAATCTAAATCCGCCTTATATTACCATTTCAGACTCAAATTATACTGTCTTTGACATCATTTTGGACACACATAGCACCATAGTTACGTGAACAGTTTTGACAAAAACGTGGGAATATACTTTTATTCAGCTATCACTTGAGAGCACTAACATTCTTTGTTAATGCAGTTTAAAAGCTATATTTTTTACCCAATTGCAATTGGTAAAAACATTTTGTTGTTTTAAAAAGTTCAAAATATATTATTTCACAAAAGCAAATATGCTTTGACAATTTGACATAGTTTCTTAATACGAGATTATAAATTCCATTTCAGACAAATTATAATCTTATCTATTAAATACAAAACATTTTGAAATAAAATGAAATACCCTATGGTGTATCATTTAGGATATTAAGCAATATAATGAATGCCTTGAAGTTTGTAACATACATTACATATTGGCAATGAAACAACAAAATGATATTTTACACCAGAAACTATGTATAATATCCCCTTTCTGTCTTGCTTATCAATAGTATGCTCATATATGGTGTTTAAAGATATACAGATAGGATTGCATGCTGTATTTCAAAATATTTTTTTTCCCTTCCAAACGTTTTCTTCAGGGTTGTCTCATTCAACAGCTTATGACTGTTAGAGATTTTGTGATAGAAGCAAGCAGTTTGCCGTTTTGGAATGGTCAGTAAATTGTCCTTCAAAGACATGTTATTTTGTCTAATGAGAAAATTATCAGATGAAACTAGTTAACAAAATTCCAATGATTTTATAGGGTCTAGTTGAAAATGTAACGTAAATGACACCATAATAGGCCTAAATAACTTTGACAAACATCAATATCTGCAGGAAATGAAATGTTATTTTATATTTCATGACATGTTAACCAATTTAATTTTTTTAAGTACAACCTCAACAGCCTTATTTATTTACATATTTTTCTTAAAATAAGGGGTAAAGTAATTAACACGCTGTGACACCAAACTGCCGCAGCCTTCAGACGGCTAACATGCTTCATAAAGCTTGTTAGATGATACGCTTTATGAAAAATATGGTCTTCAAAATTTCCCCTCTGGGGGAGCAAAACCCTTAGTAGCTAATAGCCCAAGTATTATACTTAAATGCAAAGCCTGTGGACCCGATATGATACCAGCTAGGATACTACGAGACATGGCGGAAGAGATATCTCCAATCCTCAATACCCTATTCCAGAGGACCATAGACCTTGGAGAACTTCCAGAAGACTGGAAATCAGCTAATGTCTCACCAATCTTCAAAAAAGGAGACAGATTCAAGGCATCAAACTACCGACCTGTGTAACTAACAAGCCTCTGTTGTAAACTCCAGGAACGTATACTCACCAGCAACGTTTTGAGCCATCTGGAGCAACACAAGATTTTGACAGATTGTCAACACGGTTTTAGAGCCCGACGTAGCTGCGAGACTCAGTTGTTGACTCTAGTGCATGAGCTTGCTGAGACAGTGGATACAGGAGGGCAGATGGTCCTTGTGATCCTCAACTTCTCCAAGGCCTTTGATCGCGTCCCGCATCGGAGACTTCTGGAGAAGCTCAACCACTACGGAATTAGGGGTCAGACGCATAGATGGAACAAGTATTTCCTATCAGGCCGGGTATTTGGGGGTGGACCTTTCACGCAACTTGGACTGGGAAGAGCACATTGAACGGACAGTGAAGAAAGCAAACAGTGAGAAGAAATCTCCGCATCAATAATCGTGAGACCAGATCATCTGCCTATGTCACACTTGTCCGTTCACATCTGGAATATTGTGCCTCTATTTGGAGTCCTCATACAGATCAATCCAAGAAGAAACTGGAGATGGTTCAAAGAAGAGCGTAGTGTCACAGATATGCTACAGGATCTAAATTGGGAGACGCTAGAGTCAAGAAGGACCAAACTCCAGCTTGTTATGATATACAAGATCATGAGCGACCTAGCTAACATACCTGCTGGTATCTATTTGACACCAGCCACAACCGGAACAAGAGCAATTCACTCAAGGAAGCTGCGCCAGTACCCCAGAAGGACGGATACCTTCAAGTACCGCTTCTTTCCAAGGACCATTAATGTGTGGAATTCACTACCAGCCTCAGTTGCTGAGGCCCCTGACTTGTCACTCTTCAAGCAGGGGCTGACATGTCTCTCATTCTAAGCTAGGTAGGGGCGAGTCTGCAAGTAGCGTCAGAGGGTTTTAGAGCTGTGTCGGTTGGGAGACCATACCTAGGGGCAGTTACTGTAGCTGGATTGGTCAACTACCCGATGAAGAACTGAAAACGCAGGCTGGAAACTTTCCTTTCTTTCTTACTTTTCTATCCACTTTATTTCTATCTTTCCCATTTTTCCCACATTTTCTTTTCTTAACCGCCACCAGAGACATAATATTCAAGCTTGAATGAAGTCTCTGAACGAACAGAAACAGAAACAGAAATGAATATCAAACAGTAAAAACCAAATTATTTTAAGAATGCTTGTAAAACTCATAAGTACATTGTTATAGTCTCGAGGAAAAACACATATAAATTTGACTCGATTTTTTAGGTCTGTCTAGAAACGGCATTGTATGTTATGTATTAATGCTGATTTTATTTGCTTGTTGGCCATTGCCATTTATTGTAAATATGTAAGTGCTAATAAAATCATTGTCATTGTAATATGTTTCGTCAACATTGGTCCCTTAACACATGCGTTATTGCCCTCGACTTAGTTTAGGCAATTATAATGCAAAACTCAGGGGGGGGGGGGTACTCTCACTTTTTCTTCATACGAAGGCTCGTCTCCAGCATCTATCATTCACCAAAATAAATATCAGGAATTTCAAGCAACCCAAAAAATATCCCCCACTCTGTACATTGACCTAAAGAAAAGACCCTAAAATGCACAGAAATGACCCATGAATATAGTCCAATTTTGTGATGATCTCCCCCCCCCCAAATATCCAAAATAAAACCAAAAATATTCATTTTTCTGAAATCCAAAGCAAATATTGAAATTCAAATTTAAATTAAACTTTTTCGGAATATGGTCATGTTGCATATCAAATTAAAGCTAATGACGCATGCAGCAATACGATGGCAAAAAAAATACCAACAGACACACCCTCGACCCCGGGGGAGGGGTCAAAAGGTCAACCCATATATTTTTCTGAAAGTAATCATGTAGCATATTGATCAAATTAAAGGGAATTGAGCACAGAGCACCATGAAAGCAAACATGCTGTCCTTACACTAAGTCTTTCGACCCCTGGTGAGGTCAAAAGTTTTTTTTTTCTTTCTTGAAAGTGGTCAACTCGTTTAATAAATTCATTAAAACAAGAGCACTCATGTAAGAGCCTCTATAAAGCGAAAGTCATAAAATAATATTAAGCGCTTAGTATGCAGTAAACGCTACAAAGAATTGAAAGAAAACGCTTAACAAAAAAGATTGCCACATATGTATTATGTTTATCACATGACGTCACGTATGAGGTGATATAACGCCACTAACACATGGCGTCGCATTTTGGAGTGATATAACGCCATGATGTTAGAAAATCAACAAGCAACTAGTTAAGTTTGCATATTTACTAACGTTAAGCTTACAAATGCGTTCTATTGACAGAAAGCTGATGAAAAATATATCGTCAAGAAAAATGGTGTACCAGAAAGTCACGACCAGGGTAGAAGTGATCAAACACACTCTGGCATGATTATTCCTTTGGACAATGCAGCACCTGATCCAATCACAAAGCTTTCCTTAAGAGGTAACGCTGAAGATGACAGTATTGAGCCAATACAGTATTGATAAAGAAAACAAGAAAGACATTGTCATATTATCTCACGTTGAATTAGCTCATCAAACAGATGAACATATCAGCTCTACCGAAGATTTCTATTTTACAAATGGAAATTATCCTCCAAAAACAACATTAGAACCACTCAAAGATATCAACAGGATAGGTCATCCAACAGGTAAATATGTCAGTAATGAAGACTTGCACAAATGGTCTTGAAACAAAAAGTTTTTGAACGGCACATTAATTACAATAAAATATCAGCTGCTTGTGATGATAGAGAAAGTCGAGCTGTGTCTGAAATTACTGAACAAGAACGAGATTTAAAGATTGTGGAGACTGGATAATTTCAGCTTGTTCCTACAATTAACAATGCCTCAGAAATAGTAGAATATACTTATCACAAGAAGAAGAAAAAGAAATAAGGCATTTAATGTATGATGAAGATATTCACAAAATGAATAACGAATTAGACTCTGAAATGATGCAAGAGACATAAAGGAAAGAAAACGAAAAGAAAAAGACACTCTGTAGTTGAACGCTCTCTAGAAGCCTCTTTTGATTTTGGGACTGATGGCGTGGAAGGAGAGAATGATATCGCACAGTTATCAAATAACTTTGAAAGCGCCCTGATAAAAGAAAACGATTTACCAGATGCTGTACATGTACCAACACTGTCCAACAGAATTCATGACTCTCCCCAAGAAAAAATAGCAATGCAACAATGGGGTCACAGAACAAAGTGGCACCTTATGTTGATGTAAGTAATTCTCTAACACGGAAGAAACATAAGAAAAAGAAATAAAAGAAGTTAGATCCAGAAATGGATAATGAAATCAATAATTTTGCTGATGATCAATTTGCTTATTGATTTTTATCCAAATACGTATTGAACAGACATAAAGCAAATCATCACAAACACTTGGGATTAATAATAAGTAATACAATGTCTTGGTGACTGGGACTGTGTGACGGTGGTAGTCTTGTCCTTTGGGATCATGGGTTTCATTGTGGAACTTTGAAACTATTAATGAGTCACTGATGAAGCCTAAATGGCGGAACCTAGCTAGTCTGGCCAAGGAAATATGCACACTCTAGTTCCAGTTCTTTGGTGCAGTCCTTGCGCCCAAAGGATACCCTTTTAAGAACATATTACCATATAAATGAAATACTGGCTAAAGCGGAAAAAACTCTCAATTATGTGAAGCTCAAAGCATATCCTTCCAAGAAGTTGTCTTGATAAGCTATATAAAAGCATGATACGCCCATTACTTGATTATTGAGATGTAATTTATGATTCTTGTACCATGTATGAAAGCGAACGACTTGACAAACTACAAAGGAAGCCCAGTTTATTATGCACTGGTGCATTTAGAATCACTGGCAATGAAAAAGTATTAAAAGAATTAGGGTGGTCAAAGTTGGCATACAGGAGAACAAATCACAGGCTTGTTTTATTTTATAAAATACTAAATAATTTGGCCCTCAATACCTAAAACGTTTATGTAATTTACCATCACATAATACAAATAATTATCTGCTCCGAAGAAACAACTCCTTCCTCATACCAACTATTCATAGGGAATCGTTTTCTAAATCTTTTTCTTTTCCAAAAACAATTCGAGATTGGAATAACTTAGCAAATAGCATTAAGCAATCACAGTCACTTACTATTTTTAAAACCAAAATTAAAACCTTATATGAGCCACTGGTCCAAAACAAATTGTATTGTTATGGCCACGGCCTCAGTAAAGTGAATCATTGAAGAATACGTTAGGTCTTAGCCACTTAAATTCACATATGCATCACTATATCCTTATCGACTTCCCCAGTTGTTCAAATCGCGAATGTGGAAGAACCCCGGAATATACAGCGCATTATTGTCTTAGTTGTCCCAGATACAACAACGAAAGACGCGTTTTGTTCGCGACTTTATCACGTAAGCTATTTCCAAACGTAAATTACAGCACATTTATCATATTAATGCCTGATCATATATTTACAATTTTACTAGAAGGCTCCAAAGACGCTTCTTATGAAGAAAATACTTTTTGATGAGGTGTTCAAATATATAGACTCAACACAGCGGTTCAGTACTTTTGAAGATATGATTGACACCTGAACAGACAATTAAATCCTCGTTCATACAAATATACGAGTTCTGAATGCCGCTGAGGAATCTCCGTCCTGGTCATTATCTTCTTATCTGTGTGCGTGTATGATTGTGTCAGCTTTGCTAACCTTGTTAAATACTTTAAAACGCGTTGTTGGCACTATTGGGGCAACGTATTATTACGCACACTGGTTCTTTTATTTACTGCTTCACAGGAGCTTGAAGTTCTGTCAATATATCACTTATATAGCCTCAAAACCAAACGCTCACGATGTCATTACATAATGACATTGTGAGCTTTTGGTTTTGAGGCTATAACGTAATGACATCGTGAGCGTTTGGTTTTGAGGCTATAGTTGTGATATAAGGACCGAACTTAAAGCTCCTGTGACTGCTTCAACATGGGGTGACTACTCTTTTTGTTTCATTTCCCTACACTTTTACTTTCTCTTGTTTGTATTTGTCTGTTTGTATGTCTGTCTGTCTGTCTGTCTACGTGTCTCTGTGTTTGTCCGTCTGTCTGTGCGAGTGTCTGCCTGTATGTCTTTATGTATTATGTATTTTTGTAGGTTGTCTTTATTGCCATAAATGTCTATAAATTGTTACATGTAAGGAGACCAACCAGTAGCCAAGGGCTGTTTGGAATCCTTGTATAATAAATAAAGTATTAAATTAAATGTATGGATATAACCAAGCTGATAGTATCCTGTGTCTCTTCCTCGAGGTACCCAAAGGTATTTCCTGGTCATACTTGCTTGCTTTTTCACAAGAAGCTGACATGCATTGAGTTAATCAATGCATTATGCATGTGTCTGTGGCGAGTACACCAAATTTAATTACAAAAAAAATATCACAGGTACTGCATGATACCCAACCCCAGATGTAACCAATCTAAATGTAAAATCATGAAAATTATATTTGAGCCGTGACATGTGATTTCCAACAAGGTGGTGTTTGACAAGTGTAGACCTGTGCGGCCTCCTTTTAAGCTTAGAAACTCCAAATGATGTTCGGTCAGTAGCTTAACAGTCATAGAGTATTTATGCGACTAGCAAAGGCTCTGATCAGTCTGCTCGTATGCGCAGGCTGGTCTGAGCCTTCCTGGTCGCATATACCACATTGTTCGAAATCTCATGTCACTGCTCATTTATCACATGACGTCGCGTCTAGGAGAGATATAGAGAATAGTAAATTGTGTTTCTGTGATATGAAAATTATGTCACGAAGGAATGGTGGTGACTCGGTAAACAACGAGTCCGCAGAACTCGTTGTTTACCAAGTCACCACCATTCCTGAGTGACATAATTTTCATATCACACTATTCTGTATATTATATACCTTCCACTGATGTTTCAATCAAAAAACGAAGAAAAAGTCTTTTAACGACCCCCCCCCCCCACCCCGACTGCCCCAACGATAAAATGGTGCGTAGTAATAATTACTTAGGCACGCCTACATCGGCATGCCAAGGCTCGCCACGCTCTACTACGAACAACAACAACCTGTATAGACTCGCAAGTCCCGGGATTCTGACTTATTTTTTATTATTATTAGAAGCTAAAGAAATGTGACTGCGTTGCAATAATTTAATATATTATATTTGAGTTGTTTCCCTTACAACGTAATGTTGCAACGGAGCCAAGGGAAAGCACTCTAAAAGCCTGCAGAAATGAAATGTCGCGGGGAACTGAAAGTAAAAAACATTTTGCTCGTGTTTTTAGCCATTCGCTTGTCCGTTTTTTGCTAGTGGATCAGCAATAGCTTGAGAAATTGATTGAAATGTGTATGTCAAACATAATGAGGATGGACTTGTGACGAGAAAAGGATTATTTGAGTGGAGATAGAGAACTGGAACAGGTCTAGGAATGCAGGAGAACAGCTACGGGTCAGATGTAAATATTTGGCTGGTGTCTGATCTAGGTCTAATAATAACATCAGATCAGCATTGTCAATTGTTATGTAGGATGCCGTACAATCTTCAAAATTCCCAAATTCCTCTAAGCTAGACCAGGAGGCAGGAAGGCAGGGTGGTGAGTCTGATTTTATACTCCTAAATGTGTTGTGCATATGTGTATTGAAAATAAGAAGTTCCGACAAAAATATCGACATGGAGCAGTGATGATATGACTTTTTCATATCATCACTAGTGAAATATTTCACTCCTCAAAGATACTAAAATTATCTCACTGCAAAACAATAGGAAATTAATGCTAGGTATATAATATATAAAAACAATGCAACAAAACGATCAACCACTACTTGTTTACAAATTAAGTAACGCTACGTTATGACGTCTATCATATCGTTGCGTAAAAGATGGTAAAACTATGACGCCAAAAGAGCGATTTTTAAGTAACTTTAATGTTGTTGCAAAAGAGATAAAATGCTCTCTTTAACAAATTCAATTATACAAGAGCACGAATAGGGATCCATTTTTTCAGCATTAACAGTTGCCGGGTCCCAAGGAAGGTGTTTTACCACGAGGCCGAGTGCTGGAACATCTCTCGCGGGACCCGACAAGTGTTAATGCAATGAAACAAACATGTGTGATCGTTATTCTTGCATAGCTTACCTTATTCCAACCAAAGTCGCACTAAAAACGTTGTTAAAATATTAGAATATCCTTTTTCTTACACTGAATTTCTCTAATCAAAATGGCGTCGACTGTAAACTTTCGAACGTCATAACGTCGTCACAACGTCAAAGTCATGCGCAACATTTTCGCGAACAAAAGCATCGGCAAAATTTTCAGTCTGGTCCACAGCGCTTTCTGCATATAAAGTCATGTAAATAACTCTGGGTTTATTTGGAGTACCCCAAAGTTTAAACCCATGTTCAAACAGCACGTAAATCTCCTGATTTAAAAATGGATTTTCGTTCATTTGACAATGGGTTTAAACAGCTTTACGAATATGTTTCTATGCAAGAATGTTAGAAATCACAAAACATTCAAATTACTTAAAATCGCACTTTTGGCATGAAAAACGTCATAATTTTGCCATCGTTTATGCAGCATTACAAAAGACGCCATTATGTAACGTTACTTAATCTGTAATCATTAAATATATATATATTTCATGGAGCTTACTCAACGCAGGAACAAAGGCTTGGTATCGCTAGACTGACTAGTTTCTCTTGGAGCCAAAACACTATAGTTTTTGCTCATATAAGTTGAGTTTTTCGACTGTATTGACTAGTCAAATAGGGTACCCCAACAACAACAGTCCTTGTCCATAAAAGTAAATATAGGGCTACCTTTTTCTATTTGAGGGGTCCAATTGCTTCTCGAGAATGGTCCGTAACAGAATTTCTAAGGAAACCTATATCCACTTTGGCAATCAGAAAACACCTAGACGTATGGCTGCAATTGCGGATTTAATCAGGTCTGCTCTGTTTACTAAGATAATTACAACATTCAGGGGCTGAAGTACATCTTTATTTGGAAATTAGAACATGGAACCCCTTGATTTATACCACCCTATATAACTTAAGCACGAAACATCTCACGATGTGCAAGGTCTACCCTAATGTAGGTGGTATAAAATATTTACACTATATTTGTCCACCTGTACGTAAGATAATGCACTCGCTAAAGCTCGTGGATTATCTCCACGTACAGGCGGACAACCTATGGTATACCTATTGCATATACAATAAACCATCCCAGGCTCATTGTGTCAAACCAGATGGAAAAATCAGTAGTATACAAAGGATTTAGGGACAAAAGTCACAGTATATAATAAAAGCAAGGTCTTAAAGTCCATATTTGTTTGGTTATGGAATATATATACGAGGGAGCGGAGATCCCGAGTGTATATTTCATAACAAATACAAAACATTGTATAACCTATTTAGCCCTGACCCAGCTGTCTCCTGTGTTGATGACAACCTGGTTTCACATCATGAAATATACACATTATGTAGCATTTTGTTGCATTTCATTTTGAGATGTCATTTCTTTTTAGCCATTTGCATGGGAAAAATGGATTTTATTAGCAACATTTTGTTAGAATTTTTTTCAAAAATTATCTGGGAATCATTGATCACTGATCGAACGTTACAGGTGTATAGGCTGATCAGTCCCCATTATTTGTGCATTCTACCCTGATTCACAAACAGTGCAGACACTAAGATCAGCGTGTATATTCCTGTGCAGTTTGATCATGCTATCTTTATCAAATTGTGACAAGCAGTGTAATTTCTGACCAGGCTTCAAAGTACACATGCAGCCTGGTCTGTGTTTTCTGCAGTCACAAATTTTCTGTAAAACGGCTGAAACTTACAATTTACATCGTTATGTGTCAATATTTTTATTACTGTTTTCTTTTGGGTCTTAAAATTAAAACGAAATTTGGTGAAATTAACATTTCTGACTGCAATTTCCTCTTCAAGTTATGGGAATGATCTCAAAAAAGTGTTGGGTATGGAAACTATACCACACTGAATATGGTCCGATTCTTACAACTGATTGTCTGGAAACAAAAGGAAGTGGGTGGGTCATGGGCTAAAGGTATTTAACCCTTTCCAGACCAGCGAACGTTTCCATAAACTACATTCCATAAAGTAAGGATAGCCCATTGTTTATATTGAATGATATATTAAAGAATCACAGGCTAATCACAGGCTATAATTTCCAGAAAATATTGTCTTTTTAAACAGTGCAGACCCTGGTGAAATGCCGTGTTATGCAGCATTTCATCTGGGTCTTCACTGTTTGCCAAAGTGTCTGTCTAGGGTTTTCCAGTCTCCAAAAATTTAAAATTATGTAAAATGAACAACATCTTTCAGTATTCACAGTACATACATTTACATGCTAAACCCGTCGCCCAAACGAGGCAACTTATAATGGGTAAGAATAGCATTTGCTTTCCTTATGCAGTCATTGGTGAAATAACGCCATGGATCTTTACCGATTGACCTTTCCGCCAATAGTGTTTCTCTTTGCGAGTCTTTCTCTAAAGCTCTGAGTGCGTTTGTCATCTCTGAGATATCAATATCTACATGTACTGCCTTAAAGATGTTCGAACAGAATTTTTCGGGGTTTTCTATCAAGTCCTCATATTTCAAAAGCAGTAAATCTTGATCATTTGACTTGAGACTTTTTGCCAGACAAACAGCACTCGCCCATAAAGTTGTGTACATTTCACACATGTTCATATCCTGCGGATCTTTGTACTGATTTTCACTGCTGATACACAGAAAATGGATGTTTAAAGATCGGGGGAAAGTGAAGACAGAAGCAATTCTGTCGTTGTCCGCACATAAAAGAAATAACTTTTGCAATTGTGTTATATTCCAGAAATGTAAGTATGAGGAAATAGTTTCAAGCGCGTTTCTATACAGAAACATTTGCTTTATCTCTGGAAATAATCGAAATAGGGGTTCCATATGAACCATTGCATTAAACCTTGGTTTTATGCAGATTCTTTTTGTGTTTGAATCATGAGGTTTGCAAGTTATTCTGATCACAGAAGACAGCCACTTATTATGATCATCCTTAGATAATTCTCCAGCTTCTATCATTAACGCTAGATTCGTCAGTGCATCAGGCTCTGACATAAGTAATGTCCCTTGAAGAGACTCAATAATCTGTCCAACTATGGTAGAACCACATCGACCTGTGTTAGATAGCAAAATAACTTGGCATGAAGGATTGCCTATTTCTTCTGCAAGTCTGTGAAAAGATTGAATTGGCATTGTGATAACCCGCTGACATTGTTGAAACTGCGCCATATAGAGGAATGGATGAAAGTCAGAGCTGTATATATCCATACCATCGGGCGTTTCTACAAACACAGCAACATCCTTGGTAATGGCATACAAAGAGACATTTCGTTTTAAAATGTATTTTGGATGTACCCTTGTTATAGGCCAAGTTATGAAATCAGCTGGATTGCATTCAGTTACTTCCATCCATTTTCTTTTCCATAATATTCGATGAATAGTTGCGCTTTTGTCATACGGCTGTGCTTTCTGTGATGACCTGTTGAGCATGAATCGAATAAATGTATAAACTAGGTGAAGCAGAATATTCAGAAGAATTGAAATAAACTCCTTAGCTCCCTCGAAGAATTGTTTCAGTGTTGTGGCTGCCATGGTAACAGGCCTGCAAAAAATAAAAATAATAATAATAAATATAAATAAATAAAAAAAAGAGTGTGATTATTTTTTAATTCTTTTGGAACAAGGGTTATTTTACTCTCTGTTTAGAGATTAGATGAGCATTTTAATTTGTATTCTTAACCCGCTTAAGACCGGTAACCCCTAAAGAAGTACTTGGCAAACAGAGAAGACCCAGATGAAATGTCGCATAACACGGCATTTCACCAGGGTCTGCACTATTTGCTTAGACAGATTTGATCTTTAGAGAAAGATTTTTTAAAGTATAATATGTGATCCCTCAATATATTCAATGGACCATTCTGACTTTATTGTATGAATTTTTATAGAAAATTCCATTAGTCTGTAAAAGGTTATAGTATACTCAGAAAAAAAATGAAGGATAATTAGATTCAATTTCATCTCTTTCCTTCAATACAATAAAGACTAAAGTAAATATACATGCACTGACTTGTCTAGGCCTTGGCTGCTCGCCTGAATACGTCTTATACTCATGGGCTTAGGCCATTATAATCATATTCTTTTATTTGAATTGAAGACATCGTTAACAAGAATTTAAAAAATGACATTGCATTCAAATTGTCTCTAATAATAGTTACTTTGAATGAACAAGCGAACATCCGACCAACGCCTTCGTTATTCTGCATCGGTGTCCGGAAAGTTGAATACCTAAACTTCGTAAATGCCTTAAGCTTCGTAAATGCTAATTATTACCATTCTAGCTAGTCTGTGTAGCTGAGCAGGTAGAATTGAACCTTACTTGATCGCTAACCGCGAGGACAGGCTTTCTCCAATTGAGCCTATACATATGAGAATTTAACCCTTTGTATTCTGATGGATTTTCCCATACAGATACATTCTATAAGGATGGTCTTGTTCATTATATACTTTTAGGGGCATTTCTTTCTTTCTCTATATACACATCTAGACCCTCTTTCGAGTATTATCGGCAGGTGTACTTTGGACACTCAGGCTTGCAGGATAAACGCCTACAACATAATTGAATTACCGTAGGGTTCTTAAACCTGCACAGTGCCTTTCCATGTACAGGGGCCATTCTAAGGACGATGCACATATCTAGTACCATCCCTGTAAATGACACTAGAGAAAGCGTGTTCGGACACCGAAAGTTTCCTCGCCGCGATCGGGGATCGAACCTGGGACCTCTAGCACCAGAGGCAAGTTCCTAACCACTGAGCTACATGTACCACGCTGACGTGGTCACAGATAAAACTTTTCAAAAAATTATGTACTCCAGTCCCTGAAAATCATATTTATCATAGCAAACAGTACAGACCCTTATGAAATGCCGCCCTTTGTGGCATTCCATCAGGGTCTTCACTGATTGCCAAAATACCCCTTTAGGGGTTTCCCTCGTGGGGGTAACTCTGGGGTAATTTTGGTACGGGTGTGCGGGCCAGTATTTTGAAACCAACGCCAATCATATACCTGGCCTTTGAAAAAAACAGTCCATTCATATACTTTAATGTCACAGAAAGTTGACCTATTCATATACTGTCCCTTGAAATAATAGAGCCTACCCTTTCAACAAGTTTACAAATGATCCTCGTCGTGAGAAATACATTCTGTTTAAACATGGGGATTTATCATAAACATAACGGTGCTGAAAAGGGGGGCTATTCGGCACGCACATCCGTACTAAGTCACATATAGGGAGCTTAACCCCCGGGGTTTCCAGTATACAAAATGGTTAAAACAAAGTACTTACCTACTTGTCCCAAACTTTACTCGTACTCGAGATCCACGTACGCCATACACCTATATATTCAAAATGAGGCGTATAATGTAATTTTACAGTGTTTTCTCCAACAAGTGCAGTGACCCAGCACAGGGCAAATTATTTGTAAAGTGGATAAGTTATTACTATTGACCTATTTTTCAAAATAAGTCACTGTAGTTAATATTCTGCCAGTCATTTTTCATGAAACCATTTATCATAATTGAATTTAATACTATACAAGGAAACAAAACTGTGCTCCGGTATATTGGCTTCAGCAGCTTGAAATGAGGCTATAACCACTGGTCCAGTAACAGCAGGACGTGGGATAAGCTATCGGTCAGTGAACTCTGATCAACTCAATGACCGTAAAGTTCAGCATACTTTTCTCGCTGCGGTACAGTGGTAGAGAGCTTGATTGAGATGGAGACATGGGATATACACAACGAATTAATGAAAATGTGCTTCTGAAGAGCCTTTGTTATATAAAATGCCTTTCACTTTTGCTTTTCAACATGAAAAAGTAGGAAAAAGTATCTACAGAAAATGCAAAAATATATATCAAATAATTGCTGTATACTTTATGTAAATATTGAATAAGTCTTTCCTCCAGTAAAATATTTTACTGACCGTTCCAAGGCGGTACTTCTTTTGTGGATCTTTTATGTTTCTGTTCTGTCTTGTGTTTGCTATGTTTTGTGCGCGTCTGTTTATATGTGCTTTGTGGTCACCTGCTGGGAAAGGGCTGACCTCTTGGCTCTCGTTTGTGGTGTCTTCTGTGAGTTTGTCACTTTCCCATTGGTATCCTGGGTCAGGTGTGGTACTTGATTGTATCGATTCCTGATCTTTGCAACCTTATTACTTTCAATTGAAGTTAACGTATTCAAATCGAATATCTGAATACATGTAATAACGTACAGTGTATAATCAATTATAGCTTGCATTTGTTTAATTAACCTTTTTATGTAAGACCAATGCATTTTTCCAAGAAGTTTGGAACCGTTAAGTCAGGATGGTCCATTGTATATATTGACAGGTTATAGTTTACAAATTCTGAAACATGTTATATTTCTTTATCTAGCAAACAGTGCAGACCCTGATAAAACGCCGCCTTATGTGACATTTTATCAGGGTCTTCACTTTTTGACAACAGTACATGTACTTGTTTAGGGGGTTCCAGTCCTCAAGGGGTGAAAGAACATTAGTCTCCGGATTTTAAATGGTGAAAGCTTTTTTGTTTATATCTATTTGTGTTCAGATGATTTACGTGAGTCAACACTTTTTCCAGCCATGTCGGGACATATTTCCTGACTTCCTGTGCTGAACCAGTACTGAGCAGAGGCTAAAGTGCGTCTTATACAAAAAGACACAATACAGTGCCACTGGTGAGTTCTTTTAGTCCCATGCGGGATTCGCACTTAAATCCGCAACAACTCCGCCTAGCACTGCACCATCCGCCACAGAGATTCTCCAAGCAGCACCCATATACACATCACAGGGGCTTGAAGTTATGATTTTTGAGTAATTTTAGCCCAAGGAAATCGTAATATGCGCGTTGAAACGACAAAGCCCGATAATTTAATGATAAGAAAATAAAATAAAATGAGCCGTGACATGAGATTTCCAACAATGTGGTATTTGCGACCAGCAAAGCCTCAGATCAGCCTGCGCATACGCGCAGTCTGATCAGAGCCTTTACTAGTCGCTTGAATAAACTATGAGTGTTAAGCTACTGACCGAACATCATTCTAAGCTTAAAAGCAGGCTGTACAGGCTCGTCTGAGTCTACACTTGTCAAAATGCAACATTGTTGGAACTCTCGTGCCACGACTCATATCGAGTATATGAAAAAATGACAAGACATGGTGTTTTTTCTATGATTGAGTTTGGTCAAAATGGTCAATTTTTTCCTGGTCTGTTATTTACTCGAAATTTGTAGATGGAATTGAAGAGAAGGTCCCTACTGTCGTGCCAACCAAAAGTGACAGTGACGTAATATTTTATCGACAATGTTAAGTAAAACATTAACTTGTGCACTCCACTTGAGCTAATGCGAATCGATAGTTCACTTGTGTATTAATCTTATTCTGCGGATAAGATTAATACACAAGTGATCTGTCGATTATAAGTCCTGATTACTTTGTTGGTTGGTTGGTTTTGTTGCTTTACGTCCCAAGTCAACAGCTATGGTCATTTCGGGACGGTCAGTTCACTTAACCACACTTTTAACTGGGCAGGCTTGAACAAGCGGTTAACCAGTAATTTGTGCACATACTTTCGCTTGTAACTGATAACAACCCTTCTTGAATGAATCAGCGGAAAGGAGGAGAATGACCGTAGAAATTATTTCATGATCAATCTCCACGAAAGTATGGAACCGGGCCGGGATCGAACTCGCGACCCCTGGATCTGCAGTCAGACACGCATCTGTAGCCAGACACGTTACCGACTGCGCTACGCGGCCCGGTAATTACTTTGTAAACATTACATGACGTCACTGTCACTATTGACTGGCAGGACAGTAAGCATCAGACAAAGTAACAAATATTCATAGAGTCAAGCACCTGTGATACAAATGTACATTTAGGTAGCTTCAGTGCGACAAATCTGTTACATTCGCAAACGAAAGCAAATAAGTGGTGGGAAGCGCAGTGGCTCAGCGGTAGAGTGCTTGATTCGAGACCGAGGGGCCGCGGGTTCGAGCCCCACCGGCGTCACTGCGTTGTGGTCCTTGAGCAAGACACAATAACCCTAGCTTAGTACTGGTTCAAAGCAGGAAAAACCGTTCCTGTTTACCTGAAAGATTGTTGATGGGACGTAAAGAATCAAATCAAACAAACAAATAAAAGCAAACAAGTGAAACAAGAAATTAGAAGTTAAAGAAGCATCAATTTCGGGGGGGGGGGGGGGTCCGACAGAGTAAGATTCAAACCAGTCTGCTCAGCTACAGAGATTAAATAAAAAATCGAAATTCTGCTTGTAGCAAGTTCATATATGATAGTTTCCAATAAGCAAATAAAATAGGCGTTGATCAGACTGCGTAGATGAACAGGCTGGCCTGCGCCTTTGTTATTCGCAAACCCCCGATGACAGATTTTCTCGCGTTGAGGCCCATATGAATTACAATACAATACAAGATTTATTTATTGTTGAATATTAGCAACATATAACATATGCCCTGTAGGGCTTTTACTTCGACAAACAAATGTAAAATAGCAATGTTAATGTATCACAGAGACATGCAATAAAAAAGAATTTACAATATATTACATCACAGGACGCTGAAAACTAAGATTGATTAATACATGGTAAAATCTGAGATAAATACTCTTAAGACAGTGGAATGTAGTTTGGTAAAATCATTTCGTATACAATTTAAGTTGTGGGGAGTTTGGCTGAGCACCTTGCATGCTCCTTAAAGATATTAAGGAAGAGACCATTTGAAAGCGCTCAAACATACCGAAAATAGGGGAGTCCGAAATTGCTAAGCCTGATGGGCGAAAAACAAGGCGAAAGAGCAAGGCCCAATATATGGAGTGCCTGACATCAGCGAGAAGTAACGAAAAACAAGGAAAGCAAGCAAAAGCAGAAAAACATAGCAAAAATATGGCTAGCAAAAATATAGCGAGCAAAACATAGTAAGCATAACAAAATTTTAAGCCAAAGCAGACATGTATAAACTAGACAGAACGAAGAGGGCATTCACAGCCAATGCCGTCCAGGACATGGACCATCCTACGAAACTGTGGGTACGATTCGACCAGTCGTACCTCATTTGGTAGTCTGTTCCATACCTGGCTGCCTCATACCTGAACGACCTCAGCCCATGCCTTGTTGCGGTAACTCTGGGGACATCTCCTTCCTTTCATCGTAATTAGAAGGGTTTTTTTTAGTTTAACAAGGTCATTAATGTAATCAGATGACATGTTGTACAATTTTGAAGACTTTATATTCTGCGGGCCTGAAGTGGCTGAGTGTTTGTATACTTTAATAATGTACTGAGACAGGATGTATGGTCATTATATATAAATCTAAGAACCCTTTCTTGGATCTTTTCGATGTTATTAGTGCTCGATGCACTACAAAAGTGCCATGCACGCGAACAGTAACTAAAGTTAGATGAGATAAAATAATTATAAATAATAAGTTTGCCTTGTTTGGTTAAACAATTTCATAATCTCTTTAAAACTGCCAACTATTTGGAGGCTTTCTTACATATATCAGATACATGACTATCAAACTTTAACATAAAATCAATATTGATGCCTAAACGTGTAACATTTTCCTCACAGGTTATATTAGTCTGGCCTATCTGGAATAATTTAATATTTTCGCGAGCCTTTTTCCCTACACAGATGGCCTGGGCCTGAAACTTGTCAGGGTGAGCTTTCCTAAAATTATCGCTGAACCAAGATATTAAAATATTGCTTTCTTTTTTTCTAAAATTGACTTTCATGCAAACCAAACATCTTTGTGTTTTGATCCACATCTGAACTTAGGGTGAGGTCGGTGCACCTTTAAACCGGTTTAAGCCCTCCAGTTAATATTTAACTGACCGTTTCAAGGCGGTGCTTCTTTTGTGGATCATTTATGTTATTTCTGTCTTGTTTTGTTATGCTTTCATGCACGTCTGTTTGTTGATGCCTTGTGGTCACCTGCTAGGAAAGGACTGACCTCTTGGCTCGCGTTTGTGATGTCTAATTGTGACGTTGTCACTTTCCCATTGGTATCCTGGGTCAGGTGTGGTACTTGGGTGTATCGATTCCTGTCCTTTGCCCTCTTTCTTATTTTCAGAATGGTAAAATTTGTATGAATGTAACATTAAGTATTGTCATCTGCATAGTTATATAAAACACTTAAAATGAAATATTTCGTTGATATAAATGTTAAAAAGGAGAGGTCCCAGGAGAGATCCCTGAGGGACTCCGTTAAAAAGTTTCTCCCACGTACTTGTAATGGTTCCCAGTTTAATCTGATGAGACCTGTCCCCAAGGTTGCTTTCCAAGAGCTTTACCGCCTCCTCTGCAAGCCCATAAGCCTTCAATTTTTGCAATTAAAAGTTGATGAGGGAGGCAGTCAAAGGCCTTGGACAGGTCCATTAGAATTACATCAATACGTTGCCGCTTGTCCAACGCCTTGCGTCAGTCCTCAATGAGTCTCAGCAGGGTAGATTAGCAACCAAAGCCCTTTCGGAATGCTGCTAGAAAGGGATGAAAACTATCCGCAAGATGTTCAGACAACTGATCATGCATGTTTCTTTCATAAATGTTCAATATAATTGGCAGGAGGCTTACAGGTCTGAAATTTTCTTTATTTAGTGGGTCTTTCTTCTTATATTGAGGCCCCTTTAGCCCTGATAGGGATCTGTAACTGATACAAATTTGCAATGGATGTTGATCTCGATAGAGTTATGCCGTGACGTCCTGAAACAAAATCGTTTTAGTCTCAAGTGGGAGTCGAACTCACTGTTGTGACGATTGATTTGTGGCTAAGCTAACAGTGTATTGTGGTATGAGATAGTTCAGACAATTCATCCCCAACCCTAGATCAGTCCAACCTGGTTAAATCATTAACACATTAAAACAGAATGCAATTCCCCACTCTTATCAATTGGACCAGTCCATTTCCAATTTAGGGGTTGTTGGGTTGTATTTTTAATTTTTATTCAAAGTTTAATAGAACAGTACATTCTATAATCAAACAGTGGAGACCCTGTTCAGACGCCGCGTTCTGCGTCTGGTCTGGATCTGCAATTTTTACAGATGTCCCCCCACCTAAACAAAAAAACAAAAAATATGCTTCTATGGGTTAAGGATGGAAGATTTATTTCGAACTAAATGAATTCAACAGTAAAACAAACGCATTCTTTTCTATCGACAATTTTGATATTTCAAACAATGTGCTCACTCTTGACCAAACATAAAAGTGAAACATCTTTTTGAGTTATGTTTAAATAGTTTCTCAAAGCGTTAAAGAAATAAAAACAAATTGAGGGCTAAATATTATTTCCTTTCAAGTCCGTTTGATTTAATGACAGAAAGTACATTACTTTTGTTATAATAATATTAGGGCCTCGACGTGGGTAAACCTGTCTTCGGGGTTGCGAACAACAAAGGCGCAGTCCTGTCTAAGCAGATGCGCAGACTGATCAGTGACTGTATTATTCGCTTTTAGGACATCGTCATATCTAAACTTGCTAAAGGTGAAATTTCAATTTCTGCAGTTGAGAAACCTCGAAGACAGGTTTTGTCGCGACGAGGCCAGTACATTGTATGTGTTTAAAGCGGGTTTATACAAACTTTATCATCATTCAGAATTGTCTCAGATTTCAGTGCCGTCGCGAGAAACCCCATCTTCGGGTTTACGACCTGATTAGATTCTATCCACCCGGCTCAGCTACCGAAACCAGCAAGACTGTTAAAATTTTGAATAAGGCAAGCCTGATCTATTATACGTTTCAGAGAGCTTATAACAAAAAAAGCGTCGATCAGACTGCGCGGATGCCATTGTTGTTCGCATGCAACAAAGTCCGGTTTCTCTTCGACGGGCGCATTTAAAAGTATTCACCATTTTCCCAGTAGCAGCAGAACAATAGACAAAGATACACTTTGGGAGCATGCCATGTCTTCATATTCTGGCATAATAAGACTTAAGTCGCGTGTAAATCAGACGGTTCATTAAATAGGGGATGTAACTTTCGTGCTCCTATATTATTGAATTTATTAAATGAGATGAGAAAAATATATAGAAGCCGAGGTTACCGAGGATTTTATAACTTTATAGCTTTATAGCTTTTTTTCAATGAGTAGCATGTATCAAGTAACATGGCAAGAATAGTTCCGTGCCCATGTTAGGTAAACATTTCACCAGTGTGAAGTTGGCAGTAGCAGTACAGCAGTTACTGTTACTGCTGTACTGCTGGCAGTAGCAGTAACTGTTGTACTGCTGACAGAAGCTACTATGATGTGAGCAGTAGGAACAGCGAAAAAAATGTTTAAGCTATCTGAGATATGTATACCTGCAACTGCATTCGTTATCCTGATTAAAAGCTATTTTTGAAATTCAGTTAAGACTGGTTTCCATTCACGAAGATGGTCATTTTTTAAATCAAAGTTGTTAATTCTAGGCTAATAACTTCGTAGATTAAATGAGAACTTTGCCCCAAGAATAACGCGTCCATATAAAATTCAATGACAGGAGTTACTGGTACTGCTGTACTGCTGGCAGAAGCAGTAACTACTTAGATGTTGGCAGTAGGCCCAGCGAAATATTTTTAAAGTTATCTGAGATATGTATACCTGCAACTGCATTTGTAATCCTGATTAAAAGCTATCATAGTTTGGAATTCAGTAAAGACTGCTTTCACTTATGAAGACGGCCATTTTTCTATTAAAAGTTGTTATTTCTAGCTTATTACCCCAAGAATAATGCGTCCATATTAAATGCAATGACACAAGCTACTGCTGTACTGCTGGCAGTACATACTATGCTCTTGGCAGTAGGAACAGCGAAATTATGTTTTAAGTTATCTGAGATATGTTTACATGCAACTGCATTTGCAATCCTGATTAAAAGCTTTTTTGGAATTCAGTTAAGACTGCTTTCCATTCACGAAGATGGTCATTTTTTAATTCAAAGTTGTTAATTCTAGGCTAATAACTTCGTAGATGAAATGAGAACATTACCCCAAGAATAACGTGTCCATATAAAATTCAACAGCAGAAGCTACTGCTGTACTGCTGAATTCACATTGTTACATAAAAATCTCATCATCCGGACCAATTACCGTGGGCGTTGGTATGTAGCAGCCGCGGGTGATGTATGCCCCAAGAATTTTGGCCGAATGAGGACTCTTGGGTTTACTTTGACCTAATTTACGGCAAGATCATTTTGTCAATATGCTTTTGCACGGGGAAAATCTTGGAAACACGATTTTTTTACTTAAAGTGCTTAAGTTATAACTGTTATGCTTAGTGCCGCCCATTACTATTTTACTGCATATGTTTACATATAATGAGATTTTACTAGATGTACTAGATGTACCTTTGATGACCTTCCATCGTCATTTCCTTACACCTTCTCCAAAACCACTGGCCAGTTGAAGTCAACTTTAGTATAGATCATCTTTCGGACCTAATGATTATTTGGGTTAATGTTTGTAACTGCTGTCAGTGCGCTTTTCTTGTCACTCGACACAAAAAAGATGTTCTTTGACCATCTACTTCACTGAACAATGCCTAGAGAAAACTACAATCAGGATTTCCAACTAGAGCACACTCATCCCACCCTGCCTATCTACAAAGACTTATTAGAAATTCAATAGTTTGGATTTGGGAAGCAAAGATTTTATACGGTCTATATCGCTGATCGGACTGCACAGACTTTTGATGTTTACAAAAGGCATTATCCAAGCTTTTTAATGACGTGATATAATTGGGCCTCGACGCGAGAAATCATCGCATTTGTTGCATGCGAACAACAAATGCACAGACAAGCCTGCGCATCCGCGCAGTCTCGTCAGCGCCTTTGTTATTCGCTTTCTGTAAAGTTTAATAGCTTAACTTGCTTCGTATCATAATAAGTGTCATTATTCTATTGTGTCCCTATATATGAGCAGACTGATTTGAACTGTGCTTGGTCGTGAACCCCGAAGACAGGTTTTCACGAGTCGACACCCAATTATAAAACAGGCATCCAGCATTGGGCGCCAACTCAATTGAACACCACCATGGATGAACATACGCAGGTACATGAAGCAGTGATGAGCTGGATAGTTCTATTCTGTGTCTGTATTTTGTATATGAATACTGATACTGTCACTGGTGCAACAGTTACAGGATGTCCATGTAAGTTAGATATTTTATACCGCCCTTACCAACTTAAGCACGTAATATCTCGTGATGTGCAAGGTCTACACCCATGTAGGTAGTATAAAATAGTCACATCATGTATGTCCACCTGTACGTAAGATAATCCACTCGCTAAAGCTCGTAGATTATCTCCACGTACAGGCGGACAACCCATGGTATAACTATTACTTAACGAGGCGCGCGCCGAAATTCATTGACATTTCCATCTTTTCAGCCATTCTTATACATTATAAGGGTTCTTGGTCGTAACTTTCTGATGATGATTACAGTAAACTGTAACTGTAAACTACCGAGCATTGAATTATTTTTGTAGCTTACAGATAAAATATTGACATTTTAGAGCACGAAAATGGCACAAAACTAATTAAAATCAAAAGTGTTTCGTGCATTCTTCAGATCACAATGGCATCTTCGACCAAATAGACAGCGCCAAACCTGGCAATATAATTTTATTAAACATTCGAAATATCATGTTGAAATATCAACCGCTAATTCCATTCTATATGTTAGTGAATAATAAACGAGAACAATTTTGATAGTCGTTGCCTATTGCAATGATTACGCGTCCATCGGAAACACATCAGCGTTGTTTGAAAGCACTTTGGCTACATCAAACCACTCTCTATTTCAACAGGCATTTTGTATAGAGAGTAACTGGCTACATTTAGATCAAATGTAATAGAATGGACTATTCAGTACTTATCAATCGGACGAGTCGGTTTCTAGTTTTAAGATTTTTATTTATTTATTTATCTTTATTCCAATTTGAACATAATATTCAGTACATGTAAGTAAGCAGTAGGGACCCAGATCTGGATATGCATTGTCTGACTAGATCCCATTGAAATACGCAAGGTTTATATTGGTTAAAATGGCTGGAACAAGCGACGACCTGGAGCACTAGATTAACTGATTAGAAATAATTTTATTTTAGACGAATTTGAAAATTTGAACCAGCTTATCTCTATTGACTGGAGTGCGTCTGAAGGAGATGTGGTGTATACGTTGAGTATAAGACATCAATACCAGACTACAACAGCTGCGACTAACACCACTACAAGCTATGGAACAAGTGCGGCACCGTCGCCACAAGAACCATACATCTTCCTAGCAACAAAGGCATCTCCTTTTGTATTACACCCTAAAAATAACAGTAAGTCTGTCTGTCTGTCTGTCTGCCTGTCTCTCTCTCTCTCTCTCTCTCTCTCTCTCTCTCTCTCTTAGATCAACTGCCATCTCCTAGGGTGTTACATGGAGCTTAAACTTGTTTTTACAATGTATGGTATGCGATTCCATATTCCTGGGCCTTTCTCCGAGAGGGTAGCGGTGATCTGAAACCTTTGTTGTAATCTACACGCCGTAGACAGTATTAGACATTTTTCAGTTACGGTGGACCTTAGGTTTTGTAAGATGTAGCACACCTTAGACTTACGTTATTTAAGAGGGGTGATCTCAGCAGTGTAATTCAGAAACGTTTAACAACTTCATTAGTTGTAACTTGCGACTCGGTTAATTTCTTGTTAGGAAATCATACAAAATGCTTTAAAAAAGTCATCTTCAGCAAACTTATATTTTCTTTTAAAGTGCTGATTTATTGTAGTTGTGAAAATTTTGCATGCTTTTCATATCTGCTGATTATATTAAAATGGACTCTTGACTACTTTTATGATGGAAGTAAACATAATGAATTCAGATCAGACTGCAACTCCTGCAACGGTTTGACTCTGTTAGAGAGAAAGATTTCAACCTCCACTTCTGCACTAGAAACCGAAATTATATTCAATCTAATGAGTCTGACTGCAGATCTATAATCCAGGGGTTATGATCTCGCTCCTGACCTGGTCCCATACTTTTGGGGAATTTGATCGTGAAATAATTTCATGATAACTAAGTCAGATTGTAACTTTTTTTTTACCTTTTTTAGTATGCAGGCAAAGGTGCAATAGATATTGAAATATATCAAGTGAAATTTTAGTTTGTAGGCCTGGGTACAACCCTTTGGTTGGACTTAGGGGTTGGGCGTTGGCCAAAAATCAATTTTTCACAATATGGTGTATGCAGCAACATGGTAGCAAATAGTTTGCCAGAAGGCACAACCTCTACCCTTGCATTGAGCTACATTAAATCTAGGCCTCATTACAGCTCTACTCCTAGGGAGTTTTTATTGATGGGAACTGAGTTCTGCTGGTACAAGAAGGGTTGTTGTTAGTTTCTAGCGTAGGTATATGCAGGAAGTACTGTTAAACCACTTTGACAAGCTTGTCATAAAAATCTGTGGTGCCACCCAAACCCACTTCACCAAATTAATAACATGAGGTAAAAAGCTATGCTTATTGTATTTTCGTATTTTACTCCTTCTGAACTTCTAAGGGTGGTCAACTAAGCGTGTATTGAATTAAACATTTTTAGCATTTTCGAAGGTGGGAAATGATAATTTATAATAATCATAATAGATTGGTGAACTCATTCAGTATGTTGAAGATAAGGAGCTTGATATGATTGGATGCAGTTTAATCACATACGTGATTTAGCCCGTCTGTCTGTCCCTCCTGTATTCATTTATGATATTTGATGCATTTTGATTTTTATTATCACTACCAAGAACAGTCAATATCATATAAAATTCACCCAAATCGACTAAACAATTATCTGTATGCATGCTGGGTAATTTTGCATACTTTTTCATTGTCTTCAGTTTCTTCTATCTTTCTTTTTATCTAAATTAACTCATTTAAAAAAGATACTTGGGGAATACCATGACAGTGCCAAACAGTTTGGATTTGGATCAAGCCCAATATTTTGTCTTGCCTAATTTTGTTCCAAAATGTGGCTGATCAATAGATGACAACAGTAGCCACTAGCAGAAAAATAGTTACGAGTATCATGACACTTGAATTACTAGAATCGACTGAGTTATACTATATTGACTTTAAGTGTATTTACAGGGGCAGATCCAGAATTTCTGGAAATGGGGTTCATATGTATAAAGGTGCTGGGTTCGCTTTTCTGATTTTATCTCATTTTTCTAAATATCAAATGAAAATTAAATAATTTGGCCTCACTGAGAGCAAGTTATTTCATAGGATATTTAAAAACTAGGGGGGGGGGAGGGGTCGGAGCAAACCCCCTGAACCCCATCTGGATCTGCCACTGATTTTGTCTGAATGTCTGGCGGAAGCTTTTAGCATACTCAGGGGCGTACTTAAAGGTACGAAAATACGTATGAGCCTACAACTTGACAATGCAAGTATAGGGTTTTAGCCATTCAATTTGATTATTGGAAAAAAAATCCGGTTTATTGTATTTATGCTGCGTTTCTTCATAGCTCATTTTAGCCCTGTGAAATTCTCTAAAACCATTTTCAGCCAAAGGGCCAAACCACTGGCTTCATAAAGGGGGACTATCCAGAGTGCCAACTCTATAAAATGCCCTTGAAACGCACCTGATCCTTATATCTCAAGCATCAGCTTTCTGCTGCAAGTGAGCTCTTTCCCAATATAGCCAGGCAAATGAGCCATGTTTTAACTTTTTTGCATTGTCCCCTTAGTGTGGGTAAATGTGGGGCAATTGATATACAAAGGCAAATATGGCAGTATAAAATAAAACATGATAGACGATGGAGAAAACTGCCATGGTTTTAACAGAAGTCACCGCTGTTCTCTTGTTAGAAATGACTAGTGCATATATTCAAGTCCTCTTAAAGGTCAAAGGGAAACACAAATTCCCTAGTAGATCAGTACAGGAATCATCATATTAAGATATGGACGTTTATGCTTGAATTCCATATCTGCTCCATAACTCCTTTCCATTCGAAGGAGTTTCAATTACTGTGGACCAGCTATATTGGCTTGCACAGGTTGCGAACGACTTATGCATTTCCACTGTCCATTAACCTGAGCTTGGTGAAATATTGACGCCAAAAAATAATCATATCTGACGCAGTAACATCGAATTTACTTACTCGTAAGTTACAACCAGTGAATGCATACATGTATCAAACAAGAAATAACTTTAAAAAAGATATTTGGCTGCATTCCAATTGTGAAATATATTTTTGGTACATGTATTTTACACTTGTAAACTGGTGAAATGCCATCATGCGGTATTTATCATGGTATGCCCTGTTTGTTGAGGTAAAAAAAAAAAGATCTTAGGACAAAAAATATAATATTGAGTAGCAGACGAAAAAGACAGGTTCCAGTTACTGCTGACATCGCCCCTCTTAAATAAAGTCCAAAGTAAGTCTCCGTTGACGGACAAATCGTAATGTAAGGTGTAACTGAAAAATGTCTATTAGGACCAAAAATACACCCACCCAAATAAAATGGAAGCAACAACTACAATTAATCAGCAACGATAACAGTATCACCCATGCGCGGATCCAGAAAGTTTTGTCAGAGGAGTCTTACTCTGACAACGTTTTTTTTTTATGTTTTGTCTTTTATTTGATGACAGGAAATAGGATCCAAATAGCGCGGAAAGCGGACCATCATCAGTTACATGTACGTGGCTAAAATGAAATTGATACTGATAGCAGCGAAGCCTCGTGCGAGCCTGTACATATCAAAACAATCTCGTTGAGACCTCCCTGGTCATATAATTATACTACATGTAGGTTGTACCAAATCCTTAATTTCTTTCTTCATTACATAGTTGCACATATACGTTAAGATAATAACTTAATGCATATTTTATAAGTGAGGCGGTATCCAGTACTGTTAACATGGGGGTTCTGCGAAGATTCAAATCAGTCTGCGCATCCATATAGTCTGATCAGAGTCTTAGTTTCCCGCCTGATGAAACGTATGACCCTTGGCTACCCACAGAGCGTCATCAAAGACTCTGATCAGACTGCTC
This sequence comes from Loripinus fragilis, assembly GCA_964019695.1. NCBI lineage: Eukaryota > Metazoa > Mollusca > Bivalvia > Lucinida > Lucinidae > Loripinus > Loripinus fragilis. The sequence goes on from OZ026517.1 coordinate 39,330,619, forward strand.
AGAAGCGCAGGCTGATCTGAGTCTTCGTTGGGGCACATGCGTACTTGTACCTTTTGCTGGAGACCGGCTAAAATATAATTGTTCAAATGCTATTCAATTACAGGGGAGATATTAGTAAGAGATTGTCTTTTGCCAAAAACCAGATATGAGCTTTGGTTCTATATAATGGTGAACGGTACTCTACAAACATGTGGATCCCAAAAACAACAACAGCTTCCAGGCATATTGGATATAAAGACAAAAACAGCGGTTTGTCGATTGTTATTATATTTGGCCGTTTGCGAGTCGGATCAGCTACATGTATCTGAATTCTATAATAAAGATAGTATTTGGTACCGGATAAATGTTAATTCAGAGATCCCCCCCCTTTTCCTATCCCACATGACTGCCTTTCAGATTTTCATTTCAAATTGGCAAACTTATTGTCTATGCAGGAGCGTAGACTATCTACAGTTTGGTTAAATCCACCATTTAAGTATATCATGCCACTATGATCTAACGACTCCAAATGGTATCAAAAAATCGACAGTAATATTAAGTAGACTACTACCGAAATTATACTTTCGATTTCGACTTGACTTGTGTTATATCATAAAGTTTCGCCGTTGTTAGACACCAAGCGGGGGTCTTAAACAGAGATGCATAAAGTCAAAACACTGCAAATTTGTCAATTCAAAGAAAGTAGGTGGTATTGATTTGGATCACCGAGGGCTGTAAGCTCAAGCTACAATTTTTGTTCTGTCTGTCTACCTACCGTGGGTCGGTCTATAGTGTGATATTGTGATATGTCTTGTCATACTCCTGAAATTTTGTTCAGAATACCAATCGTATGCATGTATAATCAAACAATAAAGTTATGTCCGCTTGACGTTTATGTTTGTCAGTTCCAAATATATGAACGCAATTCATTCCAATTTTCAAATTGCGAACTAGGATCATTTAGAAACGTTATTATCTGAACGAAAATCATTTGATAATCAATAGAGCCGCTGAAAATGCAGTGAACACGTATAAATTTTAAAAAGTCACATCAACTGCCATAACCCCGAACATTTCAAGCACATTTAAACATCACTGAGCAAACTCTCTAGTAAGATGATACGCTTGCTAGCTGTATGCATTGCTTTTCGGCCACAGCCATTTTAAAATCTATAACATACACTGACGTCACAAACCAACAGTGGGCCATCATCGGTCCAACATGTGTTCCACAGCGGCCTGATATGGGTTGCTGTCAGCGGTCCTCTGGCGGATATGCAATTTGGCATCTGGTGGGTCCGACATAATGTAAGAAGCAACTGACCGCTGTCCAGCGGCTGCCTGGCTGCTGTCTAAAAGCATTCCTTCACGATACCGCGTTAAATCTGCTCTAATAATGATGGTTAACATCATTACTTGTTGCAGTCCTAAATAGGAGACACTGTAGGCCACCTACTGTCCTGCCAGCCAAGAGTGACAGTGACATCATCTGTTGTTTACAAAGTTATCAGGCACTTATAATCGATAGATCATTTGTGTATTAATCCTATCCGCAGTATAGGATTAATACACGATGCTCTATCAATTTGCGTTTGCTCAAGTGGAATGTACACGTTAATGTTTTACTTAACAATTGTAAACAAAACATGACGTCGCTGTCAATCTTATCTGGCAGGACAGTATAAAAGTTAGTACGTATGCCCTATGAAATTTCTCGCAAAGTAAGAAAGTGGGCAAAGATCAGGAATCGGTACAATCAAGCACCATACCATACCTTACCCAGGATACCAATGGGAAAGTGACAATTTCACAATTAGACATCAAAAACGAGAGCCAAGAGGTCAGCTATTTCCCAACAGATGACCACAAGGCATCAATAAACAGACGCGCACGAAAGCATAGCAAAAACAAGACAGAAATAACATAAATGATCCACAAAAGAAGCACCGCCTGGGAACGGTCAGTAAAAGTATTTTACTGGAGGGCTTGAACCGGTTTCACAGCGCGCCAACCTCACCCTTAGTTAAGATGTGGATCAAGACACATAGATGATTGGAGTGCATGAAAGATCCCTTACTTATCAATGCATCATCTCCTAGAACATATAAATCAAGGTATAAAAAGGAGACAAAACATAGACTGATAAGGACTCAACAGTAAATTAAACTGAAAACCGGAGCAAAAGAAATCCAACAGGTAGCATACTAAGACAATACAGGTAGTTTCCTTCACAGGAACTTGGAGTTTGCACCTTAAAGTACTGACTAAGGAAGTAACATGTAAAAACTTTTGTTCAACCGAAACTAGAGTATGCAACACAGATTTGGAACCTTTACTCTAGAACTCAGATTAACTAAATTGTGAAAGTAAAAGTCTGCAGTGTTAGCGGAATGCTTGATAAGCTTAAGGGGTCATCTCCTGAGGCCTGTAGGGATCGGTCTCCTTTGCTTCTCTTCTATAAGATTCAATTTGATGCAATTATTTTCTCCTGCTTACAGTGTTAGTTTTACAATCACCAAATAGCTCATATTTCTTGCATCTTAAAGGAGATTATCCGAATCTACCATAAGTGTGAGGGAAGGATAGAAAAATCCGTCCCGGGGATCACCGTTTGCTCGTGATGACCGAGTGATGATAAATGTGATCCCGAAGGACGGATTTTTCTATCCTACCCTCACAAGAATAATGGATTCTTTTTCTTGCTCACCACGGTTTTTATTTACTTATTTATTTATTTATTTATTTATTTTATTTTATTTAAAATAAGCTTCCAGAAGTCCCTGAATACGCTAAGATGTAATTACACATGACGACGTTACTTGACATCCTGTGTAAGATAGCATAGTTAAGATCTAAAAAATCCTCATCCGGTATGCAAGAATGATCATTCTTATGAACTGACTTATTGGTTGCTATTCTAAAGAAACCAATTAATTTAAAGATCTGAAACCTACATGTCAGCAACACAGGAAACAGTATGGACAGGGCAAAATAAGTAATACTATCAAACGTGCTATAGCAGCGGCGAATACTGTCAGTCGTTTAACTTGGTGGTGTTGAATAGAAAATATATCACATGCGCGACGCAGGTGTGCTTACGGACGACGTCCAATGACAATTGATGATATAATGGATGGTTTGGTCAATTTGAAGTGTTGTTAATGGTCACTGTGGTACTCGTTTTCTTGGAACTAGTGGAATACTTTGAGACCAAAATTGAAAATGGAAGGAATTTCCACATTTTGGATACTGTCCTGAGTATAATCGATGATCCTTGTTAGGTATAGCACAAATGAAAAGAAAGGCAACCTATGGGCTATTATATATGTATTGCGTCTGCATAATCTCGCTTAAGACGATGGGCAAATTGATTGTCACACAGAACTTTCTTTTAATACGGGTATTCTTTTTTTTATATTTTTGTTGGCTTTCTTTATTTTAAAGGGTCCGTTTTCACAATCATTTACGCAACAAAAGGCAGATTAGATTGACCAGAAAATTCCACCATCACCGACCACATACCAATCAATGCCACCGCGAATAAGAAACATATACCCAACAACCACATGACCACAAAATCACAATTAAAGTAAAGCAGTCGGTTCTCTATCCCTCAGCGAGATGATTGCAAAGCTAGAAAAGATACTTAGTACAGCATTACAAAAAGAGGCAAATACACAATCCCTACAAACAATGGGAGCAACATTAAGAATGAATAAAAACTAATATAACCACCGCCTTAGAACGGCCAAGGGGGGCTTAAATTACTTTCACAGCCTAGATTCTATTGCATATAAAATTCCAAACGTGGAGGCTTCCTAACCTATAAAATGTATCACTGCAGGAAAATAACCAACTCAAACGAACATACTGTGATAAAACAAAGACAATGGCTCTGAACTCACAGAGTTTCATATCTACAGAAAAAAACATCAGGTGCTAACCCACAGATGAAAGTTTTAAGTCAGAGTCGCCAATGAGTCAGAGGACTGACCTACCGTTGCGTCATTAAAGAGGAAAACACAGCTTTAAATCATTATTGTGTTCAGAACCGAGCACGCAGACTTTTGGATAGTATCCATGTTGCATCCCACAAACCATGGATTGAAAAAGAAGTTCACACCTATAACGAAACTAGTAAACAATCTGAGAAATAGCAAAACATAATTGCTCTTTGCTAGTTGTTCATGATAAAGTACAGTAAAACCTGTCTTAAGCGGCCACTCAAAAATAGAAAAAAACAAAGATCTTAATGACAGAAGGCTAGCTTAATGAAGGTCGAAAGTATTTCAAAATGCTCCCCCTAGGAGCATTTTGCAATACTTTTGACATGAATTAAGCGATAACCGGTCTTGAAACCCAATTTTTGTCTTTTTTGAGTGGCCGCTTTAAACAGGTTTAACTGAAAACGTAATTGTTTTAGGTTCCCTTATTCACCAGCAGTAAACAAACGTACGTGTTCGCACCTGTCGGCAATCTAGCTATCTCTTGGGTTAACCTATTCAAGATTGAGCTATCCAATGATGAATATTTTGAAGGATGTGGGTTATTTAAATGTGAAGCAGACTGCAGAGGCTCTGATCAGGAATTTGAGATTAATAAAGGTAGGTTAAATGTAGATTTTGCCTCTTAATGATCAATGTGTCATATAAAGAGTCCGCTCAAAACCCTTTACATAGGGAATGCACTATATTCACTTCTTAATGCATATTTCAAGTATTATATTATTTTGGCAGCGACGCGACAAAGCCTGCCTTCGGGGCTTCCGACAATGTGAGACTCAAACCAGTCTTTTCAGCTACAAAGACTGGCTAGAAAATCGGAATTTCACTCGTAGCAAGTCTACATGTATATGATACTTTCTAATAAGCGAATAACAAAGGCGCATATCAGAATGCGTGTATGCGCAGGCTTGTCTGCGCCTTTGTTGTACGTAACCCCCCCGGAGACAGGTTTTCTCGGGCCGAGGCCCATTTAAAATAAATACGTTATCACTTTTAATAGTGCTTTGATCTGATGGGTGGGATCACATCGAGCTGTTGTGCCAGTAATGGCAAGATCACACGAAGAGCAGACCTGCCAACAAATGTTTTGAATTTACCAACCAATGTTTGTGTGCATTTTGTACATAAATACAGCTGCAGCTTTAATCAAAATACATGTGTATCAATTTCAATGCTTGTTTAATATTTATGGGCATTGGCGCAATTATAAGGCTCTCTATGTATGTGAGTTTTGTTTCATTTATATGTACGTTTAATTGTGCTGCTGACAACATTTTTCGTCTGTTGATAACCATTGCAAACAGATTTGGACCCAGATCAGGGCCAACAAGATGTCGGGCCTGATCTTGACCCAAACTGTTTGTAAATGATAATGAAAGTCTTTTGAAAAAGTTAATTTTGAAACAAACACATAGCAAACGACAGTTATTTTTTTCTGTTTTAGATAATTTCGACCTTGAGGTCAAGCGAGAATCATTGAAGGAAGACTTTACATATATCGTAGACATTATATGTGTCGATTATTATGTTGATGACCCCAAAGTTACCAAGGATAACATTTTCAATGTGAATGTCACGTTTTCACACCAGGCGACAGCATCAGGAAACATCATAGGAGCTGGGACACCAGCAACAAATGTGATGACCAAACCTGTGTACAACTACAGTACAGCATCAGGTTATGTTCCAACGACCCTCGCTACAGCCAATATTAACGAACATTCTTATTTCTTTGACAATGTCTGGAATCTTGTAGCGGTTACAACTGCTGGTTCCATTCTTATGATCGTTATCTGTAGCTGTCTGGCTCTGATTGGATACAGGATTCGCAAGAAAAGAAAACGAATGACTAGAGTGATTCAAGTCAGAGAAATGTAACAAGCATAATTGACCCAGCCCCTAGGTTATATATATTTCATGCTCAATTAAACTGAGCACGGAATTAAACACTCATAAACACTAAAATACTAACATTAAAGAACTCTCTTGCTTTAAAACTTTCAGATAGTGGGTTTATCCAACAAATAGATGTTAAAATGCCAACAATTGTTGGCATTGACATTATAACATTTATGAGCAAATTTATTTTCATTCCCTGTTGAGTTGAGCACGAAAAGGGTTTCATAACCTTGGGCCAGATAATTTTGTATTTTATTGCTGTACGCATTCGCTTTGAGGTTACATATTTTGTTCTTCGAGCAATGTCTTGCAAAGCCAGCTATTCAAATATTCAAAATCTTTGCTGTCATCTACAAACCATATACAATCGATGTCTCAAATGTGAACCACTTATATGAACATTAAGACATTAAGTATTTATACATGTAAATATCATATCAACAGTCCGAAAAAAGTGTTGCCACCTGCACACCACCTACATCAAAACGTGTATTAAGAGACATTGCACGACCCTTGGGTCTGCACTATAATCAATATGTGAATCCGTTCGTCCCTCCATTAGCAGATTGTAAAAATGCCTTTAACTTTTGAACCACATGATATATTTTAATCACATTTTGAATACATATGCATGTCAACATTTCCTAACCACTGGCACGTGAAGCCACCTTTTTGATTGACGAGGATTTGCTGAGCATCAGTCAAGCCTATTCTGGTCGGTTAGTGAAAACGACCATAACTCTTGAACCTTATGGGATATTTAAATCAAATTGTGCATACTTATTTATTCTAATATTATCCAGTCACTGGTATGCATAAATGGTGACGAGGGTTTGCAGAGCATCATTTTGGCCTGTCGAGGTATTTTTAGTGAAAATGCTCACAACTCTTGAACCGCATGATATATTTTAATCAAAGTTGACATACTAATACATTTTAATATATATTTACCTATATGATGGCCATATATTGTCTGAGCTTATTTTAGGGATAATTCTGTCTGCATTTCTTGAAACCATTAATTTTAATAACCAGGCGATAGATAATCTGGAACTGGTTTTCGTATGAAACCTATTTCAGAATGGCTATACATCCACCCTGATAGATATGTCGAAACACTCAGTTTGGCTACCTGAACAGTGTTTGCAATTTGAATACCTAGAGGTCCATTCTAATTAGCTAACATTCAACGTGGGTCGTGCATATAACTGTCAATTTAGTTGCATAATAAGCCAAAATAACCAGAATTTGAGTATTTTGCCCTACAAAAAAATTCTTGTCAAATAAGCACCTCGGGTAAATATTATGTCAAATGTGAATGAGTATCTCTATCTATCTCTTTATATTCTTATTCTCTGGCGATCAGAATCTGATCATAATCAGATGTGAGTGTAAAATTTTGAAATTTAAAAAAATCCCCCTAAAATGTAATCTTGTCATTGCAATCCATACCGCAAGAGTTAATGTATATTTACATTGACATCTGAATACATTGTCATTTGGCAATCCGACACATCGAGACACCAAAGTTAAACATTGTACAAAATATGAACCACCTTAATCAAAAGGTGAGGGAGGAGTTCAAGTTACAAGCAGTGGGATAGATTTTACGTATATTTTACATTGACCTTTGATTCCAAACGAAGGCTTCAGTTCACCAATAAGTCCTTGGCAAGGACTTGTTGGAGAACTGAAACCTCCGTTGTTATCGACACACCATAAGCAATCAGTGTGCTAAATTTAAACCACCTTTTACAGAAAATGAAAGGGGATTTCAAGTTACGAGCTGTACGATAGATAATATGTATGTTTGATATTGACCTTTGGTTTCAAGGTCATAAATGTGAGCTGGAACCTCTGTTGTAATTAATACACCATAAGCAACCATTGTGCTAAATTTGAACCACCTTTATCAGAAAATAAAAGAGAAGTTCAAGTTACAAGCTGTACGATATATAATATGTATATTTGACATTGACCTTTTATTCCAAGGTCATAAATATAAGCTGAAACCTTCGTTGTAATCGACACACAATATTCAATCATTGTGCTAAATATGAACCATCCTTATCAGAAAATGAAAGAGGAGGTCAAATTACGAGCTGTACGATAGATAACATGTATATTTGACATTGGCCTTTGATTTCAAGGTCATAAATGTGAGCTGAAACCTTCGTTGTAATCGACACACCATTAGCAATCATTGTGCTAAATACGCACCGCCTTTATCAGAAAATGAAAGATGAGTTCAAGGTACGAGCTGTACAATACATAATATGTTTTATACTTGAAATGTATGTGGTGAACTAAAACCTTCGTTGTAATCGACACACCATAAGCAATCATTGTGCTAAATTTGAACAAAAAGGGGGAGTTTAAGTTATGAGCTGTACGATAGATAATATGTATATTTGACAATGACCTTTGATTTCAATGTCATAAGTATGAACTGAAACCTTCGTTGTTATCGACACAACATAAGCAATCATTGTGCTAAATATGAACAACCTTTATCAGTCAATGAAAAAGGAGACCAAGTTACGAGTTGTACGATAGATAATATGTATATTTGATATTGACCTTTGATGCCAAGGTCATAAATGTGAGCAGAAACCTTCGTTGTAATGTAATCTCTACACCATAATCAATAATTCAGCTAAATATGAACTGCCTTTATCAGAAAAGAAAGAGGAGTTCAAGTTTCGAGCTGTACGATAGATAATATGTATATTTGACATTGCCCTTTGATTTCAAGGTCATACATGTTAATGTGAACTGAAACCTTCGTTGCAATCGACACTGCATGCACCAGATATATGAAAGTATCGAGGGCCAAACCTTGTAAGGTAGTTGTCTTCCATTTACTCTTCAAACAAAGTGTCCTTCACCTATATTATAAGCTGCAGCGACTTTGACATCGGACAAAAACATAACTGATATGTTTGCGCTAAGACCTGTAGACAACTATGTTTTGTAGAAGCATATTATATATTGTAGTATTGTATTTTATCTGAGTCATCACTGTTCGCCAGAGTACCTCTGTTAAGGGGTTTCTGGTCTACAAATGGTTAAATTAGAGTTGTGCTCCTGTATTATTGTTTTTATCTCTATGGAATACGAGGGGTTAAAAAATTATTATTGCATTTTTAATAGACGGATGGCTGAGAATGGGTTTGCTCCCCCACCCCCCCCCTAGGGAATTTTGCAGACATATCCTATCTTGTAGAGAATTGAAAGCCAAGTCTTTTAAGAGATGTTTGCACTCTGTGCTCTGGGGCGTTAGTCTGTAAGAGCCTGTAACATACGTTACTTAATCAAACTAAGGAAAAGTAAATTGAAAGTTTGGGCTACAAATTAAAGACATTAAAATATTTATTTTTAAAAATCATTCATATAGTCCGCATACTGGATATCTTAACTACGTATAACAGCCATTTGAACAAAATTGCGGCTTCCTAAGGTGTCATATACGTTACATAAATCAGATAACCCATGAAAATTTGCAAGTGTGGCTAACATCATTTACATTCACAATCTCTCTGTGTGTTTTGTAAAATGTTTTTAACCATGCCTTACTAGCTTATGCAATTGGCTAACAGAAAAATTAAAGTTTGCTTCCCTAGCTTAAATATTTTTTCTGAAATAAGCAATTAAACAACCCTACCCCTACCCAGTTTTAATGTGAAATGTTTGGTATTAAAACTAAAGTAAAAATAGTTAAAAAATATTTGCAGTTGATTAATGTGTTTCATTGTTTGGGATTTATTTGCTTATATGAAAAGACTCATAAATCTGCAATTTTGTTGCAAAATTTTTGATATCAGAGGCTGTAACATATGTTACCTGATGTAATAAATGGGCAAGCTCATTGTCTTTACGTAAGATATGCCTAAAAATGTTTTAATCTCCTCGAGGGAATTTTGCAGACATATTCCTTCTTATAGTACAACTCAAGCTTCATCGAATAAGGGATGTTTGCACTCTCTATGTTGGGGCGTTAGTCTGAAACAGCGTGTTACATGCGTTACTATATCAAATAAAGGAAATGTAGTTTGAAAGTTTGAGCTAAAATTGTGAAAAAAATCGCAGTTGTTGGATATCTTACATTGTTTAGGGATTTTAAACTGGCTCCTATGATAAAGACTTATAGATCTGCTAGTTGTCATCAAGTTTTAAAGATCAGAGAGCGTTACATATGTTAGCGTGATAAGTAAAATCATCAAACAGTATTTTGACATCAAGCTGAGTAAGGGCCTGCTCCATCCTAATCCCCTTTGGAATTCTGCAGACAAATTACATCTTATGTAACCATTCAAGGTGCATTTAATAAGAAATGTTTGCACTTTGTAAGTCGGGGCGTTGGCCTGTAACAGCTTGTTACATATGTTACTATATCAATTTAAAAATAAGAAATTTGAATGTTTGAGCTATCAAAAGAAGACATTAAAATTATCTAATAAATTGACATTCTTATAGTCTTTATACTGGATGTCTTTACTATATATGGAAGCTGTTTAACATTAATACGGCTAACTGTGGTGTTATGTGCGTTACATGAACCTAATTATAATTTAAAAGCTATAATTGTGGCTATCGTCATTTAGTTAAACAACTACTATGACTTGGTTTCAAACTGTTTTATTAGATTTTACAAACATATACTCAATTGATGAATAGGAAAAACCAAGTTTGCTTTTCTATCTTAAATAAATTGTCTTTTAGGAGCTAATACACAGCCCTACTCCCAGTTTTACAGAGAAACGAATTTTGTTATTACCGTTTAAGTAAAACACATGAAAGCGATTACAGCGTGTGGATGTTATTCATTTTCTTAGTCTGTCTTGCTCATATATCTACAAGATGTCATTAAGTTAAAGATCAGGACACTTAATGTGTACTTATAATTCTTTGGTGCCAAAACACTAGGAATTATATTCATTTCTGATTATCAAGCCCATGGACTGGTGTTACAGATGTTATCAATGACCTTTTGGACACATTTCCAAATACTGTGCATATAATGCTAAATATAAAGCAACAAATAGGAAAGATAGTTTTACATTTTTACAAGAAAATACAATAAATGAAATGGTCCAAACTATTTCTCATCGATTTAACACTCATGTTAAACGTTTGTCGTTGTCTGCTTCTGTGGTAATCATTATTACTGGGTATCACACGCCTCCTTGCAACTAGTAGAATCATCACACAATATTTCAATCATTTACTAATATAAAATTTCACCATCAGTCCACTCAAAATTGATGAGCCATTATCAACTTTCCAATTTTACCATTTATGGCTTGGAACATTCAGAAACTGATATGAATTCCTAATAGTTGGCTCTTTGAGTATGTGTTTCAAGTGATACTCTGCAAGTAGGAGAAAGACTAAAGCTTTACAAGGAGCAAAACTATGCCATTAAGAGCAATGAGAACCTAGACTGATGTACCTTGATATTTCTGTAATAAAAAATCATATCTTAGCTGGTTAACTTTTATAAATGTAGCCTTTCCATACATGCAACCCACATATTTTCATCTAATAATGTCTCTGCACTTATTATCTTTCCCCAAGCATTCAAAAACTTATTTGAAGTCTTAGTACTTCTGAAGTGCTGAAACCGAGGTAACTCTTTCCCTTCAGATAAATGAACTAGATGTATCACAGCAGGTAAAGCAATGAAATGCAGGATGAAAAGAGCGCAAATTAGACCCTTTCAATTCAATGATTCACTAAGTTTCTAAGATAGGAGCGCTTATTAAAGGATGTAACACCTATAACTCATCATAATAAATGAGCAAGGGCATTGTCGTGACATCCTTTTTGATTACACAGTCAGAGGCAAGTGTTTTCAATGGATCATGAAATGAGGCACCTTATCAACTTGTTTACTCTGTATAAATCTTCCATAGAGCATAATATAGAACTACTGGTTATCCCATTCTACCTATAGTCCACTTTCCTTCTTTTGAATGCAACAGCTAATGATATGGCTGCAAAAACTGAGAAATCATAGGTTTTACATTATTTTAAGACATGCTTCAATGTACTGACATCAAAAAACAACCAACTGCAAACATAATTGATGGCAATGTCCAGCTTCATATTCTTTCTCTTATACCAGATAACTTTCAAGGTGTAACAGAAATTGTTTCAGACGGTCTGCCAAAACCATCAAGAGTCAACATTGTAACTAAAGAAAACTTATAAAGTTCTTTAGGCACAGCAAAATACTATTGATATAAGACCTGAGGACTTAAGCATTAAAAGACTGGATAGGTTCCATGGCAAATGATGCAAAAAAGCAGCCTATCAAATTTCTGTTTGACCAATGTCAGAAATCTTAAAGTATTCTTAGAGGTACACGGTAGAGACATAGATTTTGCAAAATCAGAGCAAAGTTATCATTTGACTAGCACGGATGCAGAGGCAGCTGCAGTTAGATTGAAGAGATATATACCAGAGTCATACTCCATTGTATGCATATATGTGAAATGGCATTAAACCCATATTTAATCAGGTGTTTGATCCCATGACACTGACATGCTGTTTCTGCTTTTGAAGAATGCTAAGGATTCAAGTTTGGCTGAGTCAAGTTGTTTGACGCTGGCACTGGCCACACATACAAAGAAAATTAAGCATTTTGATGGCTAAAGAGGAGGATCACACAAAATGCTTATAAGTGATGTTTGTCACAATTACCAATTTTAAAAAGTAATCTTGATTAATGTAACACATATAACACCATAGGAAGCTGTATATTTGTTAAAAAATCTTTTCTTATGTATCAAAGGTATTTAGCATGCAAACTACATGAATAATTTCAATTCATTTATTTATTCTTAAATTGATATGGTAACATACTTATCATACCATTACAGGCTAACCCCCTAGTTAATAGAGTGCAAACATCTCTTATTTGATGCAGCTTGAATTGTTCTTTAAGGTAGGATATGTCTGCACAATTTCTAAAGGGGTGGAGAGGAACAGGGTTGTACTCAGTTTGCAGTCCTAATACAATGCCATGATTCTACTGGTTGTGATGAAATGGGTGATTATTTTGCAATAGAAGCAGACACAATGATAGACATTGTGAGGCTGACTTGAATAAAGATTGTTTTTGAAAAATTTTATTTAATAGGAATATTTATTAAATTGTGTCATTTAAATGAGAACTATTATTTTCTATATATATGTCTATATATTTTAATATTATAGGCATTAGGAAATATGTGATTACAAAGGTTATATATAACATTGGTAACACAATTCCAAGGGCTTATTATCAGCAATGACTGTAATTACTAAGACTAAGGCACCAGAGGCTAGAGATTAATAGGAAAACATGTGAAAAACCGTATTTTTCTGAAATATCATCTCTTACTTCCAAGAAAATTTCCTAGCTCATTCTTTATGCCATGTAACATACGTTACATACTTTAATAAGTGCTCTGATCCTGATGTCAAACTTGCAAATGTATGATTCTTTATTGCATTAGCAAGACAGTGTCAAAAATGTAAGATATCCATGAGCGTCAAATATTTTCATATATTTTTCTTCAATAATAGATACCAAAATTGGATACTTGAAATTGGGGGTAGGGTTGTTTAATAGCTCATATAAAACAATGTATTTGAGATAGAAAAGCAAACTTTGTTTTTTCTATTAGTCAAATGAGTACTTTAGTAAACTAAGATTAAAAACACTTGTTAAAATGCACAAATGGTCTGTAAAATGAATGATGTTAGTCACAATTTCAACGTTCAAAGGGAAATTTAATCTATGTAACGCATATAACACCATTGAAGGCTGCAATTTTGTTTAAAAATGCTGCTTTTATGTAGCTTAGGCATCCAGCTTGCAAACTACATAAGAAATTTGAATAATTATATGGTTTAATGTCTTCTTTCTGTAGCTCAAACTTTCATTTTTATTTTTTCCTTAGTTTGTTACAGTAACATATATAACAGGCTGTCAGAGGCTAACGCCCCGGAGCACAGAGTGCAAACATCTCTTAAAAGATGCGGCTTGAAATTTTCTTCAAGATAGGATATGTCTGCAAAATTCCCTAGGGGGGGGAGCAGGACCTTTTTTTAGCTCGAAGTCTATAAGGACCACCGTTTGGTACCGATCGTTAAGGAGAATAGCATAGGCGCGAGCCAGCACAGACTTACCTGACGATTCGCTGCTCGCATACACAAAGTATGCATGTAGATAAGGGCTCAGACAAACGTTTTACATGTAACCTTTTTGATAGATACGCATGTACGTTTATAAGAAGAGTTTAAGAACATTAGCTCAGGTACTTGCCCAAAGTTAACCCTTCTCAGACCCATGGATCATTTCATAAAGCTACATATTATAAGGCTGTTTGTATTGAGGGGTCACGTACATGATAGAATTTATAAAAAAATAGTGTATTTATTTTAATGAGGATCAATTTTGACCTAGCAAACAGTGCAGTCACTGATAAAATGCCGCATTTTGTGGCATTTTATCTGGGTCATCACTATTCGCCTGAGTACCTCTGTTAAGGGGTTTCTGGTCTACAAATGGTTAAATAAGAGTTGTGCTCCTGTATTATTGTTTTTATCTTTATGGAAAATCAAGCAGAGTACGAAGGGTTAAAAAATTTAGCCAAAATTTAATATAAATATTTGACGATTTGGTTCTCAATTCAACCTTTTACCGTGTTTGTGCAGCTACTTATTGTGACTAAATGCTTTATTGTAGCCTGATCCTTCATCTACATGTATATACCGCAATATACCGCGAAACACGAAAATTCGATCTCCGAATTTTTGAAACACTTGCAAATTCGAATAGAAATAAACAATGGGCACACTGGATTCAGATAAGAAGACCTATTTATGAACTATTTTAATAACTGTCTATATAACACAGTATCGATTCACTGTGCGCCTGAAATGAGTGAAATCGACTGTATCGGTAGAATCGAGAGTTTTTGGCCTAAATTTGTGAGGGGGTGGTAAGTATTTTCGCATGTTTTCTTATAGTTAGATTTATTCTTCCGCCGTGGATCTCATTATGTTTCTTTGATATATGCATACATGTCATAATATCGTGCAAAAACAACGACAGTGTATCGTGGGAGCGCAAGAAACGCATTCTTTTAGAGGGATAGTTGTCAAAAAAGCGAAAATCCACAGCTTTTTATCTTCCCTTTTCAAATTTAAACAACTTAGCTCAAAATGATTTTCACCAGAAGTTAGAGAGGCTTATGATCCTACAATACCAGAAATCTCAGACTGATCCGTTGTTTCGATTTTGAGATATTCAGCTATATATGACTTAACCCCCTAATAGCGGTGAATTAGAAACTGTATCGGTAGAATCGATTGCTATTTATTTAATGTACGAAGTAAAAACTACCGACTGCACGAAGTGAAAGCAAATGTTGGTCATAGATCTTCGAATTTAGAGCAGACATAAGGTTATTTATTTCACCTTGTGTATACCATTGACTTCTAATTGTGTACTTTGGCAGACAGTGAAGACCAAAATATAATGTGGCATTTCATCTAGGTCTTCACTGTTTATTAATACAAATACGATGTTCAGAGAAAGAAATGCAACTAGTTTTGAATAAAAACATCTGACCAGCAATATATATATATATATATATTAACATTAGGCAGAATTCAGTTAGTTCATACGTAAAATCTGTATCGCTTTTTTCAGTCTGCATCTGTTGCCTGTGTGTAGGTTTGTAGGCTTACGTTTTAATATTTTCATCCTGCTTTAAACAGCTGTATGGTAAGATGAAATGGCAGTGGAAAGTACATTTCATAAGACCCACTGTGGCAAAACCATAATAAGGCTTCTGCACCCAGCGAGCAATCCGGTTACATCGATTAGTCAGATTTTTCTTATGATATAATTTATACATCTTCCCATGTGCGGCTCACTTTCAGTTTTGAATTTGTTGCATAGAAGTTTACATGTACAGGCAATCATGTGCGGATCCAGAGGGGGGGTAGGGGTTCTGGACCCCCTCCCCTGGAAAATCACAATTTATATGGGTTTCTATAAAAATTAGCACTTGGACCCCCCCCCCCCTGGAAAAAGTTGGACCCCCCCTGGAAAATGTTGGACCCTCTGAAACCTTGGAAAACTATACTTTTCTTTGAAATAACCATCGGGCACCCTCTGTAAAACTGCAAAATAGGTTGAGGACTAAACAAAAAAATCAAAACGTCAGAGCTGTTTTCTGACAGTCAGGCCGGGACCCCCTGGCAAAGATTCATGGATACGCGCATGCGGTTATATGTAATCGACCATACTTTCTAATTGCATGGTGTTATGCTCCACTGAATAGGTAGTATAATATACAGGTAAGTTCACCTCGTGCTACCTGTATCGCTTTGTTATATGAATGGGTGGATGTTTACAATATAGGTTACAGGGAGCGCAGTGGCTCAGTGGTAGAGTGCTTGACTCGAGACCGAAGGGCCGCGGGTTCGAGCCTCACCGGCGTCACTGGGTTGTGTCCTTGAGCAAGACACATTTATCCTAGCTTAGTACTGGTTCAACCCAGGAAGACCCGTCCTGCAAAACTGAAAATTTGTTGAGTGGACGTAAAGAATCAAATAAACAAACAAACAAACAAACAATATAGGTTAGTGATTTTTTTTTTGTTATAAACATCTTTATAATAACACACACATAAACGCACGCACACACACGCACGCACAGATGCGCACACACACCAGACGCACGTGCACATGCCACCCTTGCAAAAAATTAACTGACAAACCTATCAACAAACTAAAGAACAAAACATTATCTCTATTGTTTTTGGCTAGTCCGCCCTTTTGTTGTCGTGGTCACTCTTAACCCTTAAAGCGCCAAGAAAAAATGTATCTAAAATGTCGTCTGCTGAAGTCGTCTGCTCCCAATAATTGCCTAGCATTACTGACGAATTAAGTATAGAAGCAATCAGCGTGGATCCAGAACAGACTATAGCAGTCTGATCTGGGTCCACACTGTTTGCCATAGAGGCTTCTTAAATATTTCAGCAGACGAGAAAAGCAGACGACTGTGATTGGCGCATTAAGGGTTAACTTAGTCATTTTTAATCAGATTTCTTCCAAAGTTCATATATGGATTGCTTTCATTAAACTCTTGTTCAAGTTTGAATACATTTTTTCTCTCTGTCGAACGATAAGAAAGTGGCTGCCGCCTAACAGTGTCCAGGACAGGTCACTCTAACAAACTAAAGTCATTTTAATCAGTTTTCTTCCAAATTTCATATACGGGTTGCTTCCATCAAACTCTCATTCAATACATTTGATAATTTTACAAAGGCCATTTTCAATAAAAACTTGCACTTAAATATCAAATACATAGTATCTGTTCCACCATTTTGTAATGTGTGATGTCACGTCGTCATGAACGTAACACCACGACGTCGCACCACTTTTCCCGTAAAAGTGGCAAAAATACCCGTTTCATGCTCACCATTACCAGGCATGAACTCTATCATGCTAATACAAACAAATATTTGCATTCTCATACCTATTTGCATAACAACACGACACTTGGAGCCCAGGAGCAATTCGCCTGATCTTTTAAGCATAAATAGTATTCATGCGCATTGAAACAAGGGTGAGCATGAAAAAAGCTAGTAATTGTGGTATGGATAGTATGTACCCAGATCAAGTCTGAAATTCTGTCGGACATAATCCAGGTTCAACCCGTTCATGAATAATTACAGCAGCTGGCAAAGAAAACATTGTTCCCTATGGAATATAAACGAATATTATCTCGTTCAATTATTCTTAAAAAAGGTTATCCTTTGGAAGCAAAGAATGCACCAAAGAACTGAAACTAGAGTGTGCGAAATTTCTGGTCCAGACTAGCTAGTTTCGGCCATTTAGGCCTCATCAGTGACCCTCTAATAATTTCAAAGTTCAACAATGACACCCATGATCCAAAAGGACAAGAAAATAAGAAAACAAAGTTTGAATACGTTTTTTATCTGTTGAACTATATATATATATATATATATATATATATATATATATATATATATATATATATATATATATATATATATATATATATATATATATATATATATATTCTTTCAAATGGGTATGTGCATTAAGGGGCTATTTTGGCCCCTCTAGAGCCAAACACTGAAAGTTGCTTTTCACCAATTTCATGTTATTGGTTTGTTAGAAAAATAGCCCAAGTGTAAAATTCTGGCATTTATTATACTTTTACCGGTTGCTATGGTAACCAAAATGGCCGACAAAGTAGGCTTAAAATAGAGAAATTGCCATTTTAGGCCAAATTTGAGGCTTTTGGAGACCGATTTTTTTAAGAATTAGATATGCAACTTGACCATGTTCTGAAAAAGTTTAGTTTTACCTTTTGACCCCACCCCTAAGTCCATCCGGGGGTCGGGCACCGGCCTTCTGTCAAAAGTCACGTTTGATATGTTTCTTTTTTATTGTACCTCTGTCCGCATTTGCTACAATGTTGCTGCTTTCCCAATTCCCTTTGATATGCAACATGACCATGTTCTAAAAAAAGTTGAATTTTGACTCCAAGGGTCAGAGGGGGGTGTCTGCGGGCATAATATTTGCTAACATGTTGCTGCACCCTTGATTCCCTTTAATTATCCCCAGACGAAGTGGGAGGGTCAGATTTTTGCGTAGTCCGTGTGTCCGTCCATTCCCTCCCTCCGTCACACTTTTTGTCTGTCCGGAACCATATCTCAGTACCTATAGGTCAGATTTAATTCTTTCTCGGTACAAATGATCGGTACCATAAACTCTTGATATCCTATAAGTTTCGTCAAAATTGACCACTTAAGACTTGAGTTATTGCCCTTGTGCCAGTGTCGGCAATTATAATGCAAAACCTATATTAGTTTTTTGTGTAATAATCTTCACGTTTCTTCAAAGCTATTATATTTAACAAATTCTCACTATACACCATGATTACCCAGTGTTTGTAGATAAGCATGGCAGTGTAAAAGTTCTACCTCACCCCCTTTGACCCCACCTAGGAGATCAAAGGTAAAACATTTAAATTTCGCAGAAACTTGGGCATTTTGTCATTTTGTCATTTTTTGGCTGAAATTTTGCAAGCAGGCAGAGCAGCAATAGATATGAAGCTTATCAAACGGGGTTTTAGTTTGAAGGCATGGGTCCAAGCCCCTTGGGTGCATCTGACCATGTTCTTAAAAAGTTGAATTTTTACCTTTTGACCCCAGGGTCAGGGGATGGGGGTGAGCGGAGCTCTGGGGGCAAAATATTTGCTACCATGGTGCTGCATTCATGATTCCGTTAAATTCGATATGCAAAATGATCATGTTCTGAAAATTTTGACCCCACTCCCTAAGTCCATCCAGGAGGTCGGGCAAAGGTCTTTGATCAAAAATCACGTTTGATATGATTCTTATTTATTGTAACGCTGTCTGCATTGGAAATTCAAAATATTGACATCTGACTGATTTATTGCGAAATTTACATATTAGACCTTTGACCCCACCGGGGGGGGGGGGGGGGGGGTAGGGGGGGGGATGGTACATTTTTAATCATGGTTATGCTTATCTACATTCACTGGGTAATCATTGCTTATAGTGACAAGTTGTAAGATATAATAGTTTAGAAATGTGAAGTTTATTCTACCAAAAATGTCAATATAGCCTTTGCATTAGCCAAACCTAAGTCAAAAAAGGGCCAAAACTCAGTCAAAAGTTTGCGAATTACCACCGAATTCGAACTTGGCCATTATTTTATAATGCTTTATCAGTTAAAAATTTAAATGAAATTGTTGCATCCCTCTAAAAGTAATTGATTGGAAACCACAATTTAGCCAAAATCTAAATAAAAAAGGGCAATCACTCAGTAAAATTTTGTAGATAACCGCCACTTTCGAGCTTAATCTGTATTTATGATGCTTTACTCTTCTGCAAAGTTTGATGAATGATTAAATTGATGAATCCCTTAAAAAGTTATGGATTGCAAACCAAAAGTGTGACAACGCGGAATACGATGATGCTGCCGCCTACAACGCCGACGGACACATGATGCCTATGTGTCGACCATGCCTCGCCAGCAACTCAAAGAGTGGGTACGTTTATTTGACGAAGGGGCAACAATGCAACAAATATACACACGGGGTCTTCACCACTATAAAGAATTATCTATTGTTGTTATACCATGTTAGGGTTGTAAAGCCCTTCCGCATATCTCACATCATACTTAGGCCTCTGTCGCGAGAGAACGTAACTCTGTCGCATGTGAACAACAAAGGCACAGACCAGTCTGCGCATCCGGCTAGTCTGATGGGTGCCTTTGTTAATTGCTCCCTGGAAAGTATTATAGCTAAGCAGCAAAACTTGGTCCATTCAAAGCTTCCAGCTTCTATCGAGTAGGCTGATTTTAGCAAGATGTCGTCGGAAATCCTGAAGAAACATGACGCAGCACATATTGAGCCCGCTTATTATCCGAACCAAACTGTTACCATTTAAGCTAATAGAAGGCACTGTCGTGCTACATGTACATAAGTGTTAATATTTTGTCAGTTACTGACAGCCAGCCTTTTTAAATCGACTGAAGAAGAAGAACGGCCAAAAGTGTTTTCATGGAGGGCGCACAGTGGCTTTGTCGTACAATGCTTGACTCGAGACAGAGGAGCCCCAGGGTCTATTATCATCGTCGTCACTGCATTATGTCTTTGAGCACATAAATACTTGCTTACTACTGGTTCAACCCATGTAGAACCATCCAGACATAACTGAAAACATTTTGACTGGGATGTTAAGAATCAAATCAAGCAAACAAACAAGTATTTTCATCCAAAAATTCTAAGAATGTGCAAAGCGTATATTTGTTTACAAACTGAAGTTTTTGACAAGCTTTTATTATATTTTTTTATCGCACAAAGGTTGTGGGTTTGATGCGCAAAGTTTACGTATATTTTAGTCCGACTTGCGCTTGAAATTGGCCAAGAATAGACGAAACTGTCTTCACTGTTCCCTTTCACTGGGCACAGTACCTCTTATGAGTATCGGTATTACTTCGTTCGGTGCGTCGATTCTACCGATACAGTTTCTAATTCACCGCTATTAGGGGTTCAGTCATATATAGCTGAATATCTCAAAATCGAATATACGGATCAGTCTGAGATTTCTGGTATTGTAGGATCATAAGCCTCTCTAACTTCTGGTAAAAATCATTTTGAGCTAAGTTGTTTAAATACGAAACGGGAAGATATAACGCTGTGGATTTTCGCTTTTTTGACAACTATCCCTCTAAAAGAATGCGATTCTTGCGCTCCCACGATACACTGTCGTTGTTTTTGCACGATATTATGACATGTATGCATATATCAAAGAAATATAATGAGATCCACGGCGGAAGAATAAAACTAACTATAAGAAAACATGCGAAAATACTTACCACCCCCTCACAAGTTTAGGCCAAAAACTCTCGATTCTACCGATACAGTCGATTTCACTCATTTCAGGCGCACAGTGAATCGATACTGTGTATAACATATAGAAATGTCTTCGTGAAACGTTTCTTTTACGCACCAAAAACATATGTTAGGTAGAAAAACAATGATAATGATAATTTTGGGGTTATATAATTTCGAAATAAAACCTCTAGTCCCTAGGACTTCAAATTTACGAGATTCGACTGCATCTTGTGTGTAAGCAGTGAAGGCTCTGGTGAGTCTGTGCGTTAGCACCGGCTTGTCTTGGCCTTTACTGCTCCATTGTGCGAAATGTACCGAATTCCTATGTTCTGGCCCATTTGAATAATGGAACAATATACACGAGTGTGCATGTACGTATGGATAAGTGATTATACGAAACGCGACATGTGATTTCCAACAATGTGGCATTTTGACAAGTGTAGACTCAGACGAGCTCGTGCAGCCTCCTGTTAAGCATAGAAACTCCAAATGATATTCAGTCAGTAGCCTAATATCCATAGTTTATTCAAGCGAGTGGCAAAGGCTCTGATCAGACTGTGCGTATGCTGGTTGCGCATACATTGTACCACATTGTTGGAAATCTCATGTCACGGCTCAATAAATTATTATATGCTTTTTAAATGTTTCAGATATTATGTATTGTTTTAAAGAAAGTGTACATATTGTATTTCAAGATATTGTCTTGCATTCCTTTCAACTCTCAACCAGTTCACAATAAACCGCTCTTATTAACCATTCAACGATCATACAACTTATTTCTGTATCCACTGTATATGCAGACGTTTGCTTTCCGTATGAGGACAACAATTAACTTTTAAGCAAAACTTTGTTGGATTAATCCGAGTTGACGTATTTCATAGAGGACACAAATTACGACTGGCTTTTTATCCTGCCAACAGCTCGCTGTATTGTGGCATTTTAAAAATTCCAGATATCGAACAACAACAAAGGCATATTAGCATTCTCGCGGACTGATGTGTAGTTTTGTTATTTGCAGGCATCAAATCGAGCTTTTCTAGACGCGGCTCGTTCTCAAGTGAAAGACAATTCCATTTGAAAAAAAAAATCATAGTCAAATATTCAGATATAAAGGACACGGGTATGTTTTTATTAACCCTATTCGTACTGATGTATGTTTTACTGACAAACAGCGGAGACCCAGCTGAAATGCCGCATAATGCGGCATTTCATCTGGATCTCCACTGTCACGCATTTCATCTGGGTCTCCACTGTTATGCGGCATTTTATCTGGGTCTCCACTGTTATGCGGCATTTCATCTGGGTCTCCACTGTTATGCGGCAGTTCGTCTGGGCCTCCACTGTTATGCGGCATTTAATCTGGGTGTCCACTGTTATGCGGCAATTCATCTGGGTCTCAACTGTTTGCCAGAGTCCAGGTTAATGCGTATTCAGAATGAAAAGACTGTAGCGGTGTAAGATCTAGTCATGGATATGAAGACTAGTGTGGTAGCAGTGGCACTCGGTGTATCGCTATTTATGGTGGTCTTGGAGGAAACACGTGGTAAGCATATTTAAGCTTTTATGTTATCCCACATTCAAACACACATGCAAATGTAACGCGACGTCTGATTGGATAACGTCATAAATATGCGACAGTGTCTGGAGGCGCAACACGCTACGTTTTCATTGTCTTTTTGTTAGGTATACAACTGGCATCTCCCACACCACACAGCCCAGGTTTGGCGATGCGCGATTTCTGGCTACATCCAAATTTCAAAACAAAAGTCCATCTATCTATCTATCTATCTATCTATCTATCTATCTATCTATCTATCTATCTATCTATCTATCTATCTATCTATCTATCTATCTATCTATCTATCTGGCTTCGCTCATACTTGAGTATTACACCAGGGAGTGCTAATTATGAAATTTTGATAAAATAAAAACAAAAACAACAACAACAAAAAACGAAAGAAAAACACAAAACTTTTGGCTGAATTTGTGTAATAGTCAGAAATAAAAGTCTCCATAGGAGATGAAGTGCCCCGTTAACATACGTTTACATGACATAACACATGACCGTCTGCAGCACGATTTTAATCATAGGATAAGTGCAAACTTTGCAAGTGACGTTACTTTGAACAGGAGTTTTCACGACATGTACACTTATAATAGACAATAAATTCTCAGAATTATGGATGGGCCCTCGTTAATGCCTGTTTCGGAGGTTTTAATCTGATCAAGAGTCACATTTTGACATAAATGTAGGGTTGATATTGTTGTAACTTAAGTTAAAATAGATATACACACAAAATTAATCACTATTGGTTAAAATGCAAAACCATCCGAAACAATGTTGTTAAGGAAATTAAACAGTCAAAACAACAATATTTCGACAAACTTGATCAGCTCCTGTCTTCCGAAAATATTGATCCTAAATTATTCTGGAAAACATCTAAACAATAACTTAATCTAAATAAATCTTCTGGAAGTATTCCAACCCTCAAGCTGAATAGCAACATTGCTGAAAATGACAAACAAAAGGCCGAACTATTAAATCACTTCTTTACCTCACAAACTTTGGTCGATGACGCAAATAAACAACTACCCCATATAGACCCATCAAACCATACCTTAGATTCCATAGTAATTTCATGTCAAGATGTTAAGAATGTCCTTCTTCACCTTAGTGTGACTAAGGCAAGTGGACCTGACCTTATCAGTCCAAGACTTTTGAGAGAGGGAGCCGATATTCTTGCACTTCCTTATTCTATTATCTTCAATCGCTCACTTGATCAAGGTTACTTTCCCAATTTCTGGAAAGAAGCTTATGTCACTCCTATTTACAAAAAGGACGATAAATCATTGCCAAGTAACTACAGATATCTCTCTCTTGAGTCAATCTGCCAAATAAATGGAGCGCTGTGTCCATAGATATATATATTTATATCTATGTTATTAGTAATCACATTTTAAATCCGTTGCAATCAGGCTTCATACACGGTGACTCAACCACTTATCAACTGCTACACACATACCACCAATTTTGTGAAGCCGTTGATAATGGTAAAGGGGTGCGAGCGGTTTTCTGTGATATAAGTAAGGCCTTTGACAGAGTGTGGCACAAGGGTTTGCTACATAAGCTTCGGAGTATAGGCTGCCCAGAAAAATATTACTGTGGTTTAGCAGCTATCTTTCAGACTGGAGATGAAGAGTAGTTCTAAATGGCATCTCTGATTGGATGGCAGTTTTTGCAGGTGTCACTCAAGGCTCAATCCTTGGTCCCTTACTATTTTTTATCTTTATTAATATCATCAACTGTATAGGAGCATCCATCCTTCTATTTGCCGATGACACTGGCTTGTACATTTTAGTCGATCTATTAGATCAAGAGGGTAGAACTCTAAATACTGATCTAAAACAATTTCTGATTGGGCAAATTCTTGACAAGCAAACACTTTCAATAATCTTCACACGTAAATCAAACCCAATTGTTCACCCTTCCCTCTTCATGCACTGTACAATGATAAATGAAACAACAAACCATAAACACTTGTGTTTATTCTCTCCAATAACTAATCTTGGATAGAACATATCAATAGCATTTGTGATAAAGCATGGGTAAGACTCAATCTTATGCGAACTCTTAAATTCAGGGTAAGCAGAAGATCTCTGAAAAAATATGCATATTTCATATGTCCGCTCTTTGATTGAATACAGCGACTCTGTGTGGGATAATCGTTCCATGGAATCGAAAAATCAACTAAAATCGATCCATATAAAAGCTGCTAGAGTAATAACTGGAGCCACTAAACTCTGCAGCATTGAAAAACTTTTTGCTGACCTTGGATGGGAGTCCCTCCAAAAACGCTGCAAAAAGCACAAACTTGTTATCTTTTTCAAACTTCTTCATGGCATTGCCCCAGCTTATCTTTCGGACATTGTACCACCCTTAATACAAGACACAATTACATATAGCCTTCTGAATGCTGGAAATATTTAGAATTACAGTGTGCACACTAACTTATTCTCCAATTCATTCTTCCCCTCCACAGTACGCGCCTGGAACGACCTACCAAACGACATAAAGAATGCACAATCTGTAGGTGCGTTCAAAAATAAAATTAATAAAAACCTGAGATCTCCTTTAAAATTTCATAATGCTGGAACACGCAAAGGTCAAATACTACAGGCAAGACTACGAATGGAATGTAGTGCCCTAAACTCTGACTTGCACCGGAAAAAAACATTGTACCTAACCCCTTCTGTCGGTGCGGTGTCTTTGAGAGTCATAACCATTTCTTTTTCGCTTGTCTGCTTTACTCACTCAATAGACTCATATATCTGCCAGCCAATCTTGATAATCTCACTAGCAATGACCTTTTGTTGTGATGCGAAAATCAATCAGATCAATTTAACGAATCCCTCTTCCTAAAGGTACAGGAGCTTTGGTCTGGTATGTTTGGTTGATCCAAAAAAAGTAAGTAATGGTGCAAAG
Organism: Loripinus fragilis; assembly: GCA_964019695.1. Lineage (NCBI taxonomy): Eukaryota > Metazoa > Mollusca > Bivalvia > Lucinida > Lucinidae > Loripinus > Loripinus fragilis. The sequence continues at coordinate 39,356,447 of OZ026517.1, forward strand.
ATCAGGAATCGATACAATCAAGTACCACACCTGACCCAGGATACCAATGGGAAAGTGACAAACTCACAGAAGACACCACAAACGAGAGCCAAGAGGTCGGCCCTTTCCCAGCAGGTGACCACAAAGCACATATAAACAGACGTGCACAAAACATAGCAAACACAAGACAGAACAAAAACATAAAAGATCCACAAAAGAAGTACCGCCTTGGAACGGTCAGTAAAATATTTTACTGGAGGGCTTAAACCGGTTTAACGGCGCCAACCTCACCCTTAATTCAGATGTGGATCAAGACACATAGATATTTGGTTTGCATGAAAGACCCCTAACTTATTAATGCATCATCTCCTAAAACATATAAATCAAGATATAAACAAGGAGATAAAGCAAGGATAAGGACTCAACAGTAAATTAAACTGAATACCGGAGCAAAAGAAATCCAACAGGTAAACCCCAAGTCTCAAAAGTGTTAAAATTTTGATACGTCTACGTCTGGAGCAAGTCATTATATAGCGCAAAGCTTTTTGCGTCTAAACACTAAACAGGAGTCTCTCTTTCTCTCTCTCTCTCTCTCTCTCTCTCTCTCTCTCTCTCGTTATTATACTTGTGTGTTTAAGCTCATCCAAAATCATCATATAAAATGTAGATTTTCTTACATGTCTAGGAGATGATCTAAATAAGCCACTGGCTTACTGTCAGATCCTTTTATCTTAACATTGTATTTATGTATATCATGCACTTTACCTGAATAAATAATGTTTAAACCAAATAGATATACCATTTTATCTGCCGCTGTACCCCTAACTATAATTCTGAGCTAGCGCTGTACACCTCACTAGTGAGTGAATTAACCTATAACTGATATGATTGATTTTTTAGATCGAATAACAGCCTTTTATCAAACTTTTAGACCTTAATGAAGGCATTATATCACTTTATGTTCCATATGAAAATTGCATTATTACAATAACAGAAGATCAGCTGGATTTATTCTATATTTTGGAGCAATCTGATCGTTTTTTGCAATATAGGCTACCTTAGAACATAAACAGAAAAAAAGGGCAGACGACATAAGTCGTGACTGGTGGGAAAAGCGTTGACTGGTCAGCTTTGTTCCATAGCACCGAATTTACTGGTGTTATTTGTTTACTACAGGTCAGACCCTTCATGAGAACATACTGGCTCGAGTGAGCGTTTGTCATGATACCATACTGCTTGGTTCCTGTTTTCATGGACATGTTGTAGCAGTCAAAGACGTTGAGTTAGGGACAAAACTGGAGACAACTTGTGGATTGTCGGTTACAATTGCGTCATGCTGTGAGTTCAAACACACAGACTGCCTCATACCATACACAGGGACAGCTCAGCAGCTAGCATGCTCGGGGAGAAATATGTGTGCCTCGATTGCAGTGCCACAAACATCAACCAGAGATGGCTGTGGTGAAAACTTGTATCCAGACCAATCGCATTATCTAACCATGGAATACTATTGCATACCTGGCAAGTACAAACTGTAATGTTTTATACATTGTACATATTGAATTTAGTGAACTTTGAGAATTAATAATTGAATAAAACTCTCAGTTTATACCACAAGATAAAATATATCCTTGCAACTAGTAAATGTAACCCATGTCAAGAGCGTTTTAATTATTTTTAAAGTTACAGGAAACTATATGAGGCTGTAAAAATAACAGACCCTTGAAAGGAGTAACACTGAATAAAAGAACTGTATCTGTACTTTGTAGTACAGTTGTCGTTTAACTCCTTTTCTGGGACTACTCATAGCTGAAGTTAGAGCATGTGGTATGAACTGAGTCTTCTATATCTTCATATATGAAATATAAAACAAAACTTATTCGCATTGATGAAATTAAACATCCTTTAGGCGAACTCTAATCTGAGTCTCCATTATCTTCCCTGCGTCCATTCATATTTCAATGCTGAGTAAGAAAAGGAATCCATTAATTGTGTGAAGATGGGATAGAAAAGCCTCGCGATACGAAACGGTGATCTTGGGGCAGATTTCTCTACCCATCCACAAATAATGGAATCTTATATTCCGTCCCTCACACCTATTGAAATCTTAACTTGATCGTCTGATTCTACACTAAAATTACTTCCAAGTCACTATTATCAGGCCTATTCGGCCCACAAGTGAAACGCCATTTAATGGCGTTTCTAAATGGCGATTCGCTGGTGGGCCGATAGTGGCCCGATACTGGGTTACCATTTTTCTGTTGCTCTTGCAGAGACCAGGATAGCCCAAATGTGTGATGTTGTATCCGAAACTGTGAAAGGTGTCCCTGCCTACATACAGAACTACAACTATCCAGATCCAATCAGACAAATTGACAGGATGTGCACATGCTCTGCTAGAACATCAGTCTCAACCTCAAAAATCCGAGTCTTTTTCGTTCACGTGCAACTGGCAGATGGATATGGAGTTTGCGCTGGGAAACAGTCTCTTACGATAAGTGACAATGGACGAAACTTTACGTGGACATGTGCTGATAACACATACTACGCAATCTTAGAAGTGATGGAAAGTCAGTCAGATTACATATCCGTAACTCTTGAAAATCCGGAAGGTCGAGACGATGGGTATGTCTGGTTAGGTTTCGAAGGTAAGATGTAGCTCTTATACTGCTTAACTCCGACTTTAAAGTTTGTAAAATACAGTCGTGTAGATCCAGATCTATCAAACGATCTGATCAGGATCTGGACCGTTTTTACCATGCTTGTAAATGCAATGATTAAACTGGAACCCTACAAGCAATTTTGATATCAAAGGCCCTACAATACTTGAATGTATCGTTTCCCGATCATTGCCGTCAGCGACATAATTAAATACATGAATCAACCTGATTTTATCAGTATCATTTTTCGGTCCTTATTTCTATCACAGTATGATTAATATTATGGAAGAGACACCCAGATGGCTGACAACTATGTGCGTCACGAGAAGATTGCCATAGCTCTATCACTACTAGCGTTGCGTCGTCCGTCGTCTGCTGTCGTTCCAGCATACTGAGTTCCTCTGAACTATCTGTGTTTGTTTGGTCTGAACTTTAGAATACGTGCTGCATACAGCTGATAAAAGCAAACTAGCATGTGCGCTAGACACTCTTGTTTAGTTTGTATTCAAGTTGTCTATACAACGTAGATGGCATTCTACTTTGGCAAACAGTGAAGACCCAGATAAAAATGCCTCAAAATGCGACATTTCATCAGGGTCTACACTGTTTGCTTAGACTAAAACGATCTTCAGAGAACGACATGCTTCTTTCAATTAGAACCTATGACCCCGCAATAATGATTGTATCGTGTGTCGTTTTATTGAAAACCCAATAGGTCTGAAAGGTTAAAAACAGAACTCTGCAATCTGTTGTTTTGTCATTTAAAATCGTTTTATCGTATGACGTCGCGTCTGGGAGTGAAATAACGCCATGCAATAAAATCTGTAAACCACTAGTGGTTTATCGATTTACGGGAAACGTTATTACGTCCATAGCAACGTTGCGTACATGATGACAAAATCATAACGTTTTTACGCCAGAAATGAGATTTCAAAGTATGTCATATGATAAATATAATCTAACATTTGTGCTCTTGTATTATTGAATTTATTAAACTCGTTGCGAAAAAGAGATAAAATGCTCGGCAAGCCTCGCATTTTATCTCTTTTCCCCAACTCGTTTAATAAATTCAATAAAACATGAGCACTCATGTAAGATCCTCTATGTAATTAATTCCTAAATTGTGTTTTATTATTTAGCTACAGATGGTACCACCCTTCTTCATATAGATTGTCCTGCAATTGTCGAAACTACTGCAACTGGTACGTACCATTTATGCAAAAGAGCTTCTCGAAATCATAGAATGAGCTGCGACATGAGATTTCCAACAAAATGGTATGTGCGACCAGCAAAGACTCAGACCAGCATGCGTATACGCGCAGTCTAATCAGAGCCTTTGATAGTCGCTTGAATGTCCTATGACTTTTAATCTACTGGCCGAACAGCATTTGGAGCTTCTTAGCTTTAACATGTGCTACTCAGGCTTGTCTGAGTCTATTCATGTCAAAATGCCACATTGTTGGAAATCTTATGTCATGGCTCAAATGAGCCAAGATACGAGTTTTTGATACATACTGTACTTATCTCATTATTAACAAAGGTCTCAAGGCGTTTAACACCCATTCTGGCATATCGTCTAATGCTTTTATTGACATCAATTGTATGCGAGTAGCAGAGGCTCTGAAGAGTCCAAATAATAAAACAAATAGCTGTTTGCCTTGTATTTCTTGACTTTTCGCTTACTGTAAAGGCGGCGCCTCATGCATGCGTAATTAGGACTGGTCAACCTTAGGCATAGGTAAAAGCTTAAAATGAGGCGTGGTTTTATTCAAAAGTAACTGTATCATCTTGTGCGACAACCTCAGTCATTTTTTAGTCCTTAAAACGCCAGCAAAATAACTGCATCTGAAAATGTATATTCAACATAAGCAGGGAGGCAAACATTGTGGGCCCAGATCAGACTGCTCCTATAGGAGCAGTCTGATCTGGGTCCACACTGTTTATCTATGAGGCTTCAAATAGTTTAGTGGACGACAAGAAACATACATTTTGTGAATATGCGCTTTAAGGGTTAAAGGTCACTTTCCCATTGGTATCCTGGGTCAGGTGTGGTACTTGATTGTATCGATTCCTGATCTTTGCAACCTTACTTACTTTAATAAATGTGAGTTCAGTGTGTATACGGTTAGGATTTTCATGAAATGCACGCACGTTTGCGCGGCTCAAAAGCTTATTAACTCTTTACCAAAATATAAATAAAACCTAATCTCCCTTCCTTAGCAGATGAAATAGCCGAACCACGCCCAGATATGAATATTAAAGTTGCCTCCTTTACAGTAAGCGAAAAGCCTAATTATACAGTTTGCATCCTTAGGAAAAACATAAATTTCAATTATATACTTAAATTATACTCCAAGCGCATGATAAAATGTTCCAAGCGAATGAAATTGTTAGCTGATTGAATGAAATTAGATTACTCAGGATAGTTTGAATAAATAAAGATTTCAAGCGTTTGAATAATGACCTTTTGAAAGTAAACATTTTTAACAAGAACACCGAAATTGTTTAGCTCGCATGTAGGTTTCTTACTTATGCAATGTATCATCACAGAGAAACAATCTTATCAAATTAACACTCTATGATGAAACAAAGGAAAGAGCTCACGACTCACATTGTCAGAGCTTTGATAGTCGGAGCTAGAGAAACCTCAAGTTGAGCCACAGTGGGCCCAGCCAAAGACATGCATCAGGCAGAGCTCTGATAGTCAGAGCTAAAGAAACCTCAAGTTGAGCCACAGTTGGCCCAGTCAAAGACACGCACCAGACACCAGCTTTTTGTCAGGGCCGTCACTGAGTCTGAAATAGTAAGTGATCAGGATCAGGAAATACCACAATCACAAACCGCAGACAAACCCATGGCACCCCGAGGAAGAGCCACACAACAATCACGAGACACCAAGAAGAAAAAGCAACCAGCTCTCTCTTCCCCATCAAGATGATTGCAAAACTAGAAGGGACATGAAGTAACGTACAACAAAACATAGAACATTTACAGAAACCGACAATGGGAGTAACAATTAACAAAAGTCAACAACAACAGAACCACCGCCTAAGAACGGAAAGCAGCCTAAGCCACTGCTGAAGCCTGATCCACCGTCGTGCAATTAAGGATGAAACCATAGCTATAAACTGTGATTGGGTTTACAATTGCCCAGTTCGAATGGAACCTAGGTATTTAGCCGAACTAAATCGTTTAAAAATACACATTGGTCGGTTTAGTCCAGGCGCTGATTTCTGTACAGGCCTTTGTTTTTGACTTTGCACAACTTACCTGCCAGAAAAGGTTTGACTGCAGAACTGCAATCCTGGGGTCTTCTGCAATACTCCTATGTACGTCGTACAGTTAAATTGTGGTAGCAGTTTTGCTGTAGGACGTGATCTTTGAACATACCCTACGCTAAATGAGGCTTAGGCAAATTGAGAGGAAAACACGCCTCATGTTCAACTATTGCCTCCTATTCAGCATATTTCCCTTTAAATTTATGCATTACATGTATACAATGGCATACGACAGTAAAGCAATATAAAAAGTTTGTATATATGGTATATAAGACGTGAAAATGTCCAACGGAAGGGGTGATTTACCCCACCCCCTTGAATATAATGTATCCAAATTCAAAAAGAAATGAAATATTTCCCATTTCTTAATTTATCAAGTAAATTAGCGTATATATAATCATATTTAAACATTATTCTTAAAGTATGTTTGTCATGTTTTACAATTGTTACAAATCAAAGAAAGAACATACCACCTGAAATGACAATTCAGGAATGCGTGTATTACACAATTTTCAGTATAAATTCTCTACTGCATTATATTGTATCTGTTACTTATACTAAATTCTTATATATGGACATGACGATAGCCTTAAAATCATTAAATGAAATGCAGCAAACAGCCAGTATCCAGTATGCGTTTAACCATTATACAACATGATACTACAGTTGTATACGTTACTTACTTTCAAATGTATTACTATATAATGCAGTAATATAATTAGAGTATGGGCGACCAAACGACCTCCACATATTGAGGTTAGTAGACTGTAAATTTCTAAAACCAGATTATATTAGCCATATAATGAAGTGCGTAAGCTTTTCAGCGGATGAGGCGTTACCATGCAATAGTCGAATTCACTACGTTACCCTAAAATAATAGGAATTCCTATACTGTTAATATCCAGTTATTTCTTATTCCTACGTATCAATATAAACTTTTATTTGAAAGAAAATTACTAGCAATATGATTTTAAACTAAGTTTGACACCTGTTATTACTGTTATATATGTTACTTTCTGCTAAATACAATATTTAATGAAATGACAGCACTATATCACCAATTGTGTAAGCCATCAAAATACATGCAATTATAGCTTGTCAGCTATTGACAACAATAACTATATTGAATGCTATGATTTGGTGAAAACTTACACTTAATTCCTAAAATTACCTTTTTTATTTACAATATTAGCTAAAATCGAGACATGAAACTTTAAAGCTGCATACTCTGTAACTATGAACACTTTTCGAAAAAAAATATTTTCCTTTTAAATCATTTTCAAAAGTAGAATAAAGTTATGTTTTCACAATAAATCTAATTTCTACAGCTTAAAACTGCATGAAAAGGTGAATAATCTTATAAAAACAGGTGTATTTTCTCTTGTTTGTAATTATTTGCGTCCCTCCAATAATTCTAGTCAGTTGATTTTTAACATAAATGCTGTTGTTTTGGCACTAATAATTTGTTAATTATTACGAAAAATCTAAAATGCATACCTGAATTTTAATATTTATACTGTGTTCTTGAAAAATAGAAACATAATTTTTAAAATGAAAATATCAAAAGTTACACATTATGCAGCTTTAAAGCAAACGTTAATCCGTGCCATAGCGAAAAACGTAACGGTTTCTGTCCCACATATGGCAAACGGCATGCCTATTCATATAACCGCTCTATATCCAATCATTATCCAGTTCAATGAAGAAACAATACAACTGATGTGAGTAACATTACAACAAAAGCATTTACCCATATTAGACTAGCGTTCTTTTTGTGGGACATAGACAAATAGTACAGGCCAAGATCAGACGCCACAGACTGTAAAGTCTGATCAGGGTCTACTGTTTACTAACACGATGTTCTATTAAAATTTTGAATAAGAATTAAAAACAACACCAACAACCATGAAGACGAAAATGGACTGGTCCATTTGATAAAAATTGGAAGTTTCATTCAACTTAAAAGGGTTAAGGAGATGGCGACATTTAGCATACGCTTTGTCTGGTGAGAATTGAAACAGGATATTTTTCCAAGGTTCTTTATGGTTTACATTTTAGAGGTCAAGGCTTATCACTTAGAATAATTCTCTTGCATTGTAAACATTATATTGTAGCTGTTGCAAAATGGATGTACTCAAATAAATTATTAGATATTTTGTTTTGCATTATTTCTATCAATTAGGCTTAGTCTAAACGTGGCGTGTGTTCATATAAAATCATTACGATATTCAGCATGTCCAATGAGGATATAATTATTGATGCAAGAATGGCATCCCATTAATCCTTTGTATAATTCAAATCAAACTAAATTGATGATAAATAGTAACGTAAATAAAATATCAAAATAGTTAGCACATTTGATTGTAGTTCAGCAATAAATGCTCATGCGAGCCTGTAAAATATGTCATTACACACATCAGAGCATTTTCTGCTTGTATATGTAGATGAAGACAAACACTAGCTCCACTGCATCAGCATGGGCGATTAAACGGTGCAATGTGAGGTAGGTTCAAGTACCAAAATCACATATGGTGGTTCAAATCTTCAATTTACCATGTATAAATTACATAAGATAGGTCAGCAATTGTTTTTTGATTTTATGGCAACGAAATTCACATTGTGTTACTGTCAAAGATCATATGGAAGATAAGATATTCAAAATCTTGTATATTATATCACATAACATATACAACAATAGAGGCACTGCTTTATACTTACCTTTAAAAGTAATAGAAGTATGATTTCTTTTGGAAGGAAGCATTGCAAATATGCATTAAACTTTCATGCACCCTTTCTAGGCATTGCATTTAAGTCTTTCATTGATGGCAAAGACTACCGCACAAAGCGTTTGTACGAACAATTGACTCTTTGTATGTCTCTATAAATCACTACCCTCAACATGTTTTGTGCTTTTATATAACTTCCTATTTACGTGTAATGCTTTTGTTTTCTGTCTGGAGGAGCAAGATATTTTTTTTAGAAAAAGCTGTGTTGATTTTAATTTTATATCACTAATTCATTTTTATGTTTATATACATATAGCGCTTTGTAATCAAGAATTATATATACAAGACCCCTGTAATAATTTGGCCATGCCACATTCTGTACAGTGAAAATTATCATCTATTATTTAAGCATTGATTGTTAAAACTGAGTAAGATCTGATGACTGCATGTTTTTAAACGTTTATTTTTCCATCCAACAACTTAAAGAATATTTTAAAGTATATTTTATATTACCTGAGTGTCACAATGTCTTATTCAGTCTGACATAACTCTTGACTGATAATGGCATATGTGTTAAAAATAGTTTCTTAAGCAGCAATTATCATGTGTTCCTTGAATATGATAATATCACAGGAGATCGTTGTGTTCCATTATGACTGATTTTACCCATTTTCAGGGAAATATTGCTCTTCAATATAAAATAAAACCTCTCCTTATAAAGTGATATTAGTTTGGCACCAACAGTTTCATTAAATAAACCATAAAAGGTAGGCTGAAAATAAACTAAAATCTATTTAAAAGCTGAAACAAGTAATGTGTCATCATCTGCATATGCATATAAATGTCAGTATACAATTTGAATTTTAGAGATTATCTTTAAAAATAACTGACTTCAGACACTTACAATGCATAACCTCTATTGCAATATATATAAATTTTATCCTACCAACGCTTAGGTAATTGATTTTGTCCGGAATGTAAGCAAACAAAAATAGTATAACTTTATCACCATCTTTCTAAACATTAAGTAATTTGTATTTTTTCTATGGGAAATTAACCAAGGTATTATACAAGGAGCTAACCAATATTATTTTACTGACTTTGTTTGCATAATGTGTACACTAGTAAACTGGGTTCATAAAAATATTTTCAAAAGACTGATGAGACTTCATTCAATAAAACTTAGTTGTGTCGTTTTTCTCCTGTGATAATTATTACAAAATTCTACATCCTTAATATTTTAGCTTTTCGAGGGCCCAATCGTATACTGTATTTGATAACATTTCGGACAAACATAGGTCCTTATGATATTAGATATGGTCATATATGTTACTTTGATAAATTTGACAGAAATGGAATGTATTCTACTACTACAAAAGAGCTGTCTGTTTCTTTATTTATGTGTTTTAGAATCTTTAACTTTGGACAAATATTTCCTGGAGATGAAAACTTAAAAAATTCTTTATTGCAAATGTAAATGTTTATAGATATAGTAACTTAATAAAAATGATAAATATTTTAGAAGAAACTACTGTCTTGTTATAAATTTAAAACAAAACAGGTTTGAAATTGAATAAAATAGCATATGACGTATAATGTTAGGTATTTAGCAATATACATAGGAAGTCTTAAAATTGTAATGTACGTTACATATGGTCATACAAGCATTAAAATATGGAACTTTACACCAGAAACGCAGTTAAATATAGCTTTTTACTATCGTGTATCGATGGAATGCTCAATTATGAGTTAAAAGTCAGCAGATGGTATTGAATGCTAACTGACAAAGTGAAATGGTTCTAACTATATTCACCAATTTTGGGTGGTAATCATATTCAACAGCTTATAATTCTTAAAGTAATTATGATAGAAACAAGATGTTTGCAGTTTTGAAACAGTCAGGTGATTATCCTTTCCAAACATGGTATGTAAAACGTATATACCCATCATAGAACTTATAAAATTAAACTTTGACCAAAATTAATTGATTTTATAAGGCGTAATTTAAGATATAACGTAAATGACAGTTATATCATAAAAGTTGTGCTTCTGGATGCATATGATTTATTTTCATAATTGTTTAGATCCTTTTCGAGGTTTTAGAAGTAAATGACGATCGTATGCGCCATCTGGATACCACCTGGACACCATTACTTATTCAAATGTCGCCACTTTGTTGTTTATAGTAAAAATGGGGTAGGTGTACAAAACGACTCCTCCTGGAAAACTGCTACCACAATTTGACTGTACGACGTGCCTAGAAATGTTGTAGAAGGGTAGTACTAACTATTTCCGAAGTCAAACCTTTTCTGGCTGGACAATTGTGCCAAGTCAATTTTCAATAACCTAGCTCCTTGACTAGTTATAGTCTTTGATACAGAAGCTAGAAATAAAACGAAACATGCGAGTTTGTGCTTGTAGTAAATGAGTATGATCAGGAAATACCACAATCACAAACTGCAGACAACCCCGTGGCAGCTAGAGGAAGAGCAACACAACAACCACGAGACACCAGGAAGACGAACAAAGCAGAGCAACTAGCTCTCTCTCTCTCCCCCATCAAGATGATTGCAAAACTAGAATGGACACGAAGTAACACACAACAAAACATAGAACAATTACAGAATCCCACATTGAGAGTTACAATCAACTACGACTAAAACAAACAGAATCACAGACAGCAGCCATAGCCACTGGGGGCTTTAATGCATTGCACTGGTACCAAGTCTTCGCCCTAGATTCTGTTGCTGTCGAAGTACAAAAATATTAAACTCGCATGGGGGATTCTTATCTATTGCAATGCATCATCATAGAGAAACACTATAATGAAAATAACGCGCTATTATTAAACAAAGATAATGGCTACAATATTTGAGATATGTGATTTGGTGCCTTTAACCCTTAAAGCTCCAAGAAAATAAATGCATCTGAAAATGTCGTCTGCTAAAGTCGTCTGCTGCTAATAATTGCCTAGCATTACTGAAGAATTAAGTATAGAAGCGAACAGCGCGGACCCAGAACAGACTGCTCCTATAGGAGTAGTCTGATCTGGGTCCCCACTGTTTGCCATAGAGGCTTCTTAAACATTTCAGCAGACGAGAAAAGCAGACGACTTTTGTTGCGATTGGTGCTTTAATGGTTAATACAAGAGCTATAGATGTAATATTAGCATACTATGCCATCAAAAAGTGTGAGTTCCAACTCATTTTGCAGGTGAAGACCATTCTACCACGTCAACATCATCGACAATTAAACCTACGTCAAGTACATCTATTGCTTCTCCATATTCAGGTTATTTCGGTAAGATGTTCATAATTTGCTTTACAGTAAAACCAGTCTTAAGCGGTCATTCAAAATGAAGACCACAAATTGGTTTTCAATACCGATTATCGCTTACTGCAGGTAAAAAGTATTGCAGAATGCTCTAAGAGAGCATTCTGCAATACTTTCGACCTTCATAAGCTACCATTTGCCTTTAGGGCTTTATTGTCTATTTTTGAGTGGCCACTTACTGTATATATTTGCGGTTCCAGTGGTTTTGGTTGAATTAGGCAAAAACAAAACTAAGTCTGCATTTTGGTACTGTAATATGCATCAATTTCCATACATTTTACTAATTTTTGTATCTTCTGCTATCTTTATTGCCATGAAACACTTCGTCAGCTTCGAATGCATGTACATACATGACGTGTAAAACAATTTTACACTACACAGAGGGTATCATTTCGTTGAATTGTGACGTTAACAACGAGGGGATCTGTAAGCTTTCACACCCATAACTGATTTCGAAGCATTCCTGATAAATAAAAAAAGTACCTTTAGGTACGAAACACAGTAATTCACACGCTTACTTGAGCCCCTGGTCCTATGTCACTCATGTCCCAGTTCATAACAGAGTGAGCTAGAGACTTTACGTATCAATTGCATATTTTTTTCTGAAAACATGAACTGAGACAATAATATCCATAACAGAGTAAACATACACATTGTAACTCCAATTTTTCTTACAAGGCTTTGAAAATATTTGTTGAATTGTGAGGCTTTGCCGAGCAATTCGACATATGTTCTCAAAGTTGAGCCTGATTCCTGATCTTTGCCCTCTTTCTTACGCGAACTTTGCATTCAATTTATAAGTTTACCTATTGGTTATTCAAAAAGTGCAAAGTCATGTTAACGTAATAAAGATACATGCCGTTTATCAGGTCAACGTGTAACAATGCAGTTAATATGAGAGGTAACTGATAAAACCGGGTAGTGAATGAACATTGAATCATGTGCAAAGACGGAACGCCTAAAAAGTTCATGTTAACTTTGCTAGCGACCCAATGAGAATCTTCGATGAACATTAAAAAATGAGTTCATCTCTTATAATTGACTCTCTTTAAGTGCCTTTTTAAATAAATGCTTTGCATAAAACATCAAAAGAACCTTCACAATGAAAATGGACCTAGTCACAATAAACACTGATTTTATACAACGCGTAAAACACTGGTGCAAATCAGCCTGTTAATTCACGCAGTCTTATCTGTGCATTTTTCACTCGCTCTGTAGAAAGCGTAACAGCTACTCTGTTACAATGACATGCAAAATTTCTACATTAAATAGCTAATTGGTTAGAGCTACCCCGAAGACAGGTGTGCAAGCGACGATTGCCCATAATGGCATATATGACAACACGTGACTATGGTGTACATCAATACATCAATAAAGTTTCACTACATGCACTAAGACATTTGAGCCAGTGCATGTGATTTCCAACAATTTGACATTTTGACAAGTGTAGACTCAGATGAGCCTGTGCAGCCTCCTTTTAAGCTTAGAAACTCCAAATGACGCTCGGTCAGTAGCTTAACAATCATAGAATACTCAAGCGACAAGCAAAGACTCTGATCAGACTGCGCGTATGCGCAGGCTGATCTGAGGCTTTGCTGGTCGCACATACCACATAGTTGGAAATCTCATGCACTGGCTCATTTAAAACTTTCGTTAACAGGTGAAATAATAATAATACAAGGTGTAATAGCTAGTGGGCTATTCCTGTTGGCGTTGATTCTTGGATTGGTACTGGTCTTCTTTATTTTGAGATGGAAAAAGAAGAAAAACCCACCAAAGGTAACTAATTTTGATATTCGAGGAGAACGTTCTTCAACGTCACGCAGCACAGCGACAGCATCGCGAGAAACCTGTCTCTGTCTGTTTATGCTATTGGTTTCGATTTTTCTGATGTCATCGAAACGTAAATGAGTACGACCAGGAAATGCCACATTCACAGATCACAGATCAATCTATGGCACCATAAGGAAGAGACATTAAGATACAGATTTGGATAAACACATTTTTGAGCTTAAAAATGTAAATACTATGTAACTCATCAGTTTTAACATATGTTTTGGGTGCTCAAAAGAACCGTCTCATTGAGACTGTTCTTTTGAGTAACCATAGCATATGTTTTGGCTGAGAAATAAGAAACTTGATTTAATGCTACGCAATTTTAACTAAAATCCTGTTAAAACACAATGCAAACGAATATATACATCATCTGAGTGATATGATTCTTTAACTGAAAGCAGCATACCACTTAAGCCAGTGCTAAAGGATGTGAGAATTGTTGCAATTTCCATTTGTTCTCATTCACAGACTCAATAAAACTTGAATTTTATGTTCTCTCTGTTCCTAAAGGATCCGTTTTTTTTTTCAGATTATTTATGTACTGTTGAGTCTGTATCTTTGCTTTATCTCCTTTTTATATCTTGATTTATCTGTTCTAGGAGATAATTCATTGATAAGTTAGGGATCTTTTATGCAAACCAAACATCTATGTGTCTTGATCCACATCTGAACTAAGGGTGAGGTTAGTGTGACGAAACTAATTTAAACCCTCCAGTAAAATATTTTTACTGACCATCCCAAGGCAGAGCTTCTGTTGTGGATCATTTTTAATTTTGTTTCGTTTTTGTCATTCTTTCTTGTCTGTTCATTGCAGCATTGAGGTCACCTGCTGAGAAAGGGCTTTCCGATTGGCTCTTTTGTATGTGTTTTGTGTCCTGGGTCAGATGTGGTACTTGATTTATAGAGTCCTGATATTTGCCTCCTTATTTACATGCAATAAAATATAAACTAATTTTAATATGCATGCATTTAAAAGTTCTCGATACCTGCTATCAAAGTGCATGTTTAATTGAAGCCTCATTTCAATTGCTAAAATACAGTACAGTTCCAATGGTTTAACCCTCTATACCAAAAGATCACAAATGTTTAAAAATGACTAAATCCCTTTTTTCTCGTTTGCATACCTTATTGACTTGCTGCAAAATTATTGCTGGCTTTAGTTCATAAGTTTGACAAATGCTTTCCCTGTCGTTGTCAATGTTTCACTGGCAATCTTGTGCCGTATTGGATGGGCTATACTCTATGTACATATATATTTAGAAGACGGTTTTGCGTTATTATGTGTTATGACTGTAAAAGAGGTGTAAAATTAGCATGTGGTAAAATTAAAATGTAAGCAATGTCCAGGTCAAAGTCAGAAAGACAGCAAAGATCTGGAATTGATACAATCAAGTACCACACCTGTCCAAGGATACCAAATGGGAATGTAACAACATCACAATAAACATCACAAAGAAGAGTCAGGAGGTCAGCCATTTCCCTTCAGGTGAGCAGACGCGAAAGCATGACAAACACAAGCCATAGATAATCAAATAATCGACAAAAGAAGTATCGCCTTGGAACGGTCAGTAAAAATATTTTACTGGAGGACTTAAACCATTAAAACTGTGCCAACCTCCGTGAAGTCCATGAAAACAGTGTCGAAACCTTCGTTTTATTTTAATGTAAAAATGTTTGATGGCTGATTTGAAGTGAGACCAGAAAAGCACTAATAATGACTCGTCAAGCTATAAAAAGGAGACAAAGCAAGGATAAGGACACAACAGTACATAAAACTGAATACCAGAGCAAAAGAAATCCAACAGATAAAACCCAGTGGGCCTGACAACATTCAAAGCATTAGACCCTACCATCTCATCGATAGATAAGTGTTTAAGTCAGAACCGTCATAGAGTCTGAATTCAAAACCACTGGCTTGCAATTAAAGAGGAAGCAAAGCTGACAATCATGATCTTTCTTTTTTTTTTGGTAGAAAGGGTTGTTGCATTTGTCGAGGTACTGTATACCAATGACCCATAAATTTCATTTTTACATCTTTTTGATTTTATGTTAATAGTTCGATCATATACAATAAATACTTTTTCAAAAATATATTTTCAAATGTAAATCTAAAGCATTTCTTGCAGCTAATTAATATTTGAGCCGCGGCATGAGATTTTCAACAATTTGACATTTTGACAAGTGTAGACTCTGACGAGCCTCTGCAGCCTCCTGTTAAGCTTAGAAACTCCAAATGGTGTTCAGTCAATTGCTTAACAATCATAGAATACTCAAGCGACTAGTAAAGGCTCTGATCAGACTGCGCGTATGCGCAGGCTGATCTGAGCCTTTGCTGGTCGCACATATCAAATTGTTTGAAATCTCATGCCACGGCTCATTTGTAACATTAGACTTCTTTGTCACAGATAACAGAGCAAGCTCAAAATGGCAGTAGAAGTGAAATGGAGTCCAATAATGGTGAAACAAAACAAAGACAGAACCTGGAGCCAGAAATACCAGCTGCAAGAAACCTTGAAATACCAAATCGTCACTTTGAAGAGTATCTGTCCCCATCGCCCCCTCCTATAACTACATCAGCCATCAAACTCCATCCTGCATCACACTACAGGCCACCTGGAGGCAGGGTACATCCTACTAGCGCTGGTATAGAACAAAGTATGGGACCAATAAAGATGTCTGACGCCAAGAAAGTCACCATTCCACAACCACCCATAGATACAGCAAATTCTCCAACCTTTAAAGATGAAGAATTCTCAAAGAAACCTAGTAAAGATCAACAAAATTTAAAAGGTCGTCTAAAAGACATAGAAAGTCCAAATCTAGGGATTATTTCAAAGACATTCTTGTAAAGGGCATTTCTGATGAGGATGACGAAAGTATTATAAGAGACATTGAATATACCCCTGCGAGTACTGTCGTTCCTGTAGAGTTTGAAGCCGAAGATGATTTTGATTAATTCAAGACTTATACATATGGAACCAGATCAGACTGCTCCCTCAGGAGCACCTCCTTCAGGAGCAGTCTGATCTAGGTTCATATTGTTTGCATCCATGATCAAAAGTATTCTGAAGTGCATTTAATAAATGAATTTGATTTTTGGTCTGGCCATGGAATCATTAGCACTCCGGGTCTCTTGCAGAGACTTTGCGAAAGACCCGAAGTATTCATGATTGAATGAACTGACCAAAAATTGAATTTAGTACTTATATTTAAATTTTATATTATCAGTCAAGTATAAATTTTCTATTTTCACCTAACTTGCCTGGTTTTTCGGATATTTTGGATTCAAAAAATCAGTCATAATGGAGGTTTGGGAATAGCCAAAACGACAACTTTTCGCACATAACGTCATGGCGATACGTGTTCAACGTCACGCAAACGTCAATAAATAAACGACGTTATTGGATAGCGTTGACATTGGTCCAGCAAAATAGCGCGCATGTGGGCGTAGTTTAAAATGATCTGTTAATGAAGGTATGGAAGACATCTCAAATGTAAAGGTTCATTTAAAGACTTGCAGTGGAAATGTAATATTTGAATATGCACCAAATGTTATAAACAGATGACATTTTCAGTAAAAATAAATGGTAGGGTTACGTTTAAAAAAAACGTTAAAACACACCGGTTAAAACACACCAAATAATGGAATGGGTGACCATGATTAACTCTTATCCTGCTAATAATTTTGTCCAGAAAATGTTGTCTGCTTATTATGCCTGCTGCTTATCTTTGAATGCACTCCCGACTAGTTTTACAATCGAAGCAAACACTATGAACCCTAATAATATAAGAGATATACATGTATTTAACATTTATTGGATGTTGTGATGCCATACTTTAGTTTATGATTGAGATCGTGATATTTTCTAACCATATTTACTTCCTTTTATTTGTTATTTTGTTCATTTTGTTCTAGCTGTTGTTTGATTTTTTGCTTTGTCAGCTGTTTGTTTAGGCACTAATTATCGGCGACAAAACACGTAGGTAATGTTTACAATGGTTTGACGTATATTGACGCATTTTGATATTGTTTTGATATCGTTTTGAATAAACTGACAAACTACCAACAATGCATATTGTTGTGAATCTCTGCTGATTATTTGAATACCCATGCAAGTAGTCAAAATAATGATCATTTGTAACATTTTGTAAAGGGGTTGTATTAAATTCTTTGTAATAAGCATGCAGATAATCATTTCAAAATTATGTTGTTATTTTTACATAATAAGACAGAGAGTATAATATGCATCGTTCACAAAAATGCATAGCTCAGTTACAATGATTGAGTAAACCATATACAATTTCATTTGAAATAATTGTACATTTAATGCGATTTCATTTTATAATGTTTTCTTGCAATTAGATACTTCAAGACATTCTATATATTTTTTATTATTTCTATTAAAGTGTCATACGCTAAACTTGTCTCATAATAAAACGTTATTTAATTTCTACATACATAAAATGTAAATGGATGCAAATTTATAAAAAAAATATAATTAAGATACACTTTGCTTTATAAAGATTGTAAAACTATTGCTCCATATAAAGTGTGAGAACAGTTGAACCTTCTAACCATACTCAATTAGCATTCTTACTCTCACACAACTAAAGAATTATTTTCTCAGTTTAACAACTACGCGTCCAAGTCAGACTCATTTTCAGAGCTTGGTGTGCTTTCAACTGTGATTTATAGAAATGGCATTAGAAATGACAGGTGTTCTCAAACGTCCCTATCATTTATATAGTTCCTACGCGTAGCCCTGGCATTTTGACAATTTCTTCACTGATTGATCACTTGTGCTGCTTTGTCAGTCAAAAGGGTCATCACACATATACGACCGCATGTGTCGATCGTGTGTAAAACATGACATGCCAAACTTCTGGTAAGGCAACAACGCAGAGTAAATTACGATTTTTGCCTCAATTTCCATGTGTGTTAGGCGGCTGCTGACACCCCTTTACCACGCCAAAAGTAATTCAGCAAATATGCACAAAGTTTTTGGTTCTAAAAGTTACCCAGAAAACGTAGATACCCTTGGACAGTTGCATGACATTATCTGATTTTTCAATAAATGTCTCAAAAATTTTATTTTTATCCAAAATGGAAGAAAGTGCAAAAATAAGTCTTAATTCTGATATGGCTCTGGTCTTTACCCAAGTAAAAATTCTGTTATACATAGTTGAGCTAAAAGCAGGAGAATCATGCGACACAAGTATGTCCACTAGTGATCAGGTGGGGCATATACCAGGGCACTAGAATATCACAACAAGGCCCACTTCGAATTGAACTGAAGTTCCTGCTATAGTTCTTACGTAATAGATGCACATGCACGTTTACACCAGAATGGCTACAGTTGGAACTTTAAGTTGGTTGGTAAGTAAACAAAAGGAATAGCCCTGTATGCTCCACTTCAATTCTTCGTCGTAGACAGGATGCTATAAACTGCACTAATCAATTACGAATAAGTGGGACCAAAAATTATGCTCAGCAAGGTTTATTTTGAAACAAACAAATCATTTTGAGGCTACTGACTGATCTTGAACCCATCTTGATAGATAGGTCTAAAGTATGGAACCAGGCTATCTACTAGAGTAGAGGTGCTCTGACCAGCCGTTAATCTCTAGTAAGTTCGTGACGTCACCCTAGTAGCGACTATTGGTTTTCGAATCAAACTTTAGTTACTTTAGTAGGGACTATAATTCGATTCCATGTTCGCCCAAGGCGTTATTCTTAATTTTACTAATAGGAAGGGGTAGTGTAGTGGTTACCGATAAATGATGCATAATTAAGGATAATCTAATGTTAATTGGATTACTCTGCTAAGACTACATCACATTTGCTGACAGACAAACAAACACATGTAGAGAGAGACTAAGATAGATTGACTGATAGACAGACAGACAGAGAAATTCAACAGACACACACAAAGGCATAATCCTCATGAGAATGTGCTAAGCATACCCCGATCCAGGTAAGACTGGTGACACAGAGCCCCCCCCCCCCACCTCCCAAAGCTATACCACTAAAATTCACAAGGCTACCAAGCCATTATTTAATGCTCGGCCATCAAATGGCGTTCGCTGGCGGGCTGATGATGTTGGCCTGCTTTTGTGGTATATTGAAATTTAAAACAAAAGGTTGTCAGACTCAAAACTTTCAGGGTCAGTGTCTGCTAAGAGAGGAGGAGAGAGAGAGAGAGCTTATGGTGCCTGTAAAACTATTTTACCGATATCTTTTACTTTCTATGCTGTACAAACAGCTGGGCGCGTGTACGTTATTAGTTACACATTCAGTCAGCTGATTCTAAACAAAGCGAAAATGTGACAAAGATTACACTGCTATCACGGTGTCAAAAACAGAATAAAAGTTACGTTTTTTTTCTTGGATATGTTTTAATAAACGTTGGAATACATGCTGAAACCAAAAGTTTGATAAATAAAAGCATTTCCAACGAAAGGATTTTTCATAAATGTGCAGTGAACAGATACTGACATGCGCGAAAAAATATCCTCATCAAATAGGTCATGGGGGAAAATTGTAATTATTTTCACCAAGCAGATAACATTTAGATATTTGCTTTCAAACACATAAAGAGGGGTAATTATGCAACAAAACAAAACTAAAATATGTTTTTCAAATATTACCGCTGATGTGTAGTTTGCAACGAAACTTTGACGTGATTTGGAACTAGGAAAGAATCAAAACTGGGCAATTAACTGTATAATCAAATTAACGCACTATGACGAAACAGAGAAAAGGGCTCACGACTCACAGATAGTCAGAGCTAAAGAAAACCTCAAATTGAGCCACGATGGGCCAAGCTTGTTTATTTACCTTTTTGAGACTTCCAATGCCAAACCAGATGATGATCCAATTGTTTTTGCTATTTAACCGGCAGTTAAGAATACTGTCATTTGGCAGGCGTGTATCATCGGCTCGCTAGCAAAACGCTTGTTAAATTGCGTTTTGCTGGTGGGTCCATGATGGCCTGCTTTTAATGTCATATGGATCATCTTGTCAGAGCTGGATCCCTTCTTACAAAACTTTCTGGATCCGCTCGTGGTGCCATTTAATTACATGCATTCTGTACACCTGATACACTATACCTAATGAATGTTCTATCGCATACACTTTTGTTTTGACATTACATAATGTACTAATTTGACATTACATAATGTACTAAAAGAGCTATATGCATTTAGGGGCTTTTTTGCCCCCTATGAGGCTAAAATATTAAAATTGTTTTCACCAAATTTTTCTATTAGTTTATTAGAGCCTTAACCAAAGTGTAACTCTCAAATTACTTTGCATTGTACCGTTGCTATTGTCACAGGGTGCAGAAAATTCCCACCGCCTTAGGTGGGAATCGAACCTGGTCCACAGAGTCTAAAACACTCTACCACGTCGCTGCAAAAGCCGGCTTCTACCGCAAGGCAGTAGAAGTGTGTTATATATACCTATACCTACTACATATTATTCTGCTTTAAATAGATTTGTCCCCGAATCTGCTCGGAACCACGCTGTTATTCCTGGACATTCCATCCTGATGCCCAAAACACAAGCCTTGGACCCCACATACTGCACCCCTTGCTCGCTGGGATAAAAAAAAATGCCTCCAACGACTATGTATAATCTGGGCGTGGGTTCCTTAACTATGAAGAACGAGCCTGCAACAAATATATTGAAATAATATATTTAATGACTTATATCCAATATGTACATGCCAATGAATGTACAATGATATTTATTGTGCAATACAATAATATGAATGTTAGTTGTGGTGGCTATAGAGATAAGTTGTCGTGTTTGAAATCAACAGGTGTATATATTAGAGCCACCTGAATACTTTACACTGTCGCCATTACATACAGCTCGCACAACAAAACATGAAATATACAAAATAGACAATTTCTAATACAACATGATTGATGAGGTTGGGATAAAATGATGATAAAACATTAAACTTTACATACCTGCAACAAATATATTGAAATAATATATTTAATGACTTATATCCAATATGTAAATGTCAATGAATATACAATGATATTTATTGTGCAATACAATAATACGAATGTGAGTTGTGGTGCTACAGTACTAGCATAAGGTAAATAGCAACAGTTACCTGCCTAAAAAGGGCAACTCACAATTAAGATTACCAATACAGGTCAATATTGGATATAGGTATAAGGTATAACCTGGAATGGCTGAAATAATTCTAAAACATCATTAAATGAATGCTAAATGAGTTTGTACAAACATGCAACACATAAATATAATACAGAATCTTCCCCTATCATAATAAATCTATCACCGAATTTACTCATGACATGATGATTCTTGGGGAAAAATCTGAAACATACTTAACGTGTCTGAAATTGACCAAAACAAAATCAATCAGTTTGTAAAAATACACATTTTTTTTCACCTGAAATGCGAAGTATGCCCAAGTGATTAAGTCATGAATGTTAATCATCCTTCAATCCTGGTCTTTACAATTATCATTCTAAAATCCACTGAAAATTCTGTAAAAAATAGAAAAGATGTAGGACAAATTCTCTGATGATAACTGTTTGACTGAATATTGCTCCACGAGCTGCATCTAGAAAAAATGACAAAATGTGTCTGTTAGTTAACAATGAGAATCATATACACTATTTCCATGATCAATTCCAGAGTGAATGATATTCAGTCATGCAACACATAAATATAAATATAATACAGAATGTATCCATATAAAATGTCTTACTAAAACTATTAGAAGGAATATAGTTAACATGACCACTATATGTCTGACCAAAAATGTCATGGTCACAAAGCTAATTCCATTTCCCAGACGCATCAACATTTGATGTCCGGAAATGGAGGTATGATAAAAGTGGTCTAACAGTATGTTATAACCACAATGATAAATACATCCTTCTGCTGTAATAATAAAACAAAGTAAATGGGGAAATTTAAAAAGTGATTAGGATGAAAATCACAACATATATACAAATCTAAAACAAAACTGTCACTGACCAGTACCAACTGTCTATAGAGATTCAGCGTGAGGACAACTAACCAAGAACCCAATCATTAGATTGCATCCAGTTAGGTTTCCTCCTAGCTCTAACTGGCCGCTAATTTCTGTTTTCTTCACTTGAAGAAGAACAAGTCATTGATTGGGTATCTGAAGCGCTGATAGACCTTACAGTGCGAGACAAATACCTGATTCTCCCGGCTTTCGCCGCATTGGGATCTTATACCTCCTGACCTTCTCAGGTGGAGAACAATGACTGTTGTCCAGAATACCCCCATCATAGGCTGCCTCCAAGTCTGGATTGGACAACAAATCCAAATTGGCATTGATAGATCGTATTTCGTCCAACTCATTGACTTCTTCAACTGTTTCTGGAGAAACAACTGAATCCAGTTGTTCATCTTCCTCATAAGTCAGAAGACCAATGAAGGGCAGTAAGAAGTCCCTGTGGAGAATCCTGGTTTTTGACCTTGCACCTTCACACTTAACTCTATAAACTGGTATGTCGTCATTTGGCTGGTCGATGATTATATAGGGGTTCTTCTCCCACCAATCCACAAGCTTACATCTGCCCCTAATGCCAGCATTCTTGACAAGCACTCAGTCCCCATTTCTCAGAACTGAACTTCTGGCTCTTAAGTCATAATTCAGTTTGTGCCTAGAACCAGCTTTCTTGGACACCTCTCGGGCCTTCTGGTAAGCAAAACTGAGGCGGTACCTTAGTTTTCTTATGTACTCTGTCTGATAGGTTGAATTCAATGAATCTGAATTAAGACCAAGGAAGGCATCAGTGGCCAACCTAGGGTGGCGCCCTAACATAAGAAAATAAGGTGAAAATCCAGTGCTATCATTAAATGTGGCATTGTAGGCATGGACCAAAGTAGGGACACGTGCCTTCCAGTCACTTTTCTGGTTTTCTTGAAGAGTCCCAAGCAATTGCAGTAGGGTTTGGTTAAACCTTCCCATCTGTCCATTTCCCATAGGATGATAAGGTGTTGTTCATGATTTCTGAACCCCTGCAATCTTGCACAGCTCTTTGATTAGGTTTGATTCAAAGTTGGCACCTTGATGGCTATGAATGCGGGCTGGGAAACCATAGTGAACAATTTAGTTGTCAAACAACACCCTGGCTGTAGTTTTAGCAGTTTCATTCCTAGTGGGAAAAGCTTGGGCATACCTAGAAAAGTGATCTGTGATTACCATGATTTTTTTAAATCTCCCTTTTGGTTTTTCAAGGGTAAGGTAATCAAGCCACACAATCTCCATAGGTGTAGTAGAAGTAATATTGACAAGCTTACTTCTCTCTGGACCAGCTTTCCTTTTGATGCAGTGTGATATGATGCAACTTTGTCCTTGATATAGGTATCAATGCCAGGCCAGAAAAATCTCTGCTTTATAAGTGACTTGGTCCTATATCTGCCTTGATGCCCATGGTCATCATGCAGCGATTCAAAAACATCTTCTCGAAAAGCTGGTGAGAGGACAACCTGCAGAAAGTTCTGCCCATTCAATGTGACCTTTCTGTGAAGGACTCCATTGGAGAGAAACATCTTATCCCACTTCTTGATATATACTTAAATGCAAAAGTTTCGCAACCATTTAATATCTGTGTTTTCTTCAGTATGGTCCAAGTTAGAATATTCATATAATCATGTTTTATGCTCCTGCACAATGTGGAATGATTTACCATTAATCGGTTTTTATCATACTCTCCATTCTGACGTTATAATGACGTCAGTGTTGTTCAACAATTTACATCTAGCATAAAGAGTCTTATCTTGATTTGAAAACAAACGGTGCGATGTGATAGCCAGATGTCGTATCTGACGACAAACATCTTAAGGTTTAACAATTAACGTTAATCAATGCACAACGTCGCTGCATTTCTTTGTTAACGTCAACCAATTTATCAAAATTGTTCATTTTATTCTGTTATGTCGCGCGATACTTCTGTCTTCTATGCAATGTGTTGAAGGCTTTCACTTGTGACATTAAAAACTAGATTATTGATATTCAGTTGTGTTAAAATGGCCAATTACGTCAAATATTGAAGGTTTTACGTTGACGTAATGAACGTTACCAAATGCATAAAATAACCTGCTTTGATTTGTCTGCCCTTCTACTTTTGAAAACAGATAACAGTTAAACACCTTTTCCGAATAAAATGTAAGGTGGTGTAACACTGTGGCTCAATAAAATGTAAGGTATTGTAACTCTGTGACTTTTCAAATTTAGGTTGCCTTACATTTCTTGTTGAAGATCGGCAATCGGAAGTCGCAAGGGTCTGATTTTCATGTTATTTTGACGGCAAATCATTGGACTTGTTAATCACAATATCATGAAGTAAAATATTTAGCTCAAAAAGAAGGAAATAGCATTTAAGTAAGAGTTGCGAAACTTTTGCGTTTAAGTATATTTTGCATCAACCGCTTGATCAAGGCTACGCCTTGATGGAGCACCTTCTTCAAGACACTTGATAACAAAACTCAAATATAGGTATTGTAGCTTTGCTTTTTCTCCAGTCCTTAGCAGTAAGGCCATGAGTCTGAAGCAATTGTTCTGAAATGTCCTCAGTAAAGGGTGGAGTTGAATCTGAAGCTTCAGAAACATAGACGCTGCCAATGAATGGACATTCCATTGCAGTCACTGACATTGCAACAGCATTTATCATGTCTGGGGAAACTGTGCATTCCCCTGTATTGCCTTCCTGGCGACATGATAATCCATCGGCATCTGCATTTTTCTTACCACTCCTGTATTTGATTGTGAAGTTAAAATCACTCAGAGAAGCTACCCAGCGTTTGTCCAGTGGCATCAAGTTTTGCTGTGGCGAGAATGTACGTAAGAGGATTATTGTCAGTAAAAACCTCAAACAAACTACCATATAGTCATGAAATATCTTATTCATAGACCACTTCAATGCCAGAAACTCTAGCTTATGCGCAGCATAGTTTTTCTCTGAGGGTTTCAAATTTCGACTAGCATTTGCAATGACTCTATCAACCCCCTCTTGAGTTTGATAAAGTACAGCGCCTAAACCATCCAGAGAAGCATCTGTATGGACCTTGAATGGCAGGCTGTAGTCTGCGTATGCTAGGACAGGAGGATTGGTAAGTTTGTCAATAACTGCCTTGAAACTACTTTGCTGCTCTGGACCCAATTTTAATGGAACCCACTTTCGCACAGACTTCTTCCTGGCCTTTGGATTTGTTACATGACCTACAAGGAGGTCATGCAATTGCAGTGAATCCCTGGATGAATTTCCTGTAATAGCAAGTGAAGCTGAGGAAGTGGTGGACATCCCATTTATACTTTTGGGCACTGACCATGATTTGACTGCTTCAATCTTGGCGGGATCAGAATGGATGCCCTTATCAGAAACTACATGCCCCAGGTTGGACACTCGACCCTTTAAGAGTTCACACTTGGATGGCTTACGTTTAAAATTATGTTCCTGTAGGCGCACAAACACTGCCAGCAGTCGCTCCATGTGCTCGTCAAAAGTTGATGAGAATATAATAATATCATCAAGCTATAATAGACAATCCTGCAGATTTAAGTCCCCCATACACCTCTCCATCAACCTCTGAAATGTGGCAGGAGCAAAACCCCATCCTGGAAAGCTGTCTTAGCCTTATCAGCCTCCTTCATCTCAACTTGCCAGTAGCCACTTTTTAGATCTAAAGTAGAAAAGCATTTGGCTCCAGCAATTAAGTGAAGTGTATCATCAATACGTGGGATGGCTAGAGCATCTTTGACTGTTCTCTGATTCAGCTTTCTGTAATCAATACAGAACCGAATTGTGCCACCTTTTTATCGACTAATCACCATGTTTGAGCTGAAAGGGTTTTTTGAGTTTATGATAGCGCCAATCTCAAGCATTTCCTTCATCTGCTCTCTAACTTCCTGAATTAGAGATGGCGGGACACGTGGTAAGGTTCCTTAAATGGAGTCTCATTTTCTAACTTTATTTCATGTTCCACAAGATTTGTGCAACCAAGATCGGTAGGAGATTGAGAGAAAACATTCTGCCAGTTACTCAAGAACTGTTCTACTTTCACCTTCTCCTGAGATGAAACCTTAGCTCCGACTAAGTCCACCTTTGGTACAGAAGTTGAACCTTGCCCAATATTTTGCTGATTCAAGGTAGCACTCTGTATAGTAACAGTATCCATGGTAGGAAGATTATCATCTTTAGAGATTGAGGGTGAACACAAAACCTTTGCTTTCTGTAACTGACAGACAGTTGACTTAGATGATAAAGTCAAAAGATTAGCTGACATATTAAAATCCATACTGGTACTCTTGCAGTTTTCCCTGGATTTTCCAGTGAAACTATCCTAGGACAAATGCCTACTTTAGTACCAGTACTAGGTTCAAATGGTTCAGTGATTTCCGCCTCTACAGTATTTGTCTTCCTTTCCAGACAAGTAATATCCCTGAATATTGGCTGTAATGTTAATTTCTTAGTAAGCCTAGCAACACCAACCTGGTTGCTGCATATGGAAGAAAAGGCTAACTCCCAAGCATAAGGGATAGAATCATCTTCAGGAACAGCCTGTTTCAGGCGACTTATAATATTAGTGCCTACAGTAATAGGTACTGTCCTGTTATACTCAGTTGTGGGTACAACTAACAATAAAGTTGAAACAGCAGCTTCAGAAAAAGGAAGCTTAATGATTGTCTCAATATATCCTGAGTATGGTAGAATATGGCCATCAGCAACTTTGAACTGTAAATCTATCTCCTCCAAGTCATGTATTATTTGCTTTGGGAGCATACATTCTATAAAATTCTCACAAACTGTGCTAATTGCAGAACCAGTATCTATTAGTGCCCTAGTTTTACTTCTCCAACATTAATTTCAGATGTATTTTCTTGGCCCACTAATTTTTTATTGTTGCCTCTCATTTGCGCTTCAATGGAGGCACATCCAAGTTTAAAGACTCTGTCTTTAGGTCTGCCTTTTTCTCATCTTTCCAATCATTATGTTGGTTCTTTTTGTTATTCCATCCTCTATTTTTATTGTACCTACTATTCTGACGGTTGGAACACATATTCTCAATCTTTTCCAAGCGTTTTGCCAGATCATTATATAATCTATCAGTGCCTGTTTCTGTGTGAACAGGATTATATTGTAACTCTCCTGATGTTTCTAACTTATCCGTAGTGTCTTTCCTGTTAGATTGGTATTTGAAGCAGCTGTCTCAGTTGTTGTCTTGTGAGTCTTAAGCTCTCTCTCTTCTTCCATTACTTTGGATCGTAAAACTTCAAAGTCTAATATTTGATCAAAATAAACTTTGGTTGCTATTTTCAGATCAAAACTGTGTAAAGATCTCCAAAACTTATCCTTCAGTAAATGATTCTTCCTATCAGAAGCCACGTCTCCTTTTTCTATTGCCCTTTGAAGAATTTCTTCAATTCTTAGGCCGCACAGTGTAACTGTTTTGTCACTTTTCTGAGCAGCTGTGAAAAATTCTTGCAGAGTGCTTAATCCACTGGCGACGTTGCCAAAAAGACTTTCCAACTTCGAAATTATACCATCACTATTGGTAAGAGAATTCAAAGTGGATAATGCTTTTCTTGCATGACCTTTCAATGAATTTCTAATAGCCTGGCTGACAATATAGTCAGGATATACCTTTGACTTAATGAGACGCTGGGTTTCTGCTTTCCAGGCCTCAAATGAACTTTCATTCTTAGGTATTTGCCCAGTCCCTGAAAATTGGGTTTAAGATCTTTTATGCTTTTGTTCTGTCTTGTGTTTGCTATGTCTATGTGCGCGTCTGTTTATATGTGCTTTGTGCTCACCTGCTTGGAAAGGGCTGACCTCTTGGCACTTGTTTGTGGTGTCTACTGTTAGTTTGTCACTTTCCCATTGATATCCTGGGTCAGATGTGGTACTTGACTGTATCGATTCCTGATCTTTGCACCCTTACTTACTTATGGCTTTAGGAAGTGAGTGACATCTGCTTTAGTCTTAGTTTCAGTTTGCTTTGAAATTGCAAACTTATCATGACATTCTCCAGCTGATTTGAAGAAGTGTGTAAAATCAGCTTTCCTTTTAGTTTCATACTTTTCACAACTATGTCCATCTAATACTTCCTGCTCTAAATTCTTAAGGTACAGTTCCTTATTTTTAAGCTATTCCTGCCTTTTTAATAGTTCAGGGTCTATTATGTTCTTTTTATAATCTCACTGAACGTTATAATTCAGAAGCATCAATTCCTTATCTTTCAATTTTTTCTCTTTCTTGTCTAATTCCTTTTCAAAATGCATTCTTATTTGTTCTTCTCTATGTTGATTTTCTACATTGTTAGTATCTTTATCAACACATATCTTTCCCTGTGCCTCATTCAACATTTCTTGTTTGATTAGCGATTCTCTTCTTTTCAATTCTTCCTCTAAGAATCTAGATTAATCAGTTTCTTGATATTTCAGCTTCGATGTGTCATATACACTTAAGTGAGGCATGTGTTCATGCGCTAGGACACCAATTATTTTTCTGGCTATACTGCCTTAAGGTCTCTCTGTCTCCAAATTTATTATTCTCATTCTATCTTGCCATTCTCTATCCTCATTTTGACTTTGAAATGATTCATATTCCATATTATCAGCTTGCTTTTGTAAAGCTTTGAGCCTTTCTTTTCTTTCAGTTTCTTATAAATCTTTTAACCGTCTTTCCGTTTCTTTTTCAATATTCTGCATTTTCGCCCATTTTCCTCTAATTCTTTTTGGTGCAATGCCACCCTTTCTATCTTAGCCCTTATTTGGCGTTCTTCATCATCATCATTATCAAGTGGTCTAGAAATATTAGGTACAACTTCTTAAGCTGACCTAGAGTTTATACCACTGCCAGATATCTTACTTTTAGATATATCTGGTTCTGTCTTTGGAATAATGTACTCCTCAGTTTGAGGATTTGACAACAAAGACTTGTCTTGTAACACTGTCAACCTGTCTACAGTCAATTTGTGACTTTAATTTCTTTAACAACCTTTCAAACTCGTCTTTTTGTGTGATCACCTCTCCTCTTTGTTCATCAATTACTATTTCTTCCTCGCTGTTAGCAAGAGGACTATAGAATATTGGCTACCTGCCACATCAATAGTTAGCAAACTATCATCTAGGGTGTATAGTTTACCAGCAAAATCAAGCTTATATGAGTCTGAGATTGGGGATCTATATGTTCCCAGTGTATTATCTCTCTGTATTGAAATATTAGAGGACACACCTTACTGTCTTCGTTCCTGACTATCTAACTCTTCTTGGCGAGCACGTGCTTCTGCTCTTGCCTGTTCTCAAGCCTCTCTTTGTTGTTGTATTTCAAGCAGTGCTTGTCTCCTCGCATTCTCAATTGCTTTCCTTTCCCTTTTCTCTATATCTCAATTCTCTTAATGATTCCCCATCCATGTTTTGTTCCGGTTTGTCGCTGTCAATATGTAGTATGTTCAGAATTGCAGTGACACCAGTGAAACCAAGTAACGTTCTTTTAAAAGAACTTATACAATCAAGATGGGCGGAGTATATTGCTTTGTCACACTGTACAGTCTGCTATACAGTTGACAACTAGAGTATGTGATACAACGTACCAGAGATCAACTCTTCACTATATAAAGGGAGTCACTTTGTAGTAATCGCTCCTAGCCTATTAATTTGCTGACTATAAGATGGTGTACTATATGACACATACTAAGTAAAGAATTATAATTCTACCAGTTTCTTAAACTGATTTCACACGTACATCTTTATGCACAGTTATAAAAGTGTGATGAGACTTCCTTGTAATAAATTTCAACTTCAAAAAGTGTAAGACAATTCACATCTAGCTAGACATCAAACAAAATATTCAGGCAGGGTGACTGCATGAATAGACTGATGACGAACCCACAGAAGTGTCTCACAAAAATGAGGTATTAACCACCACAATGGTCACCAAATGTCACAGGGTGCTGAAAAATCCCAACCACCCTAGGTGGGAATCGAACCTGGTCAGCAGGGTCTAAAACACTCTACCACGTCGCTGTAAAAGCCGGCTTCTACTGCAAGGCAGTAGAAGTGTGTTATATATATACCTATACCTACTACACTATGGTAACAAAAATGGCCACCAAAATAGACTAATTTTAAATTGACCATTTTGGAGCAAATTTGTGAGGTTGGACGGAGAAATTAATATAGAGCACAACCAAATACCAAACATATATTTTAACAGAAGATGAGAATTACCACAGCACACAACATATCAAAAGGAATTTTTGGCATTTAGCTGTGCTGATATCTAATTTTTTTTAAATTGGTCTCCAAAGACCTGCAATTTGGTTTAAAATAGCAATTTCTCTATTTTAAACCTATTTTGTCGTCCATTTTTGTTACTGTAGCAACGGTAAAATTTAAATTAACGTCAAAATATTTACACTTCTGTTATTCTTATAATAAACCAATCAAAAGAAATTGATAAAAAGCCATTTTCAGTTTTTGCTCCAGAGGAGGCCAAATTAGCCCCTTAATGCATGTACCTCTTTGGAATTAAGAACTACTTTAGAATTAATTGGAACAATGTTTTCCGGTAATGCATGGTTATTTTCAGATAGAAAACTGACTCAGGACATTTAAAACGTTGAAATGAGTTGTAAACTTCAAAAAAACGAAAGTCGCAAATTAACTGTTTTTCGGATAAATCATTACTGAAAAGATAATAACAATTTGTCAATGTATTCCATTTATTCTTATATTTACATTTCGAAGCAATCCTTTACATGTAATGAATCTTTAGATTTTTACAACCGTTCAACGCCTCATGAATTACACACTTTTGATTGACATCTGCTTTGCTCACTTGCCCGCTCTAAACGCTTAGGATATCAAACTCATTTGCCAGAAGTGATACTTGTGTTGTGATTGACAGCGAGCTATATCCGAGTCGCGCGTGCAAAACAAGCATCTTGTTTGCTCCATTGACTGTCCGTGTTCAAGCTGGATATTCCGCTTTTCCATTTTACACTCCGACTAAACCGTTGATACGATTATATTCTAAATATTAAGCTGTTTTTTTATTTTAGATAGTTATAATAAAATGTAAATATAAGCAATAAATTCATTTTTGGAATGTTCATGGAATCATTGTTCATCAATCACTATTTCTTCCTCGCTGTTAGCAAGAGGACTATAGAATATTGGCTACCTGCCACATCAATAGTTAGCAAACTATCACCTAGGGTGTATAGTTTACCAGCAAAATCAAGCTTATATGAGTCTGAGATTGGGGATCTATATGTTCCCAGTGTATTATCTCTCTGTATTGAAATATTAGAGGACACACCTTACTGTCTTCGTTCCTGACTATCTAACTCTTCTTGGCGAGCACGTGCTTCTGCTCTTGCCTGTTCTCAAGCCTCTCTTTGTTGTTGTATTTCAAGCAGTGCTTGTCTCCTCGCATTCTCAATTGCTTTCCTTTCCCTTTTCTCTATATCTCAATTCTCTTAATGATTCCCCATCCATGTTTTGTTCCGGTTTATCGCTGTCAATATGTAGTATGTTCAGAATTGCAGTGACACCAGTGAAACCAAGTAACGTTCTTTTAAAAGAACTTATACAATCAAGATGGGCGGAGTATATTGCTTTGTCACACTGTACAGTCTGCTATACAGTTGACAACTAGAGTATGTGATACAACGTACCAGAGATCAACTCGCACTATATAAAGGGAGTCACTTTGTAGTAATCGCTCCTAGCCTATTAATTTGCTGACTATAAGATGGTGTACTATATGACACATAGTAAGCAAAGAATTATAATTCTACCAGTTTCTTAAACTGATTTCACACGTACATCTTTATGCACAGTTATAAAAGTGTGATGAGACTTTCTTGTAATAAATTTCAACTTCAAAAAGTGTAAGACAATTCACATCTAGCTAGACATCAAACAAAATATTCAGGCAGGGTGACTGCATGAAAAGACTGATGACGAACCCACAGAAGTGTCTTACAAAAATGAGGTATTAACCACCACAATGGCCACCAAATGTCACAGGGTGCTGAAAAATCCCAACCACCCTTGGTGGGAATCGAACCTGGTCCGCAGGGTCTAAAACACTCTACCACGTCGCTGTAAAAGCCGGCTTCTACTGCAAGGCAGTAGGAGTGTTATATATATATACCTATACCTACTACACTATGGTAACAAAAATGGCCACCAAAATAGACTAATTTTAAACTGACCATTTTGGAGCAAATTTGTGAGGTTGGACGGAGAAATTAATATAGAGCACAACCAAATACCAAACATATATTTTAACAGAAGATGAGAATTACCACAGCACACAACATATCAAAAGGAATTTTTGGCATTTAGCTGTGCTGATATCTAATTTTTTTTTAAATTGGTCTCCAAAGGCCTGCAATTTGGTTTAAAATAGCAATTTCTCTATTTTAAACCTATTTTGTCGTCCATTTTTGTTACTGTAGCAACGGAAATATTTAAATTAACGTCAAAATATTTACACTTCTGTTATTCTTATAATAAACCAATCAAAAGAAATTGATAAAAAGCCATTTTCAGTTTTTGCTCCAGAGGAGGCCAAATTAGCCCCTTAATGCATGTACCTCTTTGGAATTAAGAACTACTTTAGAATTAATTTGAACAATGTTTTCCGGTAATGCATGGTTATTTTCAGATAGAAAACTGACTCAGGACATTTAAAACGTTGAAATGAGTTGTAAACTTCAAAAAAACGAAAGTCGCAAATTAACCGTTTTTCGGATAAATCATTACTGAAAAGATAATAACAATTTGTCAATGTATTCCATTTATTCTTATATTTACATTTCGAAGCAATCCTTTACATGTAATGAATCTTTAGATTTTTACAACCGTTCAACGCCTCATGAATTACACACTTTTGATTGACATCTGCTTTGCTCACTTGCCCGTTCTAAACGCTTAGGATATCAAACTCATTTGCCAGAAGTGATACTTGTGTTGTGATTGACAGCGAGCTATATCCGAGTCGCGCGTGCAAAACAAGCATCTTGTTTGCTCCATTGACTGTCCGTGTTCAAGCTGGATGTTCCGCTTTTCCATTTTACACTCCGACTAAACCGTTGATACGATTATATTCTAAATACAAAGCTGTTTTTTTATTTTAGATAGTTATAATAAAATGTAAATATAAGCAATAAATTCATTTTTGGAATGTTCATGGAATCATGAGTACTTCTGGTCTCTTGCAAAGCTAACGTGAAGCCCGAACCCTTCGGGCTTCACTTACTTTGCAAGAGACCCAAAGTATACATGATTCCATGAATATACCAAAAATTTAATTCATTTCTTAAATGAGATATGGGTTATTTTTAAAGGTAGGTCAGTCTGTATTCTATTTTCATAAAATAAGAAAACAATCACCATGATTTTAATATCTTCTACATGGACAATACGCACAAACAAGTTATTGAATATTTATTGACAATTACATCGCATATGTGATCGATTGGGTTTTAGATCTGGGGTGCAGGATAGCCATGGTAAAACATTTCGGAGTGTATTTTTTTCTAAATTTCAACTGAGCAAAAACACGTGAAAAAGACCGTGGGTACATGTACATGACTACATGTATGACCAGGAAATGCCGCAACCACACACAGCAAACCAATCCACGTCACCGCGAGGAATATACAGAGAACACGAACAATCACATGACACTAAAGGCAATTATAGTAAAGTAAAAAGCTCTCTCTCTCTCGCTCCCTCTATCTCTCTCTTCCCCAGCGAGATTATTGCAAAACAAGAAACGACGCCGAGTACTGCACAACAAAACAAGGACCTAACACAAGACTCTCACAAAACAATGAGAGAGAAAATAAACAATGAATCAACATCAACAGAAGCACCGCCATAAAATGCTCAGTCGAAGCCACTGTGGATTTTGAATTAATTTTGCTGGCCAAATATTCGCCCTAAATGCTGTTTTTGTCAAAACAGAAAAAAATAGTACGTCTTTCTGGTGTCTGGCTTTTTATCTTATCATTTTAAGTAATAATAAATCATGTTTAAGACATTGTTCGAACACATATGAACTGATTTATTTGAAGACATGCAGTGACTATGCCTTGAGATGTGTTTGTGTCTTACATGTAAAACCTGTTTAAATGCTTAGATAAAGATGGGTCATTTACTGGCGATTTATCGGAGATTGCTATATCTACGGATACCAAACATATCAAAAAGTGCCAAAATATTTGCACTCCGTAACTGGTAACAAATGACCAAAATCCTTGGGCACGATTTCCAGGGGTCGCGGGATCGAGTCTCGCCGGAGGCACTGTATTGTGTCATTGAGCAAGACACTTACGTAATCCATATGTTTCAATCGCATCGCGCATGTGTGAATGTAGATATAACAAGAAAAGATATGGCATTAAATGCCATATCAATGAACTCGGCTTTAGCAGATAAAGAGTTCGTTCTTTCATTACATCACAAGCTACATGTGAGTACATGTATCAACAAACCGAATGATGTACACAAACACAATCAATCAATTATTCACTCAATCAATCAATCATTTTTACATAAACAGCAATGAAACCTTCCTCCGTGATGAAACTATCTCCAGGTATTTACTCAAAGAAGGAGTCTTATAAGACAGAATCGCATAAGGCAAATCTTACCGTTTAAGTTGAGGCCTTAAACTGCTCATATACGCATGTAAGGAACTTGTAGAGCATGGTTTTTGGCTCTGTATTTGAAAACAGAATAGACCTTGAGATTATCGAAATTTTCTTTATTTACCAGACGCCTATATAATGTTTAAAGCCGCGAGAACCCCGACTTTGTTAAATACAGGGACCACCCTGAGCGCCCGCGCAGTCCCATCGGCACCCTTGTTTTTACATGTAGATTCAAATGTATGATAAAAGAAGTCAGGAAAACCGTCAGGTTTGATCAATTTTAAACTCTTTGTAGGACCAGATCTGGGACCAAACTTTCTGCTTATGTTATCAGCAGACGCTCGCTGATAGCAATGTTTAAGATCAAAGAAGCCGCTATGGGTACTGTTGCACGACGTGGTAGCAATGACCAGTGACCTACATATAGGTCACTGCCTTGACGCTGGAAAGCGGATGTAGCACATTCATTAAACATAGGTTTCCGGCCGTTGGTAGATTCGGCTGGGTCGTTTTCGGCCTGGTTTTAGGGTGGGTCGTTTCGGCATATTCTGATAGGATCTGATTGTTTTATAAACTTGCCAAAATTCCGACTGCATTGATTTTTCCACGAAATCGTACATGCGCGCATTCTCGCAAGAGCGTTCACTAGTACAAACTGGGCTCTTTTCTGAAATAATTATTGTGTACACAAATAGGTGCTGACTTTCTTTTATTTATTTATTTTTTATAAGAATTTCAAAAGATACGTCTGCATTAAACACTACCCAGGCCGAGTACCGAAAGCTCAAGAACAGACTGCACATGCGTGCATACTAGCAAGAACACTTACAGGGAAATAACTAACAACAATCGGGCAAATAATGTTGTGGACAAAAATATGTACTGAAAAGAGAGCATTCCAGATCCGACTCTATTAAACACTTGAACACTTGGAGTTTGCCTCTGTACTAACATAAGCAAATAAAGTTATCAACTATGTGCAGCAGACGACTTAAGCAGGCACCATTTGGACGAACATATGAGCCGAAAATTAGGTGCATATACCCACTTGATGGCTGTGCATGCATGATTACTTCACGCATGTTAAATGCATTACGGTATCTGCCGCATTTATGTTTATATGAACAGCGTACACGCAGGAAGAATACAGAGACCGAAATATAGTGGATGGCTGCGCTTTCATGTTTAAAGGGTGTGATAAATTAAATGAGCTGGCCCATTACTATAACATTTACAAGAAATCTAATCAAGAAACGATGTGAAAGCGCCAGGTCATTCAGTTTATGACATGTATGCGTGACTGAGATATATCCTTATGCAATGACCAGCATGTGCACACTGCTGTTGGTTATACATGTAAGGTATGATAGCTCAACTTGCGACATCAAATTTATGAGAACTAACTATTGCCCCTGTATTAAACAGAGTACACAGTCTTTTAAAATTCTGAAAGGCAGGTTTTATCATGAAACGGCTTATTTCCATTCATTGGAATACACTACGAGGCGTGGTTGACCTGATTAACAGCGATATTCATACGCGCATCACGCTGTTATGCAGAGTCCATTCATAGAAAACAATTCAATAAGAGTTACTGTTCCTGAAATGACCGAATAACCGTTAAAAAGTGACACGGGAGCTTCACAGTTCGCAAAAACACCATTAACTCAGTAAAAGTTCAACTTTCGAATCAAAATCGGCAACAAAAGACATATTTTTGAATAACTGCACTGGGGTTTATGTTTCACTCACTATCATTTCAAAGCAAACAGCCATTTTAACACGAACTATTTCTACAAAGTGTAGAAATTTCGAAAACAGATATAACTCTCTAGAATAGTTGATATTGAACAGATCCCGAGTTCCAAAAATAGCATCGCGTGTGTGTGAATGTAGATTGAACATCACATCGGGTAAGTTTAACATAGCATCGTACATGTGTGAATGCAGATTTAACATCGCATCGCGTATATGTGAATGTAGCTTTAACGTCACATCTCGTATGTGTGAATGTACATTTAATATACCATCACGTATGTATGAATGTAGCTTTACCATCCCATTTCGCATGAATGCATGTAGATTTAACATAGCACCACGTATATACCAATGTAGATTTTTACGTACATGTAGCATCGTACATGTGTGAATGTAGAATTAACACAGTATCGCGTGTGTATGAATGTAGATTTAACATCGCATCGCGCATTTGTGAATGTAGATTTAACAATGCATACAATGTAGCACATGTGTGAAATTAGCTTTAACATAGCATCACGTATGTATGAGTGTGGCTTTAACATCCCATATTATGTGTGAGTGTAGATTTAACATCGTATCGCCTATGTGTAAATGTAGATTCAACATAACATCGCGCATGTGTGAATGTAGATTTAACATCGCATCGTCTACATGTACATGTGTGTAAATATAGAACATAGCATCATAAATGTATTAATGTAACTTTAACATCCCATCGCGCCATGTGTGAATGTCGATTTAACATAGCCTCGCGTATGTGTGAATAAAGATTTTACACAGCATCGCGCATGTAAAACTGTAGATTTAACATAGCATCGCGCATGTATAAATGTAGCTTATACATCCCATCGCTCATGTTTGAATGTAGATATAACATAGCATCGCGTATGTATGAATGTAGATGTAACATAACATCGCGTATGTTTGAATGTAGATTCTTGCATAGATATCTATTCGTATAGCTGTTTACACCCATTGTCAAATGAACGAAAATCCATGTTCAAATCAGGAGATTCACGTGCTGTTTGAACATGGGTCTGCACTTAAAAATACTTAAATGGGCCCTGCATTATTTGCATGACGTTATATACGGAACGCATTGCGGACCAGACTGATCATTTCGTCGATGTTTTTGTTCGCGAAAACGTCGCGTACTGGTTATGACGTTATGACGTTCGAAAGTACACAGCCGACGCCATTTTGTTTAGAGAAATCCAGTGTAAGAAAATGGACAATTTAATGTTTTAGTAGCGTTTTCAGTGCGAATTGAGCTGGAATAAGGTAAAATATGCAAGAATAACGATCACACATGTTTGTTTCATTGCATTAACACTTGCCGGGTCCCTCGGATGATGTTGAACACTCGGCCTATTGGCCTCGTGTTCAAACAGCATCCTCGGGACCCGGCAAATGTTAATGCATGAAAAAACATGTGTGATCCCTATATTTAACATAGCATCGCGTACGTATGAATGTAGCTTTAACATCACATCGTGAAAGTGTAAACGTAGCTTTAACATCGCTCCGCGTATGTGTGAAGTTACTTGAACATCGTATCGTAGCTTTAACATCGCATCGCGTACGTGTGAATTGAGCTTGAACATCGCATTGCGTTTATGTGAATATAACTTTAATATCCATGACATCGCTTATGTGTGAAGGACAGACGATTCGCATCCGCGAAACGATGCGGCCCAGCATGTCACGTTAAATGTTGCGATGAAACGCTGCCATGCGCCTTTTACGATAAATATGACTGCACTCATTTTCCAACCGAATTTCTGATTGACTGATTAAGAACTTTGGTCTTTATGAATCATTATGTGTAGGTTGTAGATTGCTTTTTGGACTTTTACGTCTTAGTGTACTAAAGTCTTGAAACGGTCTTGTAACCTGAAGTGTCATGATATTGCAACAATTGGCTGTGAGCTGCACCCGCTTCTAGCAAAGCGGGCCCCGAGGCGGAAGCTCACAACTCGGCACTAAGTCAGTGCTGGCTGAAGCCAGAATCACGATAGTCCGCGGAAATAATGTTCGCAAGCAAACGCCGTTCACTTGCGAACATGATTCTCTATGACAAATAATACGCCAAGTTGCGAGCTGGCCAGTCTCGGTCAAACAATTAAACGAATTAGACAGTAATTTTCACTCCACACTTTCATTTTTGTAAAGTGAAAGTTAAAACAATAATGCTATTTATTTATATTTGTGTAGGTGCTATTGAATTCCACCAAAAGGAGCAATCGTGTGCAGAGAGAACAATCAGAAAAGCGTTTGAGCGTTACACTGATTGTTTTGGGGCGCATTGAGGGTAATTTGTACATAGAGAATACTAGGTGAGTGTCTTTTGATATCAAGTTTACCAGGCAAGGCTTTGAGAACGCTTGTTGACATCGCGAGGCTTGCCGAGCGATTCAACAAGCGTTCTCAAAGCCGAGCCTGGTAAACTTGATATCCAAAGACGCGAACCTGGTATTCTATTTATCAGTTTACCCATTGTTGAACGCTCTTAAAACTAGCGATTATGACGTATTTTTTTTATTTTTGTGTTGATTCAGCGTCAATAGCGACGTCATTCAAAAAGTGCAACGTGACCTTTAATGACCTTCATGACCTGATAAAGGTAACATGCCATGAGATAGGAAACGTTTATTAGGTTATGTTGAAACAATTCAGTTAATATTAGGGTTGACTGATAAAGTTTATACTACTAAAACAATTCTTTTGACTACTAGAGAAAAACGTTGGTCACACGCGTCGCATTTTTACTTCTTTATTTGAATCCTTGCGCAAACCAGAGTGCATCTACATGTATGCACCGCCTGCACTCAGATGATTTGTGCATGTTCTATAATTAATAGCTAATTTGAAAAACATTACTTTATCATGTTTATCTAAAATGGTTAATAAAGTTTAAACAAATGATATCACTTTTTATTATTCAATTCAACCCATATATGTATTAAAGGTACCATATCCGAAGTTCTAACTGAACAAAAATAATCAAAGACACATTTGAGCCGCGATATGCGATTTCCAACAATGTGGCATTTTGGCAAGTGTAGACTCAAACGAGCCTGTGCAGCCTCTTTTTAGCTGAGAAACTCCATATGATGTTCGGACAGTAGCTTAACAGTCATAGAATATTCAAGCGACAAGCAAAGGCTCTGATCAGACTGTGCGTATGCGCAGGCTGGTCTGAGCCTTTGCTGGTCGCACATACCACATTGTTGGAAATATCATGTCACGGCTCAAATTTTGACGTCTTTAATGGGATACATAATCAATAGAGGATCTTACATGAGTGCTCATGTTTTATTGAATTTATTGAACGAGTTGGTGAAAGTGATAAAAGACGAGGCTTGTCGAGCATTTTATCACTTTTTTGCAACGAGATTAATGAATGCAATAATACAGGAGCACGAGTGTTAGAGTCTTTTTATCATATGACTAAAATAATTTCTGTAAATGCGGTGTTTGGTGTGAAAACGGTCTAGATTTTGCCATAAACACACGACGTTGTTATGGGCAGCATTTCATAAAGTTGCATGTACCCGACAAGCTGTAAACCACTAGTGGTTTATCGATTTTTAATACGTTGTATTGTTTCACCCCCAGACTCGACGTCATATGATACTGATAATTAGGGTATAAAGGGAATAAGAAGAATAATAATAAAACGTATACTAGTGCCGAAAAGCAAATGTATTTAGTCGTAGTTCGTAAAATACCTTTAAAGTTCATAAAATACATTAATGACAAAATACAACTAAATATAATTTCTTTTCGAGGAAAAACAAATATATAATCTAATTGTTTAATTTGATACAGTCAATTCGCTAGATATTTATGATACATTGTATTAGTGATCAAAACATCTAAACATTTGGATTGGATGACAAACGTTCGTCTAAAATGGATACCGTGCCTTTAAAATGACTGCAATAACTAGGAATATCGCACATTTCTGTTCCATATATACCTCTTATGCACAATATATGCTTCTCTTTAATTGATTTCCCCTTAGTTAGACCTCATAACTTTTTGATTGACATGTTACTAATTTTTGGACATGGAACACCTTGTTTTTTTTCTTCTTCTATAAACTTTCTCCTTTCTTCAAAAAGGAAACTGGCATGGAACCGGCTCTACATTAAAACAATTATCACAACGTTCTTCATTCATTTTCGGATTAATTTTTCGGATTAATTTCGGTTGATTTAGCCTATTTCGGAATGAAGACGTGTTTTGTCTATAGAAGTGTGCTGCTGTTGCTGCTTACAGCTACTCATGTCGGTAAGATAATATACTGTAAAACTTTGAAAATTCGAACTCCGATTTTTCGAAATATTCGCTAATTCGAAGTAAGGATTCTGGGAACTTTGCCTATTTATGAACTATTTTAAAAACTTTCTATTTAAAGCATTATGTTTTGTGTGCGAAAAAAAAACGTCTCCCTTAAACGTTTCTTTTACGCACACAAACACATGTTTGATAGTGAAAAAAAATGATAATAATCATACGCCGACATCCCTATAATTCGAACGTTTGTTTCTTCGAAATCATATCCATAGTCCATTGCGAGATTCGACTGTAATTCAATCAATTGCACATTCGTTTTATTATACAATAAAATCTCAATGGCTCGAAAACCGATGGCTTGCAGTACCATGATTAATTCAAACTCCCTCTTGAGTTCTGAGAAAAAAAAACATAGTTGCAGATACCAATATTAGGCAGGTTTCTCTTAGTTAGAATCACATCCGAGAGGGGATTCTAATGATTAATTCGACTACATTTCGCTGGGGCTGAAACATTACGCACATAAGCCCTCCAGACGCTTTAATCTAGTTTCAATGACTCAAACTACATTTGTACCACTCTCTCGAGCAAAATCCATTTGACCAGCGTATTCACCGGGTTATCCATAGTTTGAGTCCAACGATAACTCATATGATATAGTTAAATGAGTAGTTTCCCTTTTTTCTGCTAAAGCATTATATTGGCCAGCACAAGGGATTTTGATACTAACATGTAACGCATATGCGCAAATACATATGGGCCTCGACGCGAGAAAATCTGTCTTCGGGGGTTTGTGAACAACACAGGCGCAGACCAGCCTGCGCATCCGCGCAGACTAATCAGCTCCTTTGTTATTCGCTTTTTGAAAAGTATCATATCTAAACTTGCTACGAGCGAACTTTCAATTCTCTAGCTAGTCTCTGTACCTGAGCAGGTTGGTTTGAATATCACTTTATCGGAAACCCCGAAGACAGGTTTTCTTGCGTCGCGGCTCAATTATAATAAACGCCAATGTTATTTTATCCAGTGGAGCTAGAGCTCTACATCTTACTCTTACCCTTCATCTGCATCCATACTTTGTGAAAGCGAGTAGTAAATGCCTTGGCAAGCCAGCGCATGTGCGCAGACTCACCTGAGTATTCGCTGCTGGCTTGTGCGATAAGAACAGATATATCGTGTACTGGGCCATATATATGTTATAAGTCTGGGTATTGATACATAGAAAGTTAATATTAGAAAAATCCAAGTATATTTTCAATGCATTTTGATAATGTCACTTGATTCAAGCAGAATCTTTGAGCTATCAGATTTCAGTAACTGGGAGTCCACTGGAATTGAAATTATCCTTTCTTCATCATTCACGCTGCAAGCCAGGGAAGCCACTAGTCCAGCTCAGCATAGTCTGTCTGTCCGACTCATAAGTGAAAAAATGCAGTAAGACTATATGGGTCAAACACGCTGAGTCAAATCAAGCTAGATGCAGTACAGTTTCCAAGGACTCACTTTGTTGATTCTCTTTGGGACAATTTATATGATTTTCAATTCTACCCCTTTCCCATCAAAAGTATCCTCAGATACATGCACATGTAAGCATTGGTATCTTCGGTCAGGTGTGGTACTTGATTGTATCGATTCCTGATCTTTGCACCCTTACTTCC
Source organism: Loripinus fragilis (assembly GCA_964019695.1). Taxonomy (NCBI): domain Eukaryota; kingdom Metazoa; phylum Mollusca; class Bivalvia; order Lucinida; family Lucinidae; genus Loripinus; species Loripinus fragilis. The sequence goes on from OZ026517.1 coordinate 39,399,677, forward strand.
TTTTTTTTACCATATTTCAGTCATTTTATTCTCTGAATACGGAAGTATATGTACTGTAACCAACAGCCATGCGCGTATCCAGAAGGTTTCGACAGCTTGTGGCGGTGGAGTGGGGAGGGGGTGGGTAAAGGGGTTCCAGCCCAGTCCAAAGTTGTCTATGTATTTATAGTCATCATCAACTAATTTTTATATGTCAGTCGATTCCATTTGGTCACTTTATGATTAAAAGATAAAACTGTGCAGTAAAAAGGGCAAATTATGTTTTGCAAAATGGTCTAAATAGCTGAACGAGCGGTTGTTTAAAGCTGCATAATCTGTACCTTTTGATCTTTTAATATTAGAACTAGTGTTTCTATTTTTCAAGAACACAGTAAAAAACTAAACTTCAGGTATACATTTTACCAATTTGTAAATCTTAACAACTTATCCGTATTAAAACAACGGTATTTATGTTAAAATTAGCTGTCTGTAATTATTGGAGGGACGCAAATAATTACCAACAAGAGAAAACACACCTGTTTTATAAGATAATTCACTTTTTTGTGCAGTTTTCAGCTATAGTGAACAGATTTATTGTGAAAACCTAACTTAATTCTACTTTTACAAATGTTTTAAAAAGAAAATAAAAATGATCGAAAAATGTTCATAGTTGCAGAGCTAGTCTCTAATAATATTGAAATTGAAACCGCTTTAAACGCCCATACTGACGTATAAGGCAGGGCTAGAGGTCTAAATTTTGGTCTGGGTCTTAATCTACATCCATTTACTGTAATGTGTATGCAAGCAGAGAATGCTCTGACGAGTCTGTCTGTGAATTTGCATAAGTCGCTGCTCGAAAATTCGAAACGTACCGAAATCTCATGTGCTGGACGAATTTTTAGGTTAAAAAAAGTCTTGTGCCTAAGACATTTCATGCTGATGTTGATGGTCCCTCATAACCATTTTAAATCCTACTTGTTGCTAATTATTAGTTGGACGCTTAATAAAAAATAAGTGAGCATGACCAGGAATACCACACTCATTGATATTAATAAGCCGCGTCATGGGATTTCCAACAATGTGGTATGTGCGAACAGCAAAGCCTCAGATCAGCCTGCGCATACGCACAGTACGATCAGAGCCTTTTTTTGTCGTTTGAGTATTCAATGAGAGTTAAGCTACAGACTGAACACCATTTGGAGTTTCTAAGCTAAAAGGAGGCTACACCGGCGCGTCTGAGTCTACACTTGTCAAAATGCCACATTGCTGGAAATCACATGTCACGGCTCATTTTATTAAAAAAAACTATCTTCTATGTCTGCGATAGTGGTGGCTGTCTCTGTGTTCTGCCCTAACTCTTCTATCCCTCTCTGCTTCTTCCACTCTCCTCTCTCTCCTCTCCATACTATCTAACTTTTCTTCTAGCCGTTTGATGACCCCTTCCTGCTTAATGTTAACTTGTACCAACTTCTCCGCAACTCGTACACTTTGCTTAAAGTCTCCACCATCTGCGCATTCACGGATCCTAATTCCTCATGAGTTTTTGTAATAGTTGCAGCTATATTATCCAACTGACTACACTCAGTATTTGTTCCAACGTCAATTGCCGTCTCTGTAGGACCCTGTATACTATTACTTTTCTGTCCATTGTCACCAGTAGGACTTGTATTTGTCATTGATTTGTCCGACAGAATCTGCCCTCTAATGTCCTCCACATCCAAAGCTGTCTCTTCTAGTGCCCCATCTCCTGCCACCGACAGCCAATGTTTCGCTGAGTCCTCTCTTGACAGTCTCACCACATCTTTACCGTAAACTATAAACCTTGGAGACGCTAATGACCCAAAAGGGTTGATGCGTCGTTAAACTCCAACTCATCATCATCATAAACCTTGGAGATTGTGAGTGCTGTATCGCTATCTCTGATGTCAGGGGATCTGTCTTCTCCAAATGGCCAGGGGACTCCTGGTGTCGCTGGAACTTGGTTGCGTCTCCGCCTCTGAAATCACAGGCCACACACATGAATGGTACCTCGAATTCCGCCACATGTTTTTTGTAATAATGGACTTCAGCACGGTGCTTACTCTCTATGTACCCACATGGAACGCAACGATATGCTCGGCCCCTATTCTTCACAAGCTCTACCATTCTGGATGCCATGCCTGCAAAACAATTTGGAACATGCCCTAAGTACTTAAGATTTTCTAACAACTTTGACCTTGACATTGCCATGACCTTGACCTTAACCTTGTTTTTACTATAATCCTGAAATGCCTTTGTCAGTCATACGGGTTTATTTTCTCCTTCATATTTCTTATACTTATCATGATATACAACCCTATCAGTTCACTCCCTTAGTCTGATTATGTAATTCACATCATTTACTTTCCTCAGTACAAGACACAATACATATGCCATCTGAAGCTTTGGGCTTATACCTGGTACCCTACGTTCATGAAGATACCATGCACAATCCCCAGGATCATAACTCAGATGTCTCAGGCATGTGTCATAAGCATTCTTGTGATGTTTTGCAGCTGTTGGAGATGACTACGCTCAATTTCGTGTGCCACTTGCATCCCATCTCTGAGCCAGTTGACATACTCACCATACGAAGTCACCGTATTCCCATCAACATCACCTGTTACACCACTTTTTAGTTTGGCTGGGATTCTTACCCCTCTACCTAGCATCATAATATTCCGACTTAGACCCGTTGAGGAATGAGGCGTCGCTCGATATGCTGCCCCAGACACGTAGATTTATTCTAATGCACTTGCATTTGTAACGCGAAGTCTGATTGGATAACGTCAAAAATTTGCGACAGTATATCCTGCGATATACTGTCGGAAATAGTTTGACGTCATCAATTACGTCACCTTTCGTTTGATGACGTGCGGCTTTATGCGGCTTGAAACGCTCCAATTTGAGATCAAACTACAGAAAAGGATTAGAACGGGGATAACCATATTCAAAATTTTCATTTGGGGAGGTATATCGTCGGATATACGTTCGGAAATCACGTTTTACGGCTCCGCTCGCGCGTCGCCGTAAAACTAAATTTTCGACCGTATATCCGACGATATACCTCCCCAAATGAAAATTTTGAATACAGTTATCCCCTAATTCTTACTTCCGGACTGATCTGACTGATTGTCCTGCACCCGCTTACTTGATGGTTAAGTCTGACTATTACCTGCCTTACGGACTACCCTATTTTTCTTAAGCTTGCGTCTTTGTTTATCATTATCACCTTCATAATCACTATCTTCATATTCTGTTGATACATAAGTAGCAGCACGCGCATGTTTCTTACCTCTTCTGTCACCATTACCTGCATTATACAAAGGGTGGTTACGGGTTTCCTGAAAATCTATTACCTGGTACACTGCCTCATCGATATGTCTAGGTTCCTTAATATATTCTACTTAAAACCTGGCCTTTTGATCATACAGCCCATCAAAAAATCTCCTTAACAGGTCTTCTTGCCTAGTGTTCTCATCTCTGTTAGACTGGGCCTTATCGTACAAACATTTAAGCTCTGGTGCATTTCTCGACAGACTCATTTGCCTTCAAATTATGATGGCTTAACTGTGCACCATATGTTTTTTATGCGTAACAACAACCCTATACCTACTGTTTAGTTCCGATACCAGTTGAACATAGATACATCTAACTTCACGTCTGAGCTGACCAAATACAAACTCACCAGCTGTGCCCTGTAATCTAGGCAAAATCTCATCAAGTTCCTTCTTCTTCACTCAAGCGTCTTCTGTCAGCCACTTCAGGAGACCTATTCAACCAAACATTCCATGGTTCCTTACCTGTAAATATGGGTAACTTGGTTGTCTCCCTTGGAAGAACTACATCTACACGTTGCTGTCGCCTGTTTCGTGTTTGCATCAATAACTCATCACCAGTTTCAGAATTGTCATACCTACTATAGGACAGCCGATTTGCCCCAGGCCTTGATCATCGTCTGTTAACAATACTATTACCTCTGTGTTGAGCTGAACCCATTTGCTCTAAAGGCTGCGTAGGCTGCCCCTCGCCTAAAAAGGTATTGATATTGTGACTAAGAGCCTGATTAGATTTGCAATTGTTCTACTAACGCGCTAGCCATCTCTTTCACAGCCTTAGTTACCTCACTATCTCCCGTCCCTGCAGGCATAGCCATCTCTTCTTCTCCCTAAGCATAATTACCTGTATCTGCATCATTCGCATGATCTGTAAATGTACCCTCTTGCTCAAAAACAACAACAAGTGGCACAACGTTAGTATTCTCTTTTAATGTATTCGCGTCATCCATTAAACCAACGTCAGAATCATCAACACTATCATTTTCATCGGCACTTAAAGTTACGTCACTGTGACTATCATCACCCTCAACCTCATTGCCTCTCCTTTTGATATTTATCCTTTTAACCATTTTGCCTGAAATCATATATTTTGTTTTTAAAATAATCTCATTTTCTTAAGATTTTGTACAAAATATTATCTTATGTCCTAATTAATCTCAGTATAAAGTCAGTCCCTATCGCTCAGCCACACAGGTAGGTTCGCATCACTGGATACATATGTAGCAACTTGGATCTCTGTATCTTCAGACTGCATTATACTGCTGTGCTCCAGATTCCTGTATCTCTATCTCATGGATCACATTAAAGAACATAAATTTAACAGACTGCCACATGATGCATCCCACTTCTCTGACACCATTAAAATGCCGGGGCGTGGGGTAGGGATCACTTGTTTTCCAAGACCCGCAGACAGGATGGACTGAGCGACTGACTGAGACTGAGGACGTGGGCAACAAATGATCACATATCATATGATGTGTAACCTTACTTAAATGGAGAGACAACTTAGGATGAAGGATTAGAAGGGCATATCATTTATATACTGAACAAATAATTGAATCTTGTTAACTTGTATGACATTTCAAAATGAGTGCTGCTCTTTAAATGCCGTCACTTGACTGGTCTTCTACTTAAATTGAGTGATCGTCTCCCAAAATGCTCTTTTCATGCTTCTGGGTCTACACTGCAATCTCTGATTCTGCCTGATACTTGGTTAAGGTCTACTAGGTCAAAGTCTATTCTGGTCATGGCAATAGGTAAGATCACATAGGTGGCTCAACACACATTATTGTGCCGGGCATAACCCAACAATACATAATAATTGCTTCACCACCAACCATACACACATAATGTGCATATATAAACTTTTGATTTTACAAAAAAAATGCTAAAATGAATAAACTCCCTATAATTGATTAATTGTGAGGTGAAAGTGCAAGCATCACTTACACATATTCCATTTCCCTTAAATTCATTCATTTAAATATCATAAGTCTGCATGGGATGCACACGCTTAACCTGAGCAATTTCCCATCCTGAATTTCATATAAAAGATACAATCTTGTCTGCAAGGGTGTGTCAAGCATAACTTGAGCATATACCTATTTAATCACTTTCTACAAGGGCGTGCCAAGCATAAATCTTGAGCATTTACCCAATATGCAATATTTCTAAAATAACCTGTAGATAGCACTAGCGTAACCAGCACATAAAGGATAACATCAGCATAACAAATGTAAATCCTGTCCCTCAAACCTTACCTAGGAATCAATTCTTAAAGAAAAATATCTATTTTTATCTCTTGGATGTCTCTAAATGACTAAAACTATGATGAAGGTGCATAGGATAAACAAGCCTTAATATGCACAAGTCTGATCATATTGGCTAGCATGGCATAACCCACACAGAACCTCAGTATTCAGAACTTGGAAATAATTCTTATGAAGATCTTAGATTAAGTGATGGTTGAAATGAAATATTCAGACAACTTTCAGTTTGGGCCTATGCTAACTTCTTATTTGATAAAATTATCAAATATTCTAGCATCATGCTACATGGAAAATGTTTTAATTAAAGGTCTAGTCTACAATTTAAATTAAACAAGAAAGAAATATTATCATGCGCAGTCTCATCAGGGCACTTGGCTCTTGTTTACAGTCAGAAAGCAACTACATGGGGTAGAAACATTTTCAAACATGCATAGCAACAAAAACATTTGAATTTTTGGGTATTCTCGGCAAAGCGAGGCACGATACCCCAAATTTAACCGCTTGTGGCACGCATGTCCCAAACCTTACTCTGTTAAAAATTGACCAGCTGTGTTCGTTGGTTGTTCAAGCTTTCCCATAGCGTAGGATTTTTAATCTACGAAAATGCTCTGAAACAACGAGATGGGCCAAACAGGAAATTTGCTTGATGGGTGTGATCGTAAAAATGGTTTACATTTGATGTCAAATTTCTCATTTTGTCGACTTGGTCCCGCTGTGGCATATATGTCATGAAAAATTATAGGGTATCAAGTTACTACTAATGTGCCAATTTTTATCGCAATTCGTTCTGGAGACAAAATTCGTTCCATTTTCTTCGACAGGTAATATATACGGTCTTCAAACGGTCAAACTTCTAATATGGCGGAAAACAAGGATTGGGTGCGACTGGCAAAGCCAGTTCATATCGCACAAAACCAATCTAGACCAAAATAAATGTAATAAAATTCAAATAAAAAATCTACTGGATATCTATGCCCAATTTACCTCCGATAAGTTTATGTTTCTTTCCCGACAGTCTGGTTAATGGCGAAAACATGTAGATAAATGGTATAAGCAATCTTTTTTTAGTTGACACGGTATAGAAGGTCGTTCCGTCTTATTAATTTTCAATAATCTTGCTTACAATCAGGAAATATCTCGCACTATTCAAATATATATATAACCCGCAGATTGTTTCTATGGGGTTGATAAAACTTTCAAGAGATAGTCCATTTTACACCCAATTATGCATTAATTTATTCTTTACAAACTACTGATGAGGCCCTCTCAGGGAGGGAGGATGGTACCTGTTCCCTTGTTCCCCTTATTTTCTCTGTTCCCCAATGTTCCCATTCCCCTCAAAATTTGTCCCTTTGTTCCTGGGTTACCCTGATATTATTTTTCCCCTGTACTGCAATCCCTGGGAGGGCCTCAGTGATGGATCACCACCCCATCCCTGAATAACACAGACGTTGAATCGACATGAAAAAAGTATACCAAACCATACTTGATTTCATTTTCAGAACAGGTTATGTGTAAGATACAACGTTGTTGCAGTCCCAGTTATTAGAAGTAACCAGGGTTTTTTTCTCCCCATTTTGGGAACATGACCAAATCCCCCAGAATTGGGATTTTTTCACGTTGTTTTACACAAAAATGGGAAAACTCACACCATATATTTTAATTAAATTAAACAAAAAATACCAATAAAACATTTCAACATTATGAATTTAAAAAGTACAATTTATTGTGGTACAGTGTCACAAAATGGTCACATTTTTTGTTTCATAAATTGGAAATTTTCTCCTTGAAATTGGGAAAAACATACTTTTTGCAATTTTTGCAATTGGGAACGTGACCTAAAATTGGTCTTAAAAATGTGCCAAAACCCTGATTGGTTTATCAGAAATATCAAAATAACAGTTATACCTATATCACTACATACTATAGACAGATTTACATTGCAAGACAAGGAATTTTCTGGCCCAAGGTACTGGCTGAATCCTTAAATAGGATGAATACCAAAGCCCGAATCATATTTCAGTGTTTACCCGACCCCAACAAATACAAAAATATATGATCTAAATATCATATAAACATATGACACTGTGTTTTAGGGTGCTCTTTGTGACGGTTCTTTTTAGTACCTTCAAAATAAGCACACTTAAATGCGAAATTGCAGTATTTAAAAGTAAAATAAAAAGTTATTTTGACATCTTCTGTGGTACTACTCAGAGCTGAAATAGTATCGAAGTTATACATTAAGTAGTACCGTATAGGTCTAGATGATAAAACGCAAATGCACATAATTGTTTATATATTGTTAACCATCAATACAAATATATGGCACTATGTTTTAGGGTGCTTATTGAGACGGTTCTTTTGAGTACTCACAACATATGTTTTGATTTAGAAATAAATTCAATCGCACATTATTACTCTTATCTTGGGGATAGGGAGGTTAAAGAAGCTTGGGGTATAAAGTACCATATTCTTCATAATAAGCATATTTTGTACACATGATGTAACTATTTTTTTAAATAAAGGAAATTGGTATTCCAGACCAGCTGGCTTCATTCTGATTATAAAACTGAAACGTTTACAGGAATTTCATCCTGTGTAAACAATCATTAAATCGTTTAAAAACTGATGAGATCTCTCTAAAATTTGAAACCAATGCTTATACTGCCATCCAGTTTTGCAGTTCAAGGCCAACTAATGTTTGGCAGTCTGACTAAGAATTCCTTTTAGACAGTTAGAAGTTCTTATTTTGAATCCTTTATCATTGTTTGTTTATAATAAGAACATGTGTGCTTATTACATGTATATATATATAGTGGTTGGTATGCTGCATCTTGGAATACATACTTAAACCTCTTTTTACCAAGATTGAAAGCAATCTCAGTCAATACTTTATAATAATGATATTTATCAGGCCCAGCCAGTGGGGTTTGTGATATGTTACATAATGTTTACCTAAATGCATTAGCCTGCTTCCCTTTCCCCAAGAAATAGTGATGTTTTCTTCCTACAGTTGTTTTGTTCATAGCCCCTAGTACCTCATTAAAAAATAAACAAAAAAAAAGAATAAAACATTGTTTCTCTTATTTATGGTTATGTCTAGTTTAAAGGTTGAATGTGATATGATTCAATATAAATGATGTATTATGGTCTGGGTCATAAGGGGATGCTTTTATCAATAAAGAATAGTATATTGTATTTCAATTTCCTATTTGGCGTTTTTTATAAAATTTATCTGGGGGGTGGGGTGACCATATATGAATAGGTCAACTTTCTGTAAAATCAAGTATATGAATGGCATATATTTTTTCAAATGTCAGGTATAAGATTGGGGTTGGTCTCAAAATACTGGCGCGCACACCCATACCAAAATTACGCGCGAGTTATACCCCCACCCACGCCCACGCAACCTCCCCCAAAAGAGATTTTTACCTTTTAAAAATTCTTTAAAAGTAAAGTTCCAATTATCAAAAGCATTAAGGGTTATTTACTTAAGGGAAAAAGATAAAATTTAGTAATCAAAAACAGAGATAATCCTTGACCAAAATGATGATGGTCCCTGAAAATGGGCCATTGACCCATATCCCATTCAATACATGCAAATTTCTAAACTTTTATGGGCCTTTAGAAATTTTTATGGGCCCTTTACAGAATTTGATGGGCCCAAGAATCCTTAATATCCACATTAGAGCAAAATTGATATGAAATTTGAATAGCTTATGGGGCCTAGCCAATAATAAAGTCCATTTTAGCAAAGCAATATTTAAAAGTTTTCTTACATAATGGATTGGTAACTTATCCCTGCAAAAATAAAGAATATTGGGGAACAGCTAGGATAAAAGATATCAGAGCAACGGTTTACCACTCGAAAATACTTCATTTAAACATGTGTTTCTGTGTACAGGGTGAAAGAGCATCATGACTGATGGCCGGAGGAGGATTGGGGTCGGGGGGGGGGGAGAGAGAGAGATAGAAGTTGGTGGTTTTGGGGAACAGGGTAAAGGGGGATTTATTTCAAGGTAACAGGAGAACTATAAGAGCAACTTTTGAGGGGAGCAGGCAAAAAATATATACTGGGGAACATGGAACACCGGAAAACAATTTTTCGATTCGGGGAACAGGGGAACAAGCAAACTTTTTTTAGGTCAAGTTCATCGAGGCCATCTAAAATAGTAACAGTCATCGCTGCATTCTTCCGACTATAATATGTATCTTAACACAAGCGGTACTCCAACAATGCCACACGTCTGATGAAGCAGGCAGCCTAAATATCATCAGAAATTCAACAGGAACTGTAACCACACATCGGGATCCATCCTTACTTTACTAAAGTCTAGAATCCCTTAAGATCCCTGCTAAAATTTCAAAGAAATCTTGGAATGAAATATAATCAGTACCTATGTTAGCGTGCTTCTTGTCCGAGTATTTGAAACGAAAGGGCTTGGAAAAGGATACATGCTCTCTTATACTGGGTCGTCCCTGGCGCGTCTGTAAGATCGGTAGGATTCTGTATTGATGGCATGGCTAATTTGCATACACTAAACCCGCCGGGTAGTGTAATATTTATCAAACAAATCAACAATAATTTAGGGAATTAAATTGGAGATCTCTTTGGCTAACCTAAAATGAAGTAAAATTAATTATCTCTTGGCTTAAAACGATAAATTTCTAATTAAACATCAATCTCTTATATAAACTGGCCACTCAATATCGTGGATCGGCTGTCTGTTGGAACAGCCCGCCTTCGGATCCACTTGTCAATTCTTGTCACTGTCCGTATTACTTGACTTTTCGCTTACTGTAAAGGCGGTAACTTTAATATTCATATCTGGGTGTGTTTCGGCTATTTCATCTCCTAAGGAGGGGAAATCAGGTTTTATGTATAATTTGGTAAAGAGTTAATGAGCTTTTTGATCCGCGCAAACGTGCGTGCATTTCATGAAAATCATACCCGTATACAAACTGAACTCACATTTATTAACCCTTAAAGCGCATAACCACAAAATGTATGTTTTTTGTCGTCCACTATACTATTTGAAGCCTCATAGATAAACAGTGTGAACCCAGATCAGACTGCTCCTGTAGGAGCAGTCTGATCTGGGTCCACAATGTTTGCCTCCCTGCGTATGTTAAATAGACATCTTCAGATGCAGTTATGTTCCTGGCGTTTTAAGGACTAAATAATGACTGAGGTTGTGGCACAAGATGATACAGTTACTTTTGATTAAAACCACGCCTCCTTTTTTGCTTTTACCTGTGCCTAAGGTTGACTAGTTCTTATAACGCATTCATGAGGCGCCGCCTTTACAGTAAGCGAAAAGTCAAGGAATATAATAAAAAAGGCTGACGTAACTAAAACTTTCTACCGTTCCAACTCAGAAAATTCGACAGTGATAGCAACTTTCTCTTAAGCTCTTGGACGCCAATTTCAGCAGTATCCAAGGACTAAAGGTAGTTTCTAACTGTCCAAACCACGATATGGCATGTATGGCGTGTGGTATCTAAAATAAAATTCTCATGCGATCGATGTCATGTATTTCCGCGACACTGTTGTTTACAATGTGTCAAACGTGTGTTCTAGGCCTGAGAACAAACTGTCATCATCAGCGCCATGAAAATCATCATCATCATCACTTCATCATCATCATCACTTCATCATCATCATCATCATCATCATCATCATCATTTATCAACAAAAGGGGTATACAAGCAGGGAATCAATCACCGTCATAGCATCAAGCCTAAAGGCAACAACAACGACAATCAGGGTTTTGAGACTGTGCCCCTTCAATAATTGTGGTATCAATAGAGAATACTAGGTGAGTGTCTTTTGATATCAAGTTTACCAGGCAAGGCTTTGAAAACGGTTGTTGACATCGCGAGGCTTGCCGAGCGATTCAACATGCGTTCTCAAAGCCGAGCCTGGTAAACTTGATATCTAAAGACGCGAACCTGGTATTCTATTTATCAGTTTACCCATTGTTTCACTCTTCAAACTAGCGATTATGATGTAATTTTCGATTTTTGTGTTGATTCAGCGTCATTAGCGACGTCATTCAAAAAATGCAACGTCATCATGACCTGATAAAGGCAACATGCCGTGAGATAGACAACGTTTATCAGGCAACGCGCATGAATGAGTTAATATGAGAGGTAACTGATAAATATGGATAGATAGATATACTTTATTTCCTCCACATAGGAGAGTATGTTATACATAAGCATACATATAGGAACAACATTATATGAAACGAATAATAGATTTTAAGGAAATATAAATATTTTGAAAACACGGTTCTAGATACAGATTTACAAGTATTGTCCTACTTTTACTCCTACCCCACTGTCCTTTAATGATACGAAATATAAGGATGAGTGAAAGGTAATGAGGGAATAACTTAGGCAATATAACGTATCTGGACCACCTCCAGTGACAAAGTGTATGCCACTGGTCTGATCTCTGCTATACTTACTTAACTAAGAATAGTGCATTCTGACACCTATTTTCATTCAGATTTACGTTATCCATTCTGTGGCCCCTTCTCGAGGATCATGAAACGTAAACTGTAGGATTGAAGCGCTTAACCATTGAAGGATATAAATGTACAGTAAAACCTTTGTAAAACGGTCACTCTGAAACAGACAAGACAAAGATCTTAATGACAAATGGTAGCTTAATGAAGGTCGAAAGTATTGTGGATTGCCTTGGAGCATTCTGCAATACTTTTGACCTGCATTAAGCGATAATTAGTCTTGAAAACCAAATTTACGTTGTTTTGAGAGAGACCGTTTGACACAGGTTTTTACTGTACACCAGAATGTTGCAATTTAGTAAAAAAAATAATATGTCTCCCAAAATGATATCTCTGTATATCCGAAGGCTTAAAAATAAGTGTAAGTTAACTAAATACAGTGGCAGCTAAGCTGCCACCTTGTTGGTACAAACTAACACTTGCTTTTCTACTAAATGACTTAAGGCCAATATTTCTTCAATGATAAATATTGTACCTGTAGTCTGGAACCTAATTTCGTACCAACTTTAGTAGCCTATGATAAGTAACAGCTGAGATATTTTAACTTTGTATATGTATACCCCAATCTAAAATCACATTTTAATGTAGATAATTTGCATATGCAACAAATGAATTAAATGCCTACGTCTAAGCTTTAGTTTGGTGCCAAGTTTAGTAATCTAAGATAACAAACAGCTGTGATATATAGGCACATCCCTATCCTCGAAACCGCTTTGGGTTGTCATGGAAACAATGCATTTACACATAGCACAAACAGGTTAATTTATTAGGACGGCCTTGTTTCGCATCTAGGGGATCCTAATAAATGAGCAGTGGCACGAGATTTCCAACAATTTGGTATGTGCGACCGGCAAAGGCCAGACCAGTCTGCGCATATGCGCAGACTGATCAGAGCCTTTGCTGGTCACTTAAATATTCTATGACTGTTAAACTACTGACCAAACCTCATTTAGAGTTTCTAAACTTATAAGGAGGCTGCACAGGCTCGTCTGAATCTACACATGTCAAAATATTACATTGTTGGAAATCAGGTGTCACGGCTCAAATAACTTGGCCCCCATGAAAAGTTGTCCTATGAGGGGTGCACGGTAAGCTAAATTAGATTCTGGACTGTTGATACAATTGTTATTGCTATTCTCCTGATCAAATCAATCGAACAGAATAGAATATAACGTTTAAAGGGCGTATAGTAATAGTTATACCATGGGTTGTCCGCCTGTACGTGGAGATAATCCACGAGCTTTAGCGAGCGGATTATCTAACGTACATGTGGACAAACATGGTATAACTATTTCATACCACCAACATCAGTGTAGACCTTGCACATCACAAGATATTTCGTGCTAAAGTTGGTAAGGGGTGGTATAAAAGGTTATAACACAAAATTCTGCCACTAAATTCCGTGTAAAGTTACATTTATATAAAATACAGAGCTTATGAGTCATCCCTCGTACGAATGCTCCCTTCTTGGGCCATCAGTTTGCACATGAGAAAGCTGTGTGTCACGAGGAGACTCAGATCAGCCTTGGCATCAGCTCAATTAAATCACAGAGTCTTCACCGTCCGCAAGAAGAAAGATTGGATCCAGCGATGCCTACCAGCTGAACGCATAAGACTGGGTGGATGCCCAGGCTGAGATGTGTCTTCGCTCGGCGCACACTTATTTTTTCTGGTTTTGTGACGTAATGGCTAATTAACGAATCATGTCAGTCATGCATGTAGTCGAGTTTCTAACCATACCCTTTTGGGCTTGGCACAATTGCAAACTGTTAATCTACGTACTTTATAACGTAGAGGCCTCGTCGTGAGAAAACCTAACTTTGCTGCATGCGAAAAACAAAGGCGCAGACCAAGTAATTCTCTTTCTAAGAAGTATCATTGCTTCACTTGCTACGCGCAATGTAATATATATATATTCTGGCTAGTCTCCGCAGCTGAGCAGACTGGTTTGAATCTTAATTGGACATCACGACTTTGCAAGGCAAAAGAAAGCTTCAAACCGATGCCTTGTCATTTCCAATTTGAGCTTATATTTTAAGTATACTTGACCTATCTAGGCGTGCTACCTTTAATGTGATATATGCTATCTTGACATCACCGGTCATACATTTAAAAAAATGAATTAAATTTTCGCAATGTTCATGGAATCATGAATACTTCGGTTCTCTTGCAAAGTAAGTGAAGCCCTTCGGGCTTCACGTTAACTTTGCAAGAGACCCGAGGTATTCATGATTCCATGAATAATCCAAAACTTGAATTGATTGCTTATATTTACATTTTATCATAAATATCTAAAATATAAAAATTATTTACTACCATTGTGTATCTTGCCATTCAAGTAGCGTTTTTTGACGCAATATTTGACTGCAGTACGAATATGATTGGACGTTTGTTTAATCTGCACATTGTCAAGTCGACGCCAAATAACAAAACATGGAAAAGACAGGGTTTCTTGATCTTTATTCTGACATTAACGTCACATTTTACGTTTTCATATGTTTTCATCTTGTAACGTAAAATGTAACGTTAAAATGACGTTTTTGTATTTGATCACATGCTATAAAAACTCAATAAGAAGTTTTCAAAAGAGATTTCACCAAACCATCATTTAAACACGCAAAAATTATATTTTTGTCTGTTGCGTTTCTTTATTCCTTAAGTATACTCAGAAAAACAATTGAAGGATATTAAAACTCTTTTGACTATATAACAGTTGAGAAAATATTTCCATACAAGGCATTTTCGTTTCTTATAGAACAACCAATATGCAATTCAGCAGAATGCAAAATAAAATTAACGGGTCATTTGTTACGATACGGTACCACACCAAATGTACCGACCCTCTTAAGCAAAAAATTTAGCGTTTATATTTTTTGCTGCAACCTTTGCCTGGTCATTACTTATGTTCTATTTCTGACCATAAACAAGTGTTCATACCCATTTATCAGTAATTACACCTAATAACGTGACAACTTCTTCAAAAAAGTGCTCAGAAATGGCATACCCCAGCCAATATGACAACAAATTGGAAGTAAAACACTTACAAAAACTTCAAAATTAGGTGTCATACCTTTTGCTGAGAGCCAGTAATGATTTTCGAGCCAGCCATTATGGAATACAAACGATAAACATGGGTTTCAATCAATATTGAATGCTTGTGACCTTTTAGTATAGAGGGTTGCACCATTTGGACATGTACTGCACTTTAATCATTGAAGCGTGACTTAAATCAAACATTCATTTTGATTGCAGATATCTGGAACTATGAAATGCATGCATAATTAGTTTAGTTTTTATTGTATCAAATGTTAGAGATGGAACTGAATCTAAGTATCCTTTAATTGTTTTTCTGAGTATATATGTAAATTTTTCACATCCGTTTAGCTGATGTTTTGTCTGATGACTGACCAAAACTTCTACCATAATCTTGGTCTTGAAACCGTCGGATTAGAGTATAATTATATTTCATACTTGGATCCAAACAGAAAAACAATCACATGAAACCACTTTTTATCTGACCAAACTGACAACATACGAAATATCAAAATAAAAGAAATACACAGGTAAAATCAGATTTATATTCAGAATTTCGTCTTGTTCATTTAGATCCAGTTGAGTTTTCAATTGCAAAATTTATAGTAAATTGAACAATTGTGATTACATTGGCTATAGGCTGTCTGACTGGTCATAGCTAAATTCCACAGACCAAGTGAACAAAGCGTGTACTGATACTATATACATGTGCAAAAACTAAGCTCTCAGTTTAGATTTGATTGTGAATGTTTATCAGGCATTCTAACCGTATACGTTGGTCATCCTTGTCGTCTATTCCTCAGTTGGTTGCACGCTTAAAGCGTACATATGCTATTATACCCAATTTGCTGTAGACTGGTAATGACAGCGCTCTGTCTGACACGCCCCGTCTCTATTTACTGGTCGCACTTTTATACCAAGGGTGAGTAGGTCATGTACTTAGTGCAATAAATATCACCGTGTTCACGGACATACCAGGGGAGAGCAAGCCATGGGCTTAGTGTAATATAAATGAACGTGTTCACGGACATACCAGGGGAGAGCAAGCCATGGACTAAGTGTAATATAAATGAACGTGTTCACGGACATACCAGGGGAGAGCAAGCCATGGGCTTAGTGTAATATAAATGAACGTGTTCACGGACATACCAGGGGAGAGCAAGCCATGGACTTAGTGTAATATAAATGAACGTGTTCACGGACATACCAGGGGAGAGCAAGCCATGGGCTTAGTGTAATATAAATGAACGTGTTCACGGACATACCAGGGGAGAGCAAGCCATGGGCTTAGTGTAATATAAATGAACGTGTTCACGGACATACCAGGGGAGAGCAAGCCATGGACTAAGTGTAATATAAATGAACGTGTTCACGGACATACCAGGGGAGAGCAAGCCATGGACTAAGTGTAATATAAATGAACGTGTTCACGGACATACCAGGGGAGAGCAAGCCATGGACTAAGTGTAATATAAATGAACGTGTTCACGGACATACCAGGGGAGAGCAAGCCATGGACTAAGTGTAATATAAATGAACGTGTTCACGGACATACCAGGGGAGAGCAAGCCATGGACTTAGTGTAATATAAATGAACGTGTTCACGGACATACCAGGGGAGAGCAAGCCATGGACTAAGTGTAATATAAATGAACGTGTTCACGGACATACCAGGGGAGAGCAAGCCATGGACTAAGTGTAATATAAATGAACGTGTTCACGGACATACCAGGGGAGAGCAAGCCATGGACTAAGTGTAATATAAATGAACGTGTTCACGGACATACCAGGGGAGAGTAGGCCATGGACTTAGTGTAATATAAATGAACGTGTTCACGGACATACCAGGGGAGAGAAGACCATTTTCTTAGTGCAATGAAAATGAACGTGTTCACGGACATCCCAGGGTTGAGTTGGCCATGTACTTAGTGCAATAAAACTAACGTTTTCATGGAAATACCAAGAGTGATTAGGCCATGAACGCAAGTAATTAAATGTTATGTGGCCACCCTCTCGAGTGAAACTAATGACGTAATGCTCAAACCATCTATCTTCTTGCAAAGCATCTCTTAGCACATATGCATGGCATATTTCTAAATATACCAAATCCTGAACATTGATAACAAAGTTGTGGCTTTATTATGACCACATGAGCTCGTTTGCTTACTTTGTGAAGAACGAAGTATGGTCGATTACTTGACACAGAAGCAAACATCATGCCATATGATCAGCAATTAAAGGTTATGTTAGCACGAAAATACCAAAGGTTAGTAGGCCATGGACTTAGAGCAAATAATGGCGTAAGATTCAACCATCACTGGCATATTTTCAAATATGCCAAATCCTGAACATTGATAACAAAGTTGTGGTTTTATTAATATACAGTCAGAGATAAATTAAGCATCACCCAAACATTATTTCAGAGACGTTTTTCGTGTACAAATTTATTCAATAGAACACCCAATTGGTAATATTTTGTTACCCTAGTCTTTCCTTGGTCTACCAAAAATATACGAACGCCATTTGGTCATTTTGCTAAAGTTCTACTGTGTCCTGTATACACCAACGTTTTTTTGTTTGTTTGTTTGTTGTTGTTGTTTTTTTTTTGTTTTTTTGTTGTTGTTTTTTGTGGGGGGGTATGCCCTTAAAAGTGTCACAGCTGAACCCAAAATGCCTACTTTGAATTCAAATAAACGCAGAAATAAACTAGACCTATTTGCAAACTAGTGCCAAACTTATTCCGTCGAACTCAATGTTTCTGATCAATTATACACAGTTATAAATATAGTTAATCGCGTGTTTATGATTTTTGCATTACCACTATATAAAATGCCATTCTTTACACATCCATATCTTTAATTCTCTTAAGAGATATGAATCTGGAATTTTCAGACAGAACTTGTCCTTGATATTGTTACAATATGACACTAATACTTTACATGTCTAAGCGTTTTAAAAACAATATCATAATTGGGTAGAGAATGTGGACATTTTAGGGGTAAGTGTGCATTTACCATGCCTTAATGATAGTCGAATCAAAATGTGCTGTAAATTGTCACTACTTTATCTATTGCCATATATAGAACAAGAAAATATTCATGACTTGAAAGCGTGCTTCGTTTTTCTAGGAAACTATTTAGGCGACGCTTAACTCATGTCTGACTGTATATATTGTGACCTTATGTGCTCGTTTGCTTACTTTGTGAAGAATCATGACACAGTAGCAAACATAATGCCAGATGATATATACGGGGACAAATGAGCTGATATCCAGCCTAAGGTGCAAGTTTGTGTGTGCATACGCACAATCTGATCAGAGATCTTAGTTTGCCGTCTGGAGAAACGCATCTTTGCAAGCCAAGGGTACTAAGTCCACTTCGTTCATTACGCGTAAGGAACGAAGTGGACTTAGTATCCATGGCTTGCGAAGATGGGAGAAACGTTGAACCATTGACTACACAATTAACCACCCATCAACGATTCTGATCAGGCTGCAGGGATAAACAGACTGATCTGAATCTTCTGTGGGCGCACGTCCAAACCTGTAACGTTTGCTGGATACCAGCTCAAATATGATGACTTAAAGGCAGGAATCATGTACCCCTGGTAGGGGAGTGGCTTCAATATGAGACAATAAGTAGGTGGAGCTTAACTACTGTCTAATTAAATGGGACCAATGGCTGGCTTATGCTGATAAACAACATGGTCACTGAGCTGATAAGACCTGTCAGCTATAATCCAGGTATTAGTCAGAAGCTTATCAAATTAGAGATACGCTCCGCTTGAATGCAGAAAGTGATGAACTGACGTAAGTCTGCCTTATATACCCCACTCCTGCCTTTAACGCATGTAAAATATGCGATATTTTCTAAATTCGCATATAAAATATTGTGATATACTTAAAAGAAGAAGGCAACATAAAGCAAGTGAGCCTGATAAACAAGTCCTTATTAGACCATGTTTTTCTAGGAAACTATTTAGGCGACGCTTACCTTATGTCTAACTGATATATTATGACCTCATGAGCTCGTTTGCTTACTTTGTGAAGAATCATGAAACAGTAGCAAACATAATGCCAGACGATATATACACTCCTGCCTTTAACGAATGTAACATATGCGGTAATTTCTTAATTCGCATATAAAATATTGGGATACACTTTAAAGGAAACGGCAACATAAAAGCAAGTGAGCGCGATATACAAGTCCTTATTAAACCATATGGTCTGCCACAAACCTGATCAAAATCGGACATAAAATATGAAAGTTAGAGCAATTTAAAAATTAAAATTCCTACTTCTAATAAGCCCGTGGAGGCCGCCATTTTGAATATTTAATTAACTTCCTTTTAATTTTGAATCCAATAAAATTCCCATTTTTATTACTAAAAGTACATATTTTTTTCAAAATCAACTACATGTATTTTCAACAGAAGAATCTATAAAAATGCAAACAAAACTAAAATGAATTGCAGAAAATTAGTTATTTTGTTTATGCATATTTATTAAGGACTGTGTGACATAACAAAGTGGGAGCGCAGTGGCTCAGTGGTAGAGTGCTTAATTCGAGACCGATAGGCCGCGGGTTCGAGCCCCACCGGCGTCACTGCGTTGTGGTCCTTGAGCAAGACACACTTATCCTAGCTTAGTACTGGTTCAACTCAGGAAGATCCGTCCCTGTTTAGCTGAAAGATTGTTGATGTGACGTAAAGAATCAAATCAAACAAACAAACATCACAAAGCCTAAAAATGGCCGCCCTGCCGTCTTCTATTATCTAACATACAAACATCTGTAACTTTCTTATTTTTCATTTGATTTTGATTGAGTTTGTGGTATATTGCATGGTTTAATAAGGGCTTGCATTTCAGATGCACTTGCTTTCAATGTTGCGGTCCCCTTTATTGTTGAAAGGGCATACGCATACCAAGAGCCTGCCAGGCATTTAACTTTAGGACATATAACTCAAAGACCCAAAGCAGCAAATGTTGTCTTGGTTATATGAGTCGAATTCCTTCAACAATATGTACCCACCTATGAGGTTTCACGAACATAGTCCGTATAGTTAACTCTTTACCTCATAGAGACGCATTTTAACGCTTTTGCAAACAGAGCAGACGCAGATCAGGCAGCTCTTGATCAGGGTCTAGTCTATTTGCTTATATGATTAGATAGTGTCATACACTAGTGGACCTGACCAGCAATTCCTTTGCTCTAGGTGCCAATGTGAAAGTTTATTTATATAATTATTCACAGTGGGTGGAGCTTAGAAAGCATATTCATTAAAGAAGGTGTTAATAGATATGCTCAAAAATGGACGGAGTTCCTGATTGGATTTTTGCAAGCCCATTATCCACACTGTAAGTTAAACTGCCGCTTATCTTCGTGTAACTTTCAACTGCTTTAAAAACGTTGTTCTGTTTGATCCATGTTTGGATTCGGATAATACTAAAACAATAATAGTTAGAAATGTTCCAAATTTATTTTTGGATAAATGTTGGCCTCATGTTGTTTTGATTGAAAAATAAATGTAAACGTCAACTTGATATTATTGTGAAGTTATTCTCAGCGTTCATCTGTTTGGGAAAAGAACTGTCAATTTATCCAAGTATTTTCTGAGTTACTGCAGTTTTCACGAGCTGACCATTTCCTTAATGAATATTTATGCTAGGCCTCATCTTCTATGAATAATGATACAAATAAAATATCATTTGTACATCGTAGAACAAAGAAATTACATGTCAGGTTCACTAGTGTAGGATCAGATATATCATTTTGCCATAAGCAAACATAGTATATACCCTGAACAGGCAGCTCTTATAAGAGCTGCCTGATCTGGGGGCTGCTCTGTTAGCAAAAGAGTTAAAATGCGTCTCTATGAGGTGAAAGGTTAATGACAGACGCATTGGCGTACTAAATATAGTGCACGTAGAAACGTTTCAATTTTGGATCATGAAATACTAAACTAAACATAAATTGGGTTATGATTATTTCTATTATTTCGATAGTACATCACGGTACACTGGTCTTTGTATGTTGGTAATATAATATAAATACTTTTCATTTTTTTGATTTCAGAAAAAGCAGCTTGCAATTCTATTTTTCCGCCTGGAAGTCCAACTTTATCACCTTATGGTATGTACTATTGCAATAGATCAGGTGCTACTTGTATTAACTGGCGCGAGACTACAATTAATTTTACTATATAATTCAATCATTCATTACAACACATCCTATTATACAAAATGAAGCTGGCTTTCTTCTGAAGGTTTTTTACCACTCAAACATGGCCCGGGAGTTATTATAATCAGTGACTAGATAGGGCAAGTTCAGCTCGTTTTTTAACCACAGGAGATTTTAAACAAACACTATGTTGATACAGCAGTCAGGTTGGCTATCTTAACAGCATTTTACTAAGGTGTGCAGAGGCCTCAATTTTCCTAGAATGACAAGTTACCGGAACAGAAGCAACATTTTCTGAAAGCTTATTCATTGGGCAGTTCAGACATACCCAATAACAAGGATGCTCACATGAATTGGTAGATTTACAGCCCACTGAAAGGGAAACTATTCGCGCGAAATAACATCCTCATCGTTATCAAGGGACATAATTGGGGTCTGATTCCTACCAATCAATAAAGCAACACGCAGTATTGGAACCCATACACAACGGTTGCGTGAGGTGATTTGTGTCTTTTGATGATTTTTCCCCAAGCAAAATGGACTCAGATCAGGCATGACAAAATGCGGGATATTTTGAATCTATCTGACATGAGCTTGGATGGTGTTTTAATGTGATTTGATGTTGAAATGGCCTTCGATAGTTTCAAAACTATGTTTCATTCAGTTTTAAATGTAGATAGTGTGGCCCATGTAGATGAATTTAAGCTAAAGCAAATGACTGAACCATGGATTAACTGGGACATTTTGCAAAATATTAGATATCGGGATGGAACTTTGTTGTACTTCAACAACAGCAGAATCTAGGGCGAAGATTTCGTACCAGTAAAATGCATTTAAGCCCCCTGGTGGACTTAGGCTGCTGTCCGTTATAAGGAGGTGGTTATGTTGTTGTTGACTTTTTGTTTATTGTAACTCCCATTATGGGAGTCTGTAATTGTTCTGTGTTTTGTTGTACGCTACTTTATGTCCATTCTAGTATTGCAATCATCTTGATGGGGAAGAGAGAGCTGGTTGCTTTGCTTAATTTGTCTTCCTGATGTCTCGTGATGGTTGAGTGGCTCTTCCTCGCGGTGCCGTGGGGTTGTCTGCGGTTTGTGATTGTGGTATTTCCTGATTATACTCACTTACTATTTTTAAACAAATTTAGAAAAACAAAATACCCTGATTTGTATAAAAAATATTGTCAACTTAGGAACCTTGTGCAGAGAGAAACTAGGATATCAAAAAGAGAGTATATAACAAATACAATTGAAGAAAATGTTGGTTATTCAAACAAACTTTGGGATGAGTTGAAAAAACTTGTGTATAGCAATAAAAAAAAGGAGTAAATTAAATGTGCGTTAGGAAACTGATGGTGAAATTTGTTTTTGACCCTAAAAAATGGTGGCAAAATGCTTAAATAAATTCGTCACTACTGTTGCTTCAAACTTGGTTGACAAATTGCTTTCTAGTTTTAATTTATTTCACACAGTCTCTCACTTTTCAAAATTTTCATAGGTAAAAAATGCTCAGGATGATGAATTTATGTTAATCCCAGTAAATTAAGATTTTATTTATAAGGAATTGTGCAAATTAAACCCTTCTAAAAGTAGTGGGACTGATAATATTCCCGCTAGATTTGTAAAAGATGCAGCTTCAGTCTTCAAAAAACCTATTGGGCATTAACCTTTCAATTGAGAAAAATGTTGTTCCAAAACATTTAAAAATGCACGGGTCGTCTCCACACTGGTAAATGTATATGTCGATTTGCTGGTATTTACATATATTGCCGGTAGAATTCTGACTATAGAATTAGATCAATTTTAAGTATTAGGCATGCACATGGCGATTTATGTAAGCATTTAGGAATAGATTCCAGTACCGATCTCAAAGGTTGGTTTATAAACACAGATATTATTCAGCTATGAGGTCACTGCCTAGCCACGCCCCAACTGGTTCCTATCTCCGTTAGCTTTAAATGATACCGGGACATTGTATGCCACGTGGCGAAACAATAACCGAATGGTTAAATAATACCAAAGTACGAGTACTTAAGATGCTCTTCATTTATTGTTTGTTGTGTAACTGAATTCGAGACTGCATTTCGTGGTCCCATATTTTTGACTATTTTGTTTATACTGCCAATTAATAGTACCCGCCAAAAATAAGTGGTAAGAAGAAGTATGTTTTTGTCTTTTTTATAGATTGCTACGTGATAAGAGGAGCAAGCAACTTGATCGTGCCACTAACCAAAACCCCGAATGGTACCACGATCACTGTGTCGTGTAACTCTGGCTACACACTCGACGGAGGACCATCAATAACCTGTATCAATGGGGTATGGGTCCCTGGCATTCCAACATGCAATACAGGTAATTCTGAGCACGTACAACATCAATTCATTTCCTATATAATCAAGGCCTATATTTCTGTCGATGAAAAGGCATTAGAGGATCAACTGATAAGGGACAGATTAAATCATGTTCAATATCTCACTGGATTAAAGGGGCTCCAACAGGAGAATTGTCTGTACAAAAACTAAGAAATTTCTTTTAAGCACAATGGAATCCTGATAACAACATTTTGTTGGTTATATAACTGATACTTAGAAGTACACAATATTGTAAAAAAAGTCAGGTCCAGTGGAGTATGAACTGATAAGAGTCGCTTGAATCTTTGGAATTGTATAACTTCATCGGACTTGGTTGGTGCATATGAACTTGCGGTGTCGACGTCGATCTTTCCAGGTATAGTAACAGAATTCCTAACATCATTAATGTCAAAAGAAATATTTTCAAATTCTATAATTATAGTGTTGATGTTTAAACGTTAAAACTTATTTTTATGCATTATATAACTCTTGCACCACCAGCACCGTATTACCTGATATTATACCCAGGAATACCGCACCATGTATGACTGAAAAATTGTTGACTGGGACGTAAAGAATCAAAATAATTTCTAGATGTGGTGCGGACGGTACAAGAGTTATTGCAGCTCCAACAAATGAGGCTTTGGCTAGGGTTTAATGATTCGAGAAAATGATAAGAGAAAAGTGAGGACCTAAAATAAAGGATTAATTCTTTTAAGAACAGCAGAAAAGTATAGAATACAGAATAATCGGGTTTAGAAAATAATGAATAAACTGTAAAAATAAGACCAATAACTTATACATGCGCTGTCTGCTCACATGTAATTTTTCTACATTGATGCAAATTTTTCTTTCTTTAGAAATTGTCGTTTATTATATCCCGCAAACTTTGTTTGAGGTGGGTATACTGTTTTCACGTTGTCCGTGCGTGCGTCCGTCCGTCCGTAACGTTTTGTTTCTTTAATATCTTGAGGAGTCATTGCTGGATTTTCATCAAACCTTGCAAACATGTTCAGATATGCAAGACAAATACTTAAGACAAAGAAATAAGGGCTAGGGGCCAGTTCTATTAGAGTTATTTCCCTTTGTAGTTTTAAGTGTATTTTAATATAGGGATTTATGCATATGCTACTATAGGCCATACGCGGGCCGATCAACTCCTACCACAGCTTTTGATGGAACAATTCGATACTTTTCCTATACAATGTTGACACATTGAACATATGCATGAAGTAGTTTGGTTCAGAAAAATATTTTTTGACAAAATGACAGCTGTGAGAACTCAGACAATTTTCCCTCATAGGGCTTTTGTATATGCTTGGATGGTGCCTCATGGGCCAATCAACTCCTACCACAGCTTTTGATGGAGCAATTTGATACTTTGCCTATACAATGTAGACACATTGAACATATGCATGAAGGAGTTTGATTCAGAAAAAATATTTTTTGACAAAATGATAGCTGTGAGAACTTTGACATTTTTTTTCACTAATAAGGCTTTTGTATATGCATAGATGGTGCCTTCATGGGCCAATCAACTCCTACTACAGCTTTTGATGGAACAAATTGATACTTTGCCTATACAATGTAGACACATTTAACATATGCATGAAGGAGTTTGGTTTAGAAAAAATATTTTTTGACAAAATGACTGCTGTGAGAACTTAGACAATTTTTTCCTAATAAGGCTTTTGTATATGGATAGATGGTGCCTTCATTCATAATGAAGATCTGATATCCAGAAAAATAAGGTGATTTTGCAGTTTCTGTGTCGAAGTTTGGGTTGTGTCCCTTTATCAAAAATACAGCCTGGCTTACCTGGACAGCTTTATCTGCACCAAAAGAGTATTGGCGTGATATCGAGACCATAGGTTAATGCTTTTATTTTATTAGAATGATAAAATAGCATTAAATCTCGGGTAAGGTTATATTGTAAAAGTTGCGTTTTTATTGGCGTTAAGTATACATCTTTTGTGATTAAAAGTACCACGTGCATTTCCGTATTTGTACGAACGATGGAGGCCGGAGATATATTTAGATGCTCAATCAGCTGTGAAATTATGAAAATGATAATTAATATTTTAGAGTAATAGTTTCATTATAACTGTAAACTGAGACTACCTGTATGCCCAAAAATAAGGTAAACTCGCCAGTGTTTGTTTACAACGATTAAACCACAATTTTATCACATACATATTTATATAATAAGAAAGGAATCATTCATTTTGTTTTTAATGGGGAAGGATTGTTTTTATTCTAACAAACAGTGCAGTCCCTGGTGAAATGCCGCACACTTGGCGACGCTTCATCTTGCCAAGTAACTTGAACGAAAAAGCCAGACAAACTATGTACATTTGCAGGTCAATGAATACCGAGATCAGCCCTTTTGCGCAAGGGGCGTTGCAGCGGTCAACTTGCTCACAGATACACGACTCGTACATGTATACTGTATGAGACGCCAGCACCTGAAATATTGTGCGAAGACTCGGACGAGACTGTGAATCTAGCCACTACCTTCCCTGTTCTCGAATATCATGTAAGGACTTAGATAAGGCTCCAGATTGGTATTTATACATCTAGCCCAAATAGATAACTGTGAACATGTATGTACGACTAGAGTAGGCATATGCGCAATTGCGATAAAATACCATAATCAATTGAACTGTCTCATATTACTGTCGTGCCAACCAAAGGGCATAGTGACGAAATACATGTATTTTGTTTACAATTGTTAAGTAAAATACAAACTTGTACACTCCACCTGAACTAACACGAATCGAGAGATATCTTGTGTAATAATCCTATCCTGCGGATAGGATTAATAAACAAGTGATCTATCGATTCTAAGTCCCTAATAACTTTGTAAACAAAACATGTCGTCTCTGTCACTCTTGGCTGGCAGGACAATACATCTACCAAACCGTAAGACTTGCTTTTTTACAGGCTGCCAACTTTCAATTGCCAATGGTCAGTTCTCACCTTCCATTACTGGACATGGGTCTACTGTCAGCGTGTTTTGTATTTCTGGTTTCACTCTCTCAGGGAGTCCTACTATTACATGTAATAATGGAAACTGGGAACCATCTAAACCTGTATGCTATCAAGGTAGGTATATATAGTAATCCAGTATTTACGGTAGACTTGGTTCATGTATCAAAAGGCAAATGAGCCATGACATGTGATTTCCAGCACTGAGGCATTTTGACAAGTGTAGAGTCAGACGAGCCTGTTCAGCCTCCATTTAAGCTACGAAAGTCCAAATGATGTTCAGTCAGTATCTTAACAGTCATAGAATAATCAAGCGACTGGCAAAGGCTCTGATCAGACTGCGCGTATGCGCAGGTTGATCTGAAGCTTTGATGGTCACACATAAATGTACCACATTGTTGGAAATTGCATGTCGCGGCTCATTAATGAACATTCTCATAGAGCACGGCTGCAACCATTTGCTACCTGTGTGGGCGTAGCCAGAACGCTGAAAAATTTTAAAATTCTGCAACTTCCATGTGAGATTATGAAAAATTGAGCTCAGTGAGATATACTTTTTATTTCCTTAATTGACAGTCCATATATAAAACAAACACTATGCTAAGTATTAAAAAGAATTCTATGTGGGAAGTATTACCCGCAATTGCCCTTCGTGCAGTAAATTTCTGGCTTATACAGTATTTACATGTAGGTACCATTGTCGACCTAATGAGCGCAATTAGCGAAAACTTATTTCAAAATCGTATATTGTTCGATTTTATAAACCTGACACAGGTGCATAATTTCACGGTTAGTGCACAATATTTTTTACCTTCCGTCGACTTTCGGTATTTACCGTAAGTTTTACAGGAATTTTGCAAGTACTGATGAGATAATGAAACGTTTTGCACTGTCCTACTGACTAGTCAAGTGGTTAAGGTACAGAGTTGACACCCAAAAGGTCGTGAGTTCGAGTTCACGTATGTTCTTGTTTTTTGTTTTTTTTTGTTTTTTTGTATTTTTACTTTTATTCGATTCGTTTAACTTCATTTTTTATAGATGTACCACGACCTCTGAGTAATGTCCTTTGGATTGTTATATTCAAAAGAATGATGCGTAACGCATACACTGAGCCAGTCTGTCTGGAACATTTAAGTGCTTCAAAATAGAATAGTGTACGTAGTAAAACGCCTGAATCCCCTATTTCTATATCCGTATTTTCAATATTGTAAATATAGACACGCTTGCCTTTGTTAGGATCCTCACTGAGAACGTTTACCGTACGCTCGATATGTGAAATTGAATCTCTGTGCTTTTGACATATTTTTTTTTAAGTAATCGCAGATATTTAAAAAAATATCTGCTTTGCCTTAGTGCCAAGACTTGCTGCAAACTTTTCTTCAGACGCTTCCCACTGAACTTAAGTTCAAATAACATGTATAGTGAATAATTTTCAACCGTATGTTTTGGCTATTATATGAAAAAGTATTTTCACGTGAATCTCTGAAGATGTTTCGGACAGGCTGGCTCATTTTACTCGTTACTCATCAACCTTTAAAAATAGAATGATCCAAAATTTCATTCCTCAAAGATTGTGGTACATCTATAATAAATGAAATAATAAACGAATTGAATAAAGGTAAAAAAAAGGAACACACGTGGACTCGAACTCACGACCTTTTGGTTGTAAACTCTGTATCATAACCACTTGACTAGTCAGTAGGACGGTACAAAACGTTTCATAATCTGCATTACTACTTGCAAAATTCCTGTAAATCTTACGGTAAACACCGAAAGTTGACGGAAGGTAAAAATATCTTGTGCACTAACCGTGAAATTATGCACCTGTGTCAGGTTAATAAAATCGAACAACACCCATTTTGAAAACTATGTAGATCCAGACCAGCCGACATCGGATGAAACCCATGATGTTTAAAATTCAGACGATGAACCTATATTATTAATGAAATTACTATTTGAGTTGACTGAAAATAATATGATAGTTTATAAATCATCAATCCCTTTAACCCTTTGTAGATCGGAAACCCATAACCGGGTGTTTTTTGGTAAGCAATGAAGACCCAGATGAAATGCCGCATTATGCGCCTGGACCCCCTGTTCCCCCTGTTCGCCAAATATGTTATTTAAGACTATTCACCTTATAATGGGTTTTATGCAAAAAGTGCACACCAAGATCAGACACTGTACAATGTGGCGTAAGATCAGCAGTTAAAATCATGGTTTTACAATATTTATCATATGACGTCGCATCTGGGGGTGAAATAACGCCATGCAATAAAATCTGTAAACCACTAGTGGTTTATCGAATTTCGGGAAACGTTATGACGTCCATAACAACGTTGCGAAAATAATGACAATATTATAACGTTTTACCGTCAGCAATGAAACTTCAAAGATATCTTAATGTCATATGATGAATAGAATCTAACATTCGTGCTCTTGTATTATTGAATTTATTAAACTCGTTGTGAAAAAGAGATAAAATGCTCGGCAAGCCTCACATTTTATCTCGATTCCCCAACTCGTTTAATAAATTCAATAAAACATAAGCACTCATGTAAGATCCTCTATATATTAATAATTTCACCATATTTATCCATGATCTGTCAAGATACCTCAGGGCCTCCGCTGTGCACCCACTGAATGCAGATGATGACAAGCATTTTAGAAGTAGTTGTTTTTATAGGCGTTTGCTTGTTGGTTTGGTCATGCAGAGGCATAAAATCACTAACATGACACCCAGTTTAGCCAGTGACTGTAAGGTTCAGAATTAAACCCTGACAAGGCATGCTCGTGTGGGATAGGGCTGATCAGGGAGTGCACAGTTTGACCACGAGTCTTCTTCTATAGGAGCAGTCTTATTTGGGTCAACGCTTTCTTCTAAATTTATATTCATCTGTAATGTTAGTCAATTATTTACATCAGACGACGCTCTCGACTCATGAAGTCAAGGGTAAAACCCTTAACTGGGAGAAACGTTCAATATTTAGCTGCTACAGTACAGACTATAAATGGAAATGATACTTTTATAATGTTATGAACAAATACCTCTACAGCCAGAGTTTTCTTTTGTTTAGCATAAAGCATAGAATACTAACGCCTTTGTGGATAGGGTAATGAATGCGTTATCATTACATATGGAACGCCACTTGTAACTTATGAAAAAACAATGAAATTATAAATTAAATTGACTGAAAATAAGATGTTCATTTGGTCTAAATACATCTCAGCCTTTAATCCTTTTTATATCAGAAACCCATAAACTGGTACTTTTTGGCCAACAATAAAGACCCTGATAAACTGCCTCATGATGTGGCGTTTCATCAGGGTATGCACTGTTAGCTAAGACAAAATTGATCATCACAGAAAGAAATGCCAGATATGTTTGGAAATTATAATCTGATACCCTCAATTGATACAATGTATCATCCTAATTTTATTGTAAGTTGCTTTATGGAAAATGACATTGATGTTAATAAATTTTCCTTTTTAAAGGAGAGCTTGCCTAGTTGAAAAAAGTATGTGCACCTCGTATGTTGGGAACACCTCCAAATTTGGTTATTGTTTACACTGCACTAAAACCACGTCATAAACGAACATTAATATTAGTTATTGAGTCGGTGGGTAAGATACTCTTCTGGCAAAAGAAAAACACAAACAGTTATTTAAAGTGGCACCTAGCGCTGTACACTACAGGACTTTAAAAACGCAAAAAAATGAAATTAATAAAATTTACTTATTTTTAATGTATCAATTTTTTGAGTTTTGGCAACAATGAACATCAACACGTCAGCAACACATGTTTTTAATTTCATGCCAAAATAATAAATAATGTTAGGACAACAGTCTATTGAATAGCAATACCCTTAGATTCTAAAGTTGCAAATTGAAATTTGTCTAGGAATCAAACGTGATTTAAAGTAATTGTATCAAAATACTTTTCTTAAAACCCTGGATACTAATTACCCTCGAAACCCTACTATATGTCTGAAACTGACGATAGCCAGCCAGAACGGATATCGTCGATGCAAATATCATTGATACACTCGACGTAAGTTGCCGTCTTAACGTCATCTCGTCATTTTTGGTTAACCAGACCTGCGTCAATATTTAACTGGCCCTGTTGCCTGATAACGATCTCTGAGGCGCTGTACAGTAAATCGCCTTTCCCAAAGGCCTAGAACTTTTCAAATAGTCATTTCATCTTTTCCATATAAACATATTCCTAATTTGTTGTTAGTCTATAGGCTGGTGCTAAGTTCTGATAATCATACAAACTCCACTGAAGACAATTACATTTATAGACTAATGAACATAACCATTTGGAAAAGAAAGAAATATTTTTACAATATTTAACGTGTATTAATTACCACTTTTATTATCAGACTGGTAGCTATTCTATATAGTTGACTGATGGCAATTATAATGGCCTACTTTGAATCGAAGTTGAGTTCCTACCATAGTAACTAAAGTTCAATTAGAACAGAACATAACAGAACATAATTTTATTAGACATAAACTATACAATTAGTTTCTAGTCTATCCTATATATTATACAACACAAAACAGTATTGGTCACGTGTACACCTAATTATCATACTTATACATGGAATGCTGAACACTAGTTGAATAGATTTTCGTAAACTGGTTATATCCTGATGTAGATATAACCATGCTCTTCAATAAGACAAAAGTAATATTACTTGAACGGTGGAATAGATTCGCATTTTTCGTTGTTTCTTTTTCGGAGGATGAACTCGTCTACATATAGATTAATGCTTGAGCCCGACAGTAGCCGGTAACTGAAGGCGCTGACGGGCTCATACATTTATCTGCCAAGTATATCAGTTATTTTCCTTTGATGTGGTAAGAATTTTCTTGACAAACGTAATAACATATAATCTGTGGCACTTCATAGTTCAGTTCACGAGAAAGCCAGTAATCCAAACCGCTTGCCTTCTTACCGTTATATATGAGTCGTGACACGTGACTTCCAACAATTTGGCATTTGACAAGCGCAGGCCCAGATGAGCCCGTGCAGCCCCCTCATATTCCCAGAAACTCAAAATGATATCCAGCCAGCAGTTAAACACTCATATAATATTCAAGCGACAAGCAAGGGCTCTGATCAGACTGCGCGTATGCGTAGGCTGATCTGAGGCTTTGCTGGTCGCACATACCACACTGTCGGAAATCTCACGCAGATTTGATACAAATCGCAAAGGCAAATAATCCCCACTTGAATAAAAGTATCAAAGGACTGACACATATCGTGAACTACCCTGTAGACAGTACCTGTATTTTACAAAGTGTATAGTAAAATTATGGCTTTTGACCGCCGTACTCAACCTGCTAAGCGCTCCTTCCCAAAACGGCTAATCAGTCAGCCATTTAGTTGCCAAAGACATCAGCATCCCCTTAACGCAATCCACCACACAAAATAGCTATCATATGGAAAAATACAGTGTGCCAGGCAGGTTAAATACGGCATAAGCAATTTCTTTCAAAAAGATAACCAGTTTTGCAAATGAACTACGCAATACTTTTTGTACTAACTCCAATGACACAATTAAAATGGATTTTATAATTCGATGCACAGGTAAGTGAGAGAGGGGGGAGTAATTATGTACATACATGATACATGTGATACAATGGTCATTCAACAATATATCAGTTATAGTCAATGGAGTCGCCTCGATACGACAGCCCATCCAAGCACCACTGTGTATAATAATAAACTCTGCATGTGAATAGCGTTCAGTTGTGCTAAATACCAACACAGGCAGGGGCCTTATGAAAATAAGACCAGGCAAGATGTGTGTTGATCACACTATAAAAACAGCGAAATTTATATCCAGTGGAACTGCTTTACCCAAACGAAATGCAAAGCAGTCGCTAGGACAATGCAGCATCAATGCTTGTATCATATATTTATATATATATTCGCTGTTTCATTCAGCAATGATAATTGAACAAGTATTTACCATAATAAATAGTGTTTTCTTACCCATTAGTTTCAACCTATGATTTGGGTGCTCAGATGGACAGTCCATCGTGACGAATCCCTTTGTTCACCCACATCCTATTATTTGATTGAGAAATAAGACATTAGAGCCGTGATGTGGGATCTTCAAAAAATGTGGCACTTCGGAAGGCGCAGACCCAGACGAGCCAGCGCAGCTCCTTTCATGCTTATCAACCCAAATACTACCCGGCCAGCAGCCCATCAGTCATTAAATATTCAAGCGACTTGCAAAGGCTCTAATCAGACTGCGCGAATGCACAGGCTGGTCAGCGCCCTTGCTGTCGTGCATACCTCACTTTCGGAGACTCCATACCGCGGATCTTCAATTATTTTTTAAGATGCAGCAGTGTATTTAGGTAGTTTACGTAAGTAATCAATTGACTAAAAGAGATTTCCTAAGATTAAATGCTTCATATATATACTTTCCTAGTTTTTTAAGTATGCTCATATTTTTATTTTGCATTAACTGAGTAAACTTAAATACGCTTGGTTTCCTGAAATAATACGGATGGATATACATTTGTCTAAGATAGATATAAGAGGGGCAAATAATTACAAAGTGGTACTCATCTTCGACTTCAGACTTGTCACATAAAGTACATAAACGCTGGGCTCTGTCAGTTCTATTTTGCAAGTATCGGCCAGTTTCTATGCGCAGCTGATGTGCAGACAACCTTAATAGTGACATCGAGATTCTAAATTTACTGGGGAGTTTTGAAAGATACAACTCATACTCAAAGTCTTGCTTGTATTCCTTATACAGAGCAAGACTACGACTACGAGCAATATCGTTATGCCAGCACTGTTTAAAGGTATCAATTATGGAAGGGATTCTCCGACAAAATTCCATGTGTCCAATTTAGTTTTTGTTTTTTAAGATTGCAATTTTATTTCGTAAATTATTTCATTGTATCATGTGAATTGCCTTATAATAACAGCTGTGATCATCGGATGTTGCTTAAAAATTAAAAAATAGTACAAAGAAAACTATAAATAGCATCAACATCATTATAAAGTGACATGAATCAAGCATTTGAAGCATTGAATATTGTCGGTAATACCGAGCTTCTTTCTATGCTATATATTTTGACGCCAGAGGGCGCGTTTTCATTTATAATTTATAGGATATCCCTTTTTCGGAAAACGGTGCCAGGAGTCATTTTGACTGAATGATTTATCCGAAAACTGTATCGATTCCTGGTCTTTGCCCTTTTTCTTACTTTTTGCTTACTTTGAGATAAATATATCGAAAAATTCAAGACTTGTTGGTTTCAATTTTTGTCCTCTTGTAAATCGTTTGTTATAGGATGCAAGATAAATTTCTTGCTAAAACATCCATGTAGAATGTCATATATGTAAACTCATTTAAATAAACCTTAACAAAAATGAACATCAACAAAAACATTACGAAAATGAAAATGTCTTAAGTTTAAAGGGAAGCAACCTAGTAGAAATACAAGTTAAAATTTTAAGAAAAGATTAGAAATTAACCCATTATACCAGCTTTTGATAGCACAATATCTCATTATGTACAAGGTCTACACTGATGTATGTGGTATAAAATAACTATACGATGTTTGTCCACCTGTATGTAAGATTATTCACTCGCTAAACCTTGTGGATTATCTCCAAATAAAGGCGGACAGGATTACATATATGAACGATGAAAGGAGACAATTCCTGCAGCAATGATGACCCCACCAGCGAAAGGACATAATGCCATTTAAATGGCGTTTCGCTGGCGGGCCGATGATGGCCCACTGAAAAAGGGTATTTGGATTCTCTCTCTCCCCTCATCAACTGAAAAAAGTTGCCAGAGTTGGAGCCGTTTGACCTCCTTACTGGATGCGTGCATGGAGGAGGTACCCACAACATATTTAGGAGATGGCTTGTATGCCATATGATCTGTCTTCAAACAATGAAGCCAAACCTTTCTACATGTATAAAAAGGGAACACCTTCTTAGCATTTATTTACATCCCAACACCAGGATCTGATATCATGAAATTTCGAACATAGCACAATAGCTAGCGAAGAAGGCTGAGATGAGTCTGTGCACATGTGGAATCTCAATGGAGCCTTCTCACCGAATGGACGTCGATGAAAGCTCAAAATTTTGGCATCTAGACAAACTAAATATTGTAGATGGTTCATCCCTAAGATGAAGATGGTCATATACTATAAACAGTTATGACTTTAATTTAAACTGTTATGACTTTAAATCAAACTATTGACTATTTGAAGAAAATTTTCGCATGCGCAGATCAAGCTTTTTTCAGAGGGGTCCAACTCTGACAACTTTGTTTTTATAGTTGATGAGGAGAAAGAGGATCCAAATACCATAAAAAGTGTGTCATCATTGGCCCGCCAGCGAAGCGCCATTTAAATTGCCAGCAAAACGCCATTTACGTGGACCAATGATGACCGAACATCAAGAACGCTGGCTTGGAAGTTTTGTGATATCCAGGGGTGACCAGTTTCACTAAGGAGCCCTATAACTGTCTGATCTTCCAGGGGGTTCAGACCCCTGTCCCCTACCCAATATCCACGTAACAGACCCACCCATGCCTCGAACTATCGAGAATTGACCTGTTCCTGGAGCCTAATAAGCCAGCACAAGGGGCTTTGGAGGGTCTGAATGGGGTACCTCTAAAATCACTAAGCAGTAAAATTTAGGTCCATAGATCGCTAATCAGTACAATTTATGCCCAAAAATCAGCAATCAGTAAAATTTAGGACCAAAATCGCTAATCAGTAAAAAAATGACCCCAAAAATCAGTAATCAGCAAACATCTGACAAAATCTGTAAAAAATCTTAGAAGACATGCCATTTGGGCGATAAAACTAATTTTTAAGACTACTTGATGCAAATGACAGTCTGATCTGGGTCCACACGATCTGCCTGTATGCTTATATGCAGCAGATAACTTTAGCAGCTATATTTGCTCCATGGTCACTAATAAATGACTAGCCCCCCACTTCTTACCTCCAACAGTTTACTGTGTATACAAATGGATCTTTCCTTCTGGTTTGATGCAATAAACTTTGGAAAGGCCACTGTACATACCTTGGGGTGTCAGGTTATAGTTTTTAAAAGTAGTGTTTTTTTTGTCTGAAGATCTTTTTTACCTAACAAACAGTATAGACCTTGATGAAATGCCGCATAATGTGGCATTTCATCTGGGTCTTCACTGTTTATAAAAGTATCCATTTACGGGTTTCTCGTATACAAAGGGTTACATGCATTGCCAAATTATTAAAAGTATGTTACTGTCACATGAACGTGCTTGAACGGTAGTTTGACTTATTTTTTTTTCAGCACTAACAGTGAAATAAGCCACGAACTGACAAATCTATCAATGACTTCAGGGTTTAGTGATCTGTGAATCTTTGAAACTTTAACCCAGTAGATCAGCCTGGATCTGTATCAACCAAGTCTGACCAGTTTTCGCTGTGTGCTCAATTGTACATGTATCTATGTCTATAAATTTTCCATGTTTTATATTAATTGATGGACCTTGAAGGGCAATCGGACAACTGCCGATAGATCATTAAGACGGGTTACTGTAGAACGACATGGAATAACTTTTTTCCATCAAATTCGCTAACCGTTGAAACGCCCCATTCCACTATTAATTTTAGGGCGATTATTTGCTAATCAATAAACCCTATTGACACCCTCATTTTGTACTTGTCACATTTACGACCACCAAAGACACAGTCTCACCAGGCACAAATCTGTTCATTTGGTGTTATTATTTCTTTTATTAATTATGTCTACCTTATTTTACAATGGATGGGGGTGGGGCGGGGTCCAATTTGTCTATTTTAAAGGAAGCTAAAAAATTATATGGGCCGGTTAATTTTTCCTGGGGTAGGGGTCCATTTGCTTATTCCTATGAAAACCTATACATCTTATGATTTTCCATGTCAGGGGTCTCTGTCTCTGTCGAGCCCACCCCTCTGGATGATACTGTTTTTGTGGCTATTCCTTGGCTGTAACCAGTATTGGTCTGGGTAGGTTTATTTTTTCATTTAATATCCAAGGAGCACCCGACTGCCAGGCTTAACTGGAAATTCGTTCTGGGTTTAAAGCCTCTTCGAACACGCGGCCTTGGCTTAAAGTATGATCGACAGACAAGAAAAACAATTCACTATACCGCGGCGGCCACATTAAAAACATTTAACCGACAAATGGTATATTATATTATTTATAACTATGATTTTTCAAATATATATGAGTTGACTGAGATTCTCATTTCGTTGAAAAAAAAAATTTCATATAGATAATCAGTCAATTTAGTTGTAGAAAATTATACTTTATAAATGCATCAGCTCTACAACATGAAAAAAAATAGATCTGCGATATATATGTCAGCTTGAAAAATAAAGGGAGGTAAAATTAGTCAAGACAAGTATGGATATATATATTGTGGTATCCTGACCCAGTAAATACATAAAATAAGCTATGACATGATTTTTGTTTGTTTGATTTGATTCTTTACGTCCCATCAACAATCTTTCAGTTATAAAGGGACCAATCTTCCTAGGTTGAACCAGTACTAAGCTAGGATTAATGTGTCTTGCTCAAGGACACAACGCAGTGACTCCGGTGAGTCTCTAACCCATGGCCCCTCGGTCTTGAGTCAAGGTCTCTTCCATTGAGCCACTGCGCTCCCAGCTGTGACATGAGATTTCCAACAATGTGATACGTGCGATCAGAGAGGCTCAGACCAGCCTGCGCAGTCTGGTCAGAGCCTTTGACAGCTGCTTGAATATTCACATGAACTGCCAAAGCTTAAAATAAGGCTACACAGGCTCATCTGAGTCTATTCATGTCAAAATGCCACATTGTTGGAAATCACGTGTTGCGGCTCATATATTTATATGTCCAAGCTTGTCCGGATGTGAGGCGGGAATGAATGAATGACCCAGTAATAGATCTACATATGTTGTTTGTGTCCGAGCTTGGCAGGGCGGTACAAAGTTTTCTCATGCCTCACCGGTGTCATAGCGTTATGTCCTTGAGAAAGACACATTTATCCTTCAACCCAGGAAGACCCATCCCAACGTAACTGAAAGATTGTTGACTAGGACGTAAAGAATCAAATCAAACAAAAAAAAAACACATAGGGGTAAATTCTAGGTAAAAGAAATCATCCATAACACCGTTTGCAACGAGTGCTACTTGTTTGGGAGAAATTATTAATTTCCAATAATTCGGTGCGCCCTCTGGCGTCAAAAAACTTAGCATTTTCACTTTTGTAATATGACAATCCAGTCCTGCCTCATGACATCCTAGTTCTGCCTATTTACAACCTAGTTCTGCCTTTTGAAAACCGAGAAATGACATAATCTGAATCTAAATACGAGTGAAACGACTACTAAATGACAATTTGCATGATATAATGACACAATTTACAAAGTAAAATGAGATTACCAACATACAAAAACAAACTTGTATGCATAGAGAATCGGCGGAAATTTTATTCCATAATCAATAACCCTTTCTTTAAATTGTAAATGAAACGTTTATAGGTTCACTGCATTCGGGTTATTCCAAACATATGAAAAACCATAAGAATCTAACAAAGTCCGAACATCGATAGTCGCTACTATTGTGACTTCACGAACCTACTTAAGATCAACGGTGGGTCAGAGCACCGTTACTCTAGTAGCTTGTCTGGTTCCCTCCTCTAGACCTATATAGCAAGATGGGTTCAAGACCTATCAATAGCCTCAAAATGTTTTTATTTTACAAAATAAATCCTTGATGTGTTCTATTTGCGGTCCCTCTTATTCGTAATTGTTAATTAGAGTAGGCTGTGAAGTTTATGCACACCCTTTTTGTCTACGATGAAGCATTGAGGTGGAGCAAACAGGGCTATTCACTTTGTTTACTTGACAACTAATTAAAAGGTTGAAACTGTAGTCATTCGGGTAAAAACGTACGCACGCAACTATTACGTAAGATCTTTAGTAGGAACTTTAGTTCGATTCTAAGTGGGCCAATATCATTCCAATTGCGCCAGATCGGTCATGTTTGGACAATCGTGGCATGATTAATAAGGTTATAAAACTAAAGCTGCAGTGTTTTTGTACATGCTTATGTACAAACTACATGTCAAAGAGATCTAGAAGTGTATGCGAGATGCCATGATCCCAAAATATATCCTCACACCAAATTTAGGATTCCTACCTCAAATTATATACAGATTGCTCTGAGCTCGACCTTGCTAGAGCTGAAACCAGAGGTCAAGGTCACAGTGACCTGAAAACAGTCGGTGACTCGCCAGGGTCCAAGATGTATCTACATACCAAATATGGAATGCCACCATAAATAAAATGGGGAATCTGCTGTGGGTGCATTTTTTCAAGAACTGGCTCCTGAGATCAAGGTCACAGTGGATGAAAACAGTGAGCGACTTTCCATGACCACAACATATATCCACAAATTGAATTTGGGGGTTAATATGGCATATAATATGAGACATGCTCTTACAGGATTTGCACAGATCTGGAAAACATTTGACCTTGGTCCTGGAAAACTCCTGGAATTTGAAAAAAGTGCATTTTGTCCTTAAATTGTCCTGTAATTTTGTAAAATCATCCTTGAAAACATGAAAAACATGAAAAATATAAAAATACAACTATAGTCCTTTCAGATTTATGGGATGCGCAAAAAAACTATGTGAAAATTGCAAAAAAAATCAGAGTGAAAATCGCTAGATACACCTCAAAGGGCGAGGTGCAATTCGTATTCTATTCTATTTAATTTGTGTGGTAGCCCCAGTTTTTATCACTGGTGTCAGAATCAACGAAATCGAGTGCGCCTTTTCATTTCGATGCTTCTGGCTGAAAAAGTGCACTTTTAAACGTTGTGTTATACAAAATTGGGAAGAAATTGAGTCCTTGAAAAATGAAAAAGTCCTGGAATAGTCCTGGAAAAGTCCTGGAATTCTGTTTTCCCATTTCCGTACAAACCCTGTCTTAATAGTATGTTTTACTTGCTGTCGGTGAGTTGTCTTGTCGTTGAACCGTTTTGTTCCCATACACACGACCGTTGTGCTAACAGTATGTTATATAAATAGACAACTAGGTAGAGGGTATCACTATTCCGGCGAAAGCGCCGCAAGCAAAAAGAGCCAATTGGCTTAGCATGTTGCATGTGTCTTATAAACAGACTGTCCGGCGCTACCAGTTGCGAATGGAGATGTCTCGCCCACGGATACGGTCCATGGAACGCTTTCTTTTAGACTAAATCAGACCCATCTAACTACAGGCCAATCTCAATTTTACCCACTGTTTC
Organism: Loripinus fragilis; assembly: GCA_964019695.1. Classification (NCBI taxonomy): domain Eukaryota; kingdom Metazoa; phylum Mollusca; class Bivalvia; order Lucinida; family Lucinidae; genus Loripinus; species Loripinus fragilis. The sequence continues at coordinate 39,439,698 of OZ026517.1, forward strand.
AAAAATATTTGAAAAACATATAAACAAACACCTGATGGGATATTTGAACAAACACAAACTTTTGCATGAAAGCCAGTCAGGTTTTCGTCATGAACACAGCTGCCAAACTGCGTTAATCAAGCTCATTGATAGTTGGGCAGAATGCATTGACAGAGGGGATTTGATTGGTGCTCTGTTCCTTGATTTCCGCAAAGCTTTTGATCTAGTGGACCACTCAATCCTGATCAAGAAACTTTCTATATATAAATTTAGTTCTTCAGCTATCCAATGGTTTAAATCGTACTTAAATAATCGCCAGCAAACAATAGAATGTGACAAGGGCTTTACAGATTTCCTAAACATATTGTCAGGTGTCCCACAAGGATCTATACTTGGTCCAACATTATTTCTTCTTTTTATAAACGATTTACCACTCTGCTTTGAACACTGCTCGTCAGATCTTTATGCTGATGATACTACAGTTCACACTAAAGATAGCAGCGTAAACAACATAGAGCATAATATCATGTATGATCTTAAAAATGCTATTGAATGGAGTAAACCTAATAAAATGCAACTACATTATGGTAAAACCACATGCATGCTTGTTGGAACTAGACAAAGACTAAACATGTCCAACAAATTAAACATCCAGGTAAATGATACCTGCATCCAAAACGTGTCAAAGCAGAAACTTCTTGGCATTTACATTGATGAAAGTTTGACATGGTCATCACATATCGACTATCTATGTTCACACATCTCCACGAAGATATCACTTCTTCGCAACTTATCAAAATACGTTCCGGTTAAAGTACTTAAAATGTTTTATCAGAGCTATATCCTTCCTTGCATCGATTATGGCTCCATAACGTGGGGGTCGGCATCTTCTTCAAATATTGAACGCCTGAATAAATTACAAAAGCGAGCAGCTCGAATAATATTACGCACTGATTTTAATACTCCATCTCAAGAGATGTTTCAAGAACTTGGATGGTCACCAGTGCCAAATAGAATTAAATACAATAAAGCAGTACTCACTTACAGAGCGCTGAATAATCTGACACCAGCTTATATCACAAACTTATTGAAACCGATGTCACAGGTACATTCTTTAAACCTAAGATCATCTGAAAATGGCTCCTTGTATGTACCAAAATCGCGTACATCTTTATATAGTGGTTCATTCTCTTGCTCAGTTCCTAGGTTATGGAATGCTCTACCTCAGAGTGTTAGAGAGGCAGGTTCCCTGGACAGTTTTAAGAAAAACCTCAAGAACAACTTATAGATTTTACTTACTTTAACTAGCATACAATGCAATGTATATATGTATTTTATATGTATGCATAAGGCTTTTAAGCATTTTTCCCTGACCAAACAACCCTTTAGATACTGTGCTGGGCTAAGCCAAGTATGATGCAACAGTTTTGCAGAGAGCTTGCTGTTTGGACATTGGTTTCCGCCACAAGCTCCCTGTTCTACTGAGCATTAAATTCCGTTTGGCTTTTCACGGTATGGATACACGGTTGTCTGTTGTATTAGGCCAACAAGTGCTGATTGTTAATATCAACGTATGTGTGTGTATGCGATGCATATTTTAATTATGTTTAGCTAACACCTAGATATTTTATACGCTCGCACAAGACACATTGAAATTGCATTTTTAATTAGGGCAGATCGTTACTTTTATAAGCAGGTTTAAGTATTGTCCCTTTTAAAATATGTACTTATAAGGTGTCTTAAGATTTTGAAATGTCTTTTATACCCAGGCATTATGCCACTGTTTTTTGTTTTAAATGGACATTGTAGCAATGTCTGTTTTATTGTATATATGTATATAGATATTTATAGAGGGCCGCAAGGTAGAATAGCTTATGTGCTAATTGTGACACCCTCTCAAATCAGCATTATGCCGCATTTCATCTGGGTTTTCACTGCTTGCCAAAGTACAACTTTGGGGGTCTGCAATATACGACCGGTTAAAAGATTACAATGGAAAAAAAAGAAATCACATTCTCTTTTTTCCATTTTCCCTGGTAGGGATTGGCAAGACATGCATCATTGAAATGTATGTGTTCTATGTTTAATGTGCATTTATATTTAGTTGAGTCAGTTGAGTCAGTGACACAGAAATGGATAAATACATTATTTGCAATTTAGCTCATTTGTTTTCAGATTGCATTTCATTTTCCGTTACCGATGGAGCGCTCTCTACAGATTTGACGTCACATGGAACCAACGTGACAGTTACCTGTGACACAGGCTTCACGATGTCAGGAAATAAAGCCCTTACCTGTCATGATGGTACTTGGGGCGGTGATCCACCAATCTGTATACAAGGTATCACATCGGCCTAGTCGTGAGAAAAACCTGGCTCCAATTTTATAAAACTTTTTTATGCTTAACTCAGCTTTGTGATTTTGAGGAACTCCGGACCAGTACTGCTAAGAAACCCTATATTTTTGTAATTTTCCAGGGGGGGGGGGGGGAGGGCCGGACCCCATGCCCCCATCTTGATCTGCACATGGCTTTACAGACCATAACATGTTGAATAAATATGTAAAACACTTAAATTTGGTGGGTAGTTTTATTATGTGGTGGGTAGTTTTATTTTATTTTGTAAAACAAAAAACGCGAATAAATATGAGACCTCGAAATATAATTTTGAATTCAGTTCGTAATAAGCAATAAATGGATACTGTAGATTCGGAAATTTTCGCGAGGGTTTATTTTCACGAAACTTCGCATATGCGAAGTTTCGTGTAAATAAAACCCTCACAAAATGGCTAAATCACTCTGCCATTTACTGATCTATGTAAATCATGCCATAATCATGAATTTTTAACGCCGAAAATATGTCTTTTAACGCTATTCGCAAAAATAAAATTCTCGCAAAAATATCCGAACTTACAGTAGCCACGTGAACTATCTATATCAATAAAGCAACTTAAGGACATATGCTACTAAATACTTCCCACATTAAAATATTTTCAATACTTTGCATACAGTTTGTTTTACGCATGGACTGTCAATTTATGAAATAAAAAGGATATGTCACCATGCTCATTTTTTCATAATCCCATATGGAAGTTTTTTAGCATTTGACCAATTTTCTGGACATAACCTAGATCATTAATGTTAAGCTAGTCTTGTTGTAATCGTCATCCGGCTTCTTTATGTTTATTTTAGATATTGCTCATGACCTCAAGCTTTTTAGAAAACCTGAAAAAATATTCGCTTTCCCAATCCGTAACAAGATCCTGCATGTTATATTTTGGTAATTCCCCTAAAATAGTATTTCGATTTTTAGAGTAAATTATATATTAAAAAATCTGACATTTAAAATCTTATTTTTTGTTTTTATTTCATGGTCTATTATTTTACCTATCAGAAAAAAGAAAACTAATCGGGGGTCACCATACTAATTATCTTTCAGGAGGGCCAAATCTAACCCTGACCCAGAGATTTCGACTATAATTCATATAAAACTTTGAGGAGTGAATTGTTTTCGTCATTTATATATCACATATTACTTGTATGAAGTAACTCAGCATTATAACGCTAAAAAAAGAAGAAAAAGAAAACAATGTATAATACATGTAGGTGCCCAGACAGGAATCGACCCTGGTCCTCTGGTGCCACAGTCCGACACGCTAACCACTAGGCTGCGAGGTCAGGTTGTGCGCAGCTCGAAATAACCATACATATTGGACAAATAATTCAAGTATTGGCCTTATTCGTATTCGCAAACAGGGTAAAATATGATTTTTTTTTCATTGATTGATTTCGCCTGATCTATTTAGGCCTATCTGTATTTGGAACTAATACAATCTGTTCTAATAAAGGGTCAATAGATATTTCAGACACATTTTAGTTACTTTATTTTTGTCAAGGAAATGTGGAAATATCCATCCGACATAAGAGTTTCTGAAAACTGTATTGATCCTAAATCATAAATAGTGGAAAGACAGGACCCAGACTAATTTCCTTGTTTCCTGACGCAGGAAATGTGCGCAATGAAATTAGCCGCATATGTCTTTAAGAACGGTGCAGTCTGGCTCAAATTCGAGAAAATCCAAACTTAAAAAGGGGCTCCGGGCTTTAAAAGGGGCTACTATTAAAGGAAATAATCGTAGTATTTCCTTTTAGAGTAACAGGCTCTGAAAATAGAAAAAAATCATCACAAGATCAAAAGATCAAAACATTAAGAAACGGGCAAAATTAAATTATGCCAATATGCCACTCCTTTCAAAATTGCCAAATTTTGATGCCGTAAAAATTCGGAGTTTCATAACAGGATATAGGCTTGTGAGTGTAACTTCCCTTAGCATAGAAATAACGAGGTGCCTGCCATCAACTGCCATGTTAAATATAATAAGCTTTGTAATTCACAAGCGATAATAAATGATGGGACACCTAAATGATTTAAGCTCCTATCGTATACAGTCAATAACATCAGTTGACATTTTTTAGAATTTCTGTACATTCTAATACCCTGCTACATAATGTACTCAATTGTGATACCAATACTATATTTCAGAAACAACAACGACAATTTCAACGACTAGTGGAACAACTGCAGCTATGAGAACAGAAACAGCAACAGCCACATCTACAACGACTACACCAAGATCCACTCAACCATCAACATCTACAGTTACTTTATTTACAACTACATCTACTCCATCATCAAAATCTACAGTTACTACTACACCTACACCTACATCTACTCCAACATCAACATATCCAACGACTACACCTACATCCACTCCATCATCTACACTGACATCTACGATGACCACACGTACCTCCGCTCCATCATCAACATTTACAACAACTTCCACTACACCTACATCTACTCCAACACCAACATCTAAAACGACTACAGCAACGTCCATTCCATCATCAACATCTACAGTTACTACTTCAACTACACCAACATCTACTCCAACATCAACATCCACAGCTACTACTGCTACACGTACATCTACTCCAACATCAACATCCAAAGATACTACTACTACACCTACATCTGCTCCAACATCAACATCCATAAGAACTACTACTACACCTACATCTACTCCAATATCTACATCCACAGCTACTACTGCTACACCTACATCTACTCCAACATCAACATCCACAGATACTACTGCTACACCTACATCTACTCCAACATCAGCATCCACAGATACTACTACTACACCTACATCTTCTCCAACATCAACATCCTCAGCTACTACTGCTACACCTACATCTACTCCAACATCAACATCCACAGCTACTACTGCTACACCTACATATTCTCCAACATCAACATCCACAGATACTACTGCTACACATACATCTTCTTCAACATCAACATCCACAGCTACTACTGCTACACCTAAATCTTCTCCAACATCAACATCCACTGCTACTACTGCTACACCTACATCTTCTCCAACATTAACATCCACAGCTACTACTGCTACACCTACATCTACTCCAACATCAACATCTACAGATACTACTACTACAACAACATCTACTCCAACATCAACATCCACCGCTACTACTACTGCACCTACATCTACTCCAACATCAACATCTACAGATACTACTACTACACCTCTATCTACTCCAACATCAACATCCACTGCTACTACTACTACACCTACATCTACTCCAACATCAACATACATAGTAACTACTACTACACCTACATCTACTCCAACATTAACATCCACTGATACTACTGCTACACCTACATCTACTCCAACATCAACATTCACAGATACTACTGCTAAACCTACATCTTCTCCAACATCAACATCTACAGATACTACACCTACATCTACTCCAACATCAACATCGACCGCTACTACTACTACACCTACATCTACTCCAACATCAACATCTACAGATACTACTACTACACCTACATCTACTCCAACATCAACATCCATAGTTACTACTACTACACCTACACCTACCCCAACATCAATATCTACAGTTACTACTGCTACACCTACATCTACCCCAACATCAATATTCTCAGATACTACTACTACACCTACATCTACTCCAACATCAACATCCACAGCTACTACTGCTACATCTACATCTACTCCAACATCAACATCTACAGCTACTACTGCTACACCTACATCTACTCCAACATCAACATCCACAGCTACTACTACTACAACAACATCTATTCCATCATCAACATCTACAGCTACTACTGCTACAACTACATCTACTCCAACATCAACATCCACAGATACTACGACTACACCTACATCTATTACAACATCAAAATCTACAGTTACTACTGCTACACCTACATTCACTCCAAAATCAACATCCACAGCTACTACTACTACACCTACATCTACTCCAACATCAACATCCAAAGATACTACTACTATACCTACATCTACTCCAACATCAACATCCACAGAAACTACTACTACACATACATCTACTCCAACATCAATATCTACATCTTCAACTGCTACACCTACATCTACTTCAACATCAACATTCACAGATACTACTACTACACCTACATCTACTCCAACATCAACATCCAAAGTATCTACTACTACACCTACATCTACTCCAACATCAACATCCACAGCCACTACTACTACACCTACATCTACTCCAACATCAACATCCACAGATACTACTACTACACCTACATCTACTCCAACATCAACATCCACTGTAACTACTTATACACCTACATCTACTCCAACATGGACATCCACAGATACTACTACTACACCTACATCTACTCCAACATCAACATCCACAGATACTACTACTTCACCTACATCTACTCCAACATCAACGTCCACAGTTACTACTGCTACACCTACATCGACTCCATCATCAACATCTACAATTACTACTGATACACCTACATCTACTCCAGCATCAACATTCACAGATACTACTACTACACCCACATCAACATCCACAGTTAGTACTACTACACCTACATCTACTTCAACATCAACATCCACAAATACTACCACTACACCAACATCTACTCCAACATCAACATCCATAGTAATTACTACTGCACCTACATCTACTCCAACATCAACATCTACAGATACTACTGCTACACTTACATTCACTCCAACATCAACATCTACAGTAACTACTACTACACCTAAATCAACTCCATCATCAACATCAACAGATACTACGGCTACACCTACTTTAACTCCAACATCAACATCTACAGCTACTTCTGCTACACCTACATCTACTCCAACATCAGCATCTACAGATACTACTACTACACCTACATCTACTCCAACATCAACATCTACAGTGACTACTGCTACACCTACATCTACTACAACATCAACATCTACAGATACTACTACTACACCTACATCTACTCCAACATCAACATCTACAGATACTACTACTACACCTACATCTACTCCAACATCAACATCTACAGTGACTACTGCTACACCTACATCAACTCCAACATCTACATCTACTCCATCATCAACATCTCCAGATACTACTGCTACACCTACATCAACTCCAACATCTACATCTACTCCAACATCAACATCTACAGATACTACTACTACACCTACATCTACTCCAACATCAACATCTACAGTGACTACTGCTACACCTACATCAACTCCAACATCTACATCTACTCCAACATCAACATCTACAGATACTACTACTACACCTACATCATCTCCAACATCAACATCTACAGTGACTACTGCTACACCTACATCAACTCCAACATCTACATCTACTCCATCATCAACATCTACAGATACTACTGCTACACCTACATCTACTACAACATCAACATCTACAGATACTACTACTACACCTACATCTACTCCAACAGCAACATCTACAGATACTACTACTACACCTACATCTACTCCAACATCAACATCTACAGTGACTACTGCTACACCTACATCAACTCCAACATCTACATCTACTCCATCATCAACATCTCCAGATACTACTGCTACACCTACATCCACTCCAACATCAACATCTACAGATACTACTGCTACACCTACATCCACTCCAACATCAACATCTACAGCTACTACTGCTACACCTTCATCAACTCCAACATCTACATCTACTCCATCATCAACATCTACAGATACTACTGCTACACCTACATCCACTCCAACATCAACATCTACAGCCACTACTGCTACACCTACATCTACTCCAACATCAACTTCTACAGTGACTACTGCTACACCTACATCAACTCCAACATCAACATCTAATCTATCATCAACATCATCAGATACTACTGCTACACCTGCATCCACTCCAACATCAACATTCACAGCCACTACTGCTACACCTACATCTACTCCAACTTCAACATCTACAGTTACCACTGCTACACCTACATCTACCCCAACATCAACATCTACAGTAACTACTGCTACACCTACATCAACTCCAATATCTACATCTACTCCATCATCAACATCTACAGATACTACTGCTACACCTACATCCACTCCAACATCAACATCTACAGATACTACTACTACACCTACATCCACTCCAACATCGACATCTACAGTAACTACTACTACACCTACATCTACTCCAACATCAATATCTACAGTTACTACTGCTACACCTACATCTACTCCAACATCAACATCTAATGATACTCCTACACCTACATCTACCCCAACATCAACATCCATAGTAACTACTACTACACCTACATCTACTCCAACATCAACACCTACAGTTAAAACTACTACACCTACATATACTCCAACATCAACATCTACAGATACTATGGCTACAACAACATCTACTCCAGCATCAACATCTACAGTGACTACTACTACATCTACTCCATCATCAACATCTTCAGCTACTACTGCTATACCTCCATCTACTCAAACATCAACATCTACAGTTACTACTGCTACACCTACATCCACTCCAACATCAACATCTACAGCTACTACTACTACACTGACATCTACTCCAACATCAACATCAACACCTACTACTGCTACACCATCATCTACTCCAACATCAAAATCTACAGCTACTACTGCTACAACTACATCTATTCCAACATCAACATCCACAGCTACTACTGCTACATCTACATCTACTCCAACATCAACATCTACAGCTACTACTGCTACACCTACATCTACTCCAACATCAACATCCAAAGCTACTACTACTACAACAACATCTACTCCAACATCAATATCTACAGCTTCTACTGCTAGAACTACATCTACTCCAACATCAACATCCAAAGATACTACTACTACACCTACATCCACTCCAACATCAACATCTATAGCTACTATTGCTACACCTACATCTACTCCAACATCAACATCCACAGCTACTACTACTACAACAACATCTGCTCCAACATCAATATCTACAGCTACTGCTGCTACACCTACATCTACTCCAACATCAACATTCACAGATACTACTACTACACCTACATCTACTCCAACTTCAACATCCACAGTATCTACTACTACACCTATATCTACTCCAGCATCAACATCAACAGTGACTACTACTTCATCTACTCCAACATCAACATCTTCAGCTACTACTGCTATACCTTCATCTACTCCAACATCAACATCTACAGTTACTACTGCTACACCTACATCAACTCCAACATCTACATCTACTCTATCATCAACATCTACATATACTACTGCTACACCTACATCCACTCCAACATCAACATCTACAGTGACTACTGCTACACCTACATCTACTCCAACATCAACATCTACAGTGACTACTGCTACACATACATCAACTCAAACTTCTACATCTACTCCATCATCAACATCTTCAGATACTACTGCTACACCTACATCCACTCCAACATCAACATCTACAGATACTACTAGTACACCTACATCCACTCCAACATCGACATCTACAGTAACTACTACTACACCTACATCTATTACAACATCAACATCTACAGTTACTACTGCTACACCTACATTTACTCCAACATCAACATCTAATGATACTCCTACACCTACATCTACTCCAACATCAACATCCATAGTAACTACTACTACACCTACATCAGCTCAAATATCTACATCTACTCCATCATCAACATCTTCAGATACTACTCATACACCTACATCCACTCCAACATCAACATCTACAGTAACTAATACTACACCTACATCTACTCCAACATCAACATCTACAGTTAATACTACTACACCTACTTACACGCCAACATCAACATCTACAGATACTACGGCTACAACAAAATCTACTACAGCATCAACATCTACAGTGACTACTACTACATCTACTCCAACATCAACATCTTCAGCTACTACTGCTATACCTTCATCTACTCCAACAACAACATCTAAAGTTACTACTGCTACACCTACATCCACTCCAACGTCAACATCTACAGCTACTACTACTACACCTACATCTACTCCAACATCAACATCAAAACCTACTACTGCTACACCTTCATCAACTCCAACATCATCATCTACAGTTACTACTGCTACACCTACATCCACTCCAACATCATTATCTACAGCTACTACTACTACACCTACACCTACTCCAACATCAACATCTACAGATACTACTGCTACACCTACATCTACTCCAACATCAACATCTACAGCTACTACTACTACACCTACATCTACTCCAACATCAACATCTACAGCAACTACTTCTACACCTACATCTACTCCAACATCACCATCTATAGCTACTACTTCTACACCTACATCCACTCCAACATCAACATTTACAGCTACTACTGCTACAGCTACATCTACTCCAACATCAACATCAACACCTACAGCTGCTACACTTTCATCTACTCCAACATCAACATCTACAGTTACTACTGCTACACCTACATCCACTCCAACATCAACATCTACAGCTACTACTACAACACCTACATCTACTCCAACATCAACATCTACAGATACTACTGCTACACCTACATCTACTCCAACATCAACATCTACAGCAACTACTTCTACACCTACATCTACTCCAACATCAACATCCAATGATACTCCTACACCTACATCTACTCCAACATCAACATCCATAGTAACTAGTACTACACCTACATCAACTCAAATTTCTACATCTACTCCATCATCAACATCTACAGATACTACTGCTACACCTACATCCACTCCAACATCAACATCTACAGCCACTACTGCTACACCTTTATCTACTCCAACTTCTACATCTACAGTTACGACTGCTACACCTACATCTACTCCAACATCAACATCTACAGTGACTACTGCTACACCTACATCAACTCCAACATCCACATCTACTCCATCATCAACATCTACAAATACTACTGCTACACCTACATCCACTCCAACATCGACATCTACAGTAACTACTACTACACCTACAGCTACTCCAACATCAACATCTACAGTTACTACTGCTACACCTACATCTTCTCCAACATCAACATCTAATGATACTCCTACACCTACATCTACTCCAACATCAACATCCATAGTAACTAGTACTACACCTACATCAACTCAAATTTCTACATCTACTCCAACATCAACATCTACAGATACTACTGATACACCTACATCCACTCCAATATCATTATCTACAGCTACTACTACTACACCTACATCTACTCCAACATCAACATCTACAGATACTACTGCTACACCTACATCTACTCCAACATCAACATCTACAGCTACTACACCTACATCTACTCCAACATCAACATCTACAGCAACTACTTCTACACCTACATCTACTCCAACATCACCATCTATAGCTACTACTTCTACACCTACATCCACTCCAACATCAACATCTACAGCTACTACTTCCACAGCTACATCTACGCCAACATCAACATCAACACCTACGGCTGCTACACCTTCATCTACTCCAACATCAACATCTACAGTTACTACTGCTACTCCTACATCCACTCCAACATCAACATCTACAGCTACTACTACAACACCTACATCTACTCCAACATCAACATCTACAGATACTACTGCTATACCTACATCTACTCCAACATCAACATCTACAGCTACACTTACTACACCTACATCTACTCCAACATCAACATCTACAGCTACTACTTCTACACCTACATCTACTCCAACATCAGCATCTACAGCTACTACTTCTACACCTACATCCACTCCAACATCAACATCTACAGCTACTACTCCTACACCTACATCTACTTCAATAACAACATCTACAGCTACTACTTCTACACCTACATCCACTCCAATATCAACATCTACAGCTACTACTTCTACACCTACATCTACTACAGCATCAACATCTACAGTGACTACAACTGAACCTACATCCACTCAATCATCAACATCTACAGCTTCGACTGCTACACCTACATCTACTCCAACATCAACATCTACAGCTACTACTGATACACCTACATCCACTCCAATATCAACATCTACAGCTACTACTTCTACACCTACATATACTACAACATCAACATCTACAGTGACTACTACTGAACCTACATCCACTCAATCATCAACATCTACAGCTTCGACTGCTACACCTACATCTACTCCAACATCAACATCTACAGCTACTACTGATACACCTACATCTACTCCAACATCAACATCTACAGCTTCTACTGATACACCTACATCCACTCCATCATCAACATCTACAGTGACTACTACTACACCAACATCTACTCCAACATCAACATATATAGTGCCTGCTGCTACACCTATATCAACTCCAACATCTACATTTACTCTATCATCAACATCTACAGATACTACTGCTACACCTACATCCACTCCAACATCAACATCTACAGCCACTACTGCTACACCTACATCTACTCCAACATCAACATCTACAGTGACTACTGCTAAACCTACATCAACTCCAACATCAACATCTACAGCCACTACTGCTACACCTACATCTACTCCAACATCAACATCTACAGTGACTACTGCTAAACCTACATCAACTCCAACATCTACATCTACTCTATCATCAACATCTACAGATACTACTACTACACCTACATCCACTCCAACATCAACATCTACAGCCACTACTGCTACACCTACATCTACTCCAACTTCTACATCTACAGTTACTACTGCTACACTTACATCTACTCCAACATCAACATCTACAGTGACTACTGCTACACCTACATCAACTCCAACATCCACATCTACTCCATCATCAACATCTACAAATACTACTGCTACACCTACATCCACTCCAACATCGACATCTACAGTAACTACTACTACACCTACATCTACTCCAACATCAACATCTACAGTTACTACTGCTACACCTACATCTACTCCAACATCAACATCTAATGATACTCCTACACCTACATCTACTCCAACATCAACATCCATAGTAACTAGTACTACACCTACATCAACTCATATTTCTACATCTACTCCATCACCAACATCTACAGATACTACTGCTACACCCACATCCACTCCAACATCAACATCTACAGATACTACTACTACACCTTCAACAACTCCAACATCAACATCTACAGTTACTACTACTACACCTACCTCTACTCCAACATCAACAACTATAGCTACTACTACTACACCTACATCTACTCCAACATCAACATCTACAGATACTACTGCTACACCTACATCTACTCCAACATCAACATCTACAGCTACAACTACTACACCTACATCTTCTCCAACATCAACCTCTACAGCTACTACTTCTACACCTACATATACTCCATCATCAACATCTGCAGCTACTACTTCTACACGTACATCCACGCCAACATCAACATCTACAGCTACTACTGCTACACCTACATCTACTTCAACATCAACATCAACACCTACGGCTGCCACACCTTCATCTACCCCAACATCAACATCTACAGTAACTACTACTGATCCTACATCCACTCCAACATCAACATCTACAGTGACTACTTCTACACCTACATCTACTCCAACATCAACATCTACAGCTACTACTTCTAAACCTACATCCACTCCAACATCAACATCTACAGTGTCTACTACTACCCCTACATCTGCTCCAACATCAACATCTACAGCTACTGCTACACCTTCATCTACTCCAACATCAACACCCACAGATACTACTGCTAAATCTACATCAACTCCATCACTTACATATACAGATACTACTGCTACACCTACATCTACTCCAACATCAAAATCCACACATACTACTGCTACACCTACATCTACTCCAACATCAACATCCACACCTACTACTGCTACAACTACATCTACAGTTAATACTACTACACCTACATCCACTCCAAAATCAACATCTACTGATACTAAGGCTACAACAACATCTACTCCAGCATCAAAATCTACAGTGACTACTACTACATCTACTCCAACATCAACATCTTCAGCTACTACTGCTACACCTACATCTACTCCAACTTCAAAATCCACACATACTACTGCTACACCTACTACTACTCAATCATCAACATCTACAGCTACTACTACTACACCTACATCTACTCCAACATCATCATCTACAGTTACTACTGCTATACCTACTACTACTCAAACATCAACATCTACAGCTGCTACTACTACACATACATCTACTCCAACATCAACATCAACACCTACTACTACTACACCTACATCCACTCCAAAATCAACATCTACAGATACTATGGCTACAACAACATATACTCCAGCATCAACATCTACAGTGACTACTACTACATCTACTCCAACATCAACATCTTCAGCTACTACTGCTACACTTTCATCTACTCCAACATCAACATCTACAGTTACCATTGCTACACCTACATCCACTCCAACATCAACATCTACAGCTACTACTGCTACACCTACATCTACTCCAACATCTACATCAACACCTACTACTGCTACACCTTCATCTACTCCAACATCATCATCTACAGTTACTACTGCTACACCTACTACTACTCAAACATCAACATCTACAGCTACTACTATTACACCTACATCTACTCCAACATCAACATCTACAGATACTACTGCTACACCTACATCTACTCCAACATCAACATCTACAGCTACTACTTCTACACTTACATCCACGCCAACATCAACATCTACAGCTACTACTGCTACACCTACATCTACTCCAACATCAACATCAACACCTACGGCTGCCACACCTTCATCTACCCCAACATCAACATCTACAGTAACTACTACTGATCCTACATCCACTCCAACATCAACATCTACAGTGACTACTTCTACACCTACATCTACTCCAACATCAACATCTACAGCTACTACTTCTACACCTACATCTACAGTGACTACTTCTACACCTACATCTACTCCAACATCAACATCTACAGTGACTACTTCTACAACTACATACACTCCAACATCAACATCTACAGCTACTACTTCTACACCTACATCAACTCCAACATCAACATCTACAGCTTCTATTACTACACCTACATCTAATCCAACATCAACATCTACAGCTACTACTTCTACACCTACATCCACTCCAATATCAACATCTACAGCTTCTACTTCTACACCTACATCTACTACAACATCAACATCTACAGAGACTACTACTGAACCTAAATCCACTCATTCATCAACGTCTTCAGCTTTGACTGCTACACCTACATCTACTCCAACATCAACATCTACAGCTACTACTAATACACCTACATCAACTCGAACATCAACATCTACAGTAAATACTACTGAACCTACATCCACTCCAACAACAACATCTACAGCTACAACTGCTACACCTACATCTACTCCAACATCACCATCCACAGCTTCTACTGCTACACCTACATCTACTCTAACATCAACATCTACAGTGACTAGTACTACACCTACATCTACTCCAACATCAACATCTACAGTAACTACTACTGATCCTACATCCACTCCAACATCAACATCTACAATGACTAGTACTACACCTACATTTACTCCAACATCAACATCTACAGTAACTACTACTGAACCTACATCCACTCCAAAATCAACATCTACAGTGACTACTACTACACCAATATCTACTCCAACATCAACATCTACAGTGTCTACTACTACCCCTACATCTGCTCCAACATCAACATCTACAGCTACTGCTACACTTTCATCTACTCCAAAATCAACACCCACAGATACTACTGCTAAATCTACATCAACTCCATCACTAACATATACAGATACTACTGCTACACCTACATCTACTCCAACATCAAAATCCACACATACTACTGCTACACCTACATCTACTCCAACATCAACATCCACACCTACTACTGCTACAACTACATCTACAGTTAATACTATTTCACCTACATCCACTCCAAAATCAACATCTACAGATACTACGGCTACAACAACATCTACTCCAGCATCAACATCTACAGTGACTACTACTACATCTACTCCAGCATCAACATCTTCAGCTACTACTGCTACACCTACATCTACTCCAACTTCAAAATCCACACATACTACTGCTACACCTACTACCACTCAATCATCAACATCTACAGCTACTACTACTACACCTACATCTACTCCAACATCATCATCTACAGTTACTACTGCTATACCTACTACTACTCAAACATCAACATCTACAGCTGCTGCTACTACACATACATCTACTCCAACATCAACATCAACACCTACTACTGCTACACCTACATCTACTCCAACATCAACATCTACAGCTACTACTACTACACCTACATCTGCTCCAATATCAACATCTACAGCTACTTCTACTACACCTACATCCACTTCAACATCAACATCCACAGGTACTACTGCTACTCCTACATCAACTCCAACATCAACAACTACAGTTACTACTGCTACACCTACATCTACTCCAACATCAACATCTATAGCTTCTACTGCTACACCTACATCTACTCCAACATCAACATCCATAGCTACTACTGAAACACCTACAACCACTCCAACATCAACATCTATAGCTACTACTGCTACACCTACATCTACTCCAACTTCAACATCCACAGCTACTACTGATACACCTACATCAACTCCAACATCAACATCTACAGTAACTACTGCTACACCTACTTCCACTCTAACAGCAACATCTACAGCTACTGCTACTACACCTCCATCTACTCCAACATCAACATCTTTAGCTTCTACTGATACACCTACATCCACTCCAACATCAACATCTACAGTAACTACTGCTACACCTACTTCCACTCCAACATCAACATCTATAGCTACTACTGCTACACCTACATCTACTCCAACATCAACATCTATAGCTACTACTGATACACCTACATATACTCCAACTTCAACATCTATATCTACTACTGCTAAACCTTCATCTACTCCAACATCAACATCCACAGGTACTACTGCTACACCTACTTCCACTCCAACATCAACATTTACAGTTACTACTGCTACACCTACATCAACTCCAACATCAACATCTACAGTTACTACTGCTACACCTACATCTACTCCAACATCAACATCTATAGCTACTACTGCTACACCTACATCTACATCAACATCAACATTCACAGCTACTACTGATACAGCTACATCCACTCCAACATCAACATCTAGAGCTACTACAGCTACACCTACATCTACTCCAACATCAACATCCACAGCTACTACTGCTACTCCTATATCCATTCCAACATCAATATCTACAGATTCTATGGCTACGGCTACATCCACTCCAATATCAACATCTACAGATACTACTGCTACACTTACATCTACTCCAACATCAACATCTAAAGATACTACTGCTACACCTACATCTACTCCAACATCAACATCTACAGCTACTACTGTTACACCTACATCCACTCCAACATCAATATCTACACATTCTACGGCTACACCTACATCCACTCCATCATCAAAAGTTACAGCTACTACTTCTACACCTACATCCACTCCAACATCAATATCTACAGATTCTACGGCTACATCTACATCCACTCCATCATTAACATCTACAGCAACTACTGCTACACCTACACCCACTCCAACATCAACATCTACAGTGACTACTGCTACACCTACATCCACTCCAACATCACCATCTACAGCTACTACTGCTACACCTACATCTACTCCAACATCAACATCTACAGCTACTACTGATACACCTACATCCACTCCAACATCAACATCAACAGCAACAGCTACTGTAGCTTCACCTACATCTACTCCAACATCAATATCCACATCTAATACTGATAAACCTACATCCACGCCAACATCAACATCTACAATAGCTACTGCTACACCTACTTCCACTCCAACAGCAACATCTACAGCTACTACTACTACACATACATCAACTCCAACATTAACATCTACCGTTTTTACTGCTACATCTACATCCACTCCAACATCAACATCTACAGCTACTACTACTAAACCTACATCAACTTCAATATCTACAGTTACTACTGCTACACCTACTTCCACTCCATCATCAACATCCACAGCTGTTACTGCTACACCTACATCAACTTCAACATCAACATCCACAGATACTACTGTTACAACTATATCCACTCTAACATCAACATCTACAGATACTACTGCTACACCTACATCAACTCCAACATCAACATCTACAGCTACTACTACTACATCTACATCAACTCCAACATCAAAATCAACAGCTACTACTGCTACACCTACATCTACTCCAACATCAACATCTATAGCTACTACTGCTACACCTACTTCCACTCCAATAT
Organism: Loripinus fragilis; assembly: GCA_964019695.1. NCBI lineage: Eukaryota > Metazoa > Mollusca > Bivalvia > Lucinida > Lucinidae > Loripinus > Loripinus fragilis. Next base: position 39,458,590 of record OZ026517.1, read on the forward strand.
CAACATCTACAGCTGCTACTACTACTACACCTACATCTACTCCAACATCAACATCTACAGCTACTACTGCTACATCTACTCCAACATCAACATCTACAGTTACTACTGCTATACCTTCATCTTCTCCAACATCAACATCTACAGATACTACTGCTACACCTACATCAACTCCAACATTAACATCTACAGCTACTACTACTACAACTACTTCCACTCTAACATCAACATCTACAGATACTACTGCTACACCTACATCAACTCCAACATCAACATCTACAGCTACTACTACTACATCAACATCTTCTCTAACATCAACATCCACACCTACTACTGCTACAACTACATCAACTCCAACATCAACATCTACAGCTACTACTTCTACATCTACTCCAACATCGACATCTACAGCTACTACTGCTACATCTACATCAACTCCAACATTAACATCCACAGCTACTACTGCTACATCTAGTCCAACATCAACATCTACAGCTACTACACCTATATCCACTCCAACATCAACATCCACACCTACTACTGCTACACCTACATCGACTCCAACATCAACATCTACAACTACTACTGCTACACCTACATCAACGCCAACATCAACATCTACAGCTACTACTACTACTACATCTACATCCACTCCAACATCAACAGCTACAGCTACTACTGCTTCACCTACATCATCGAAAACATCAACATCTACAGTTACTGCTGCTACACCTACATCTACTCCAACATCAACATCTACAGCTACTACTACTACTACATCTTCATCCACTCCAACATCAACATCTAAAGTTACTACTACTACTACTACATCTACATCCACTCCAACATCAACAGCTACAGCTACTACTGCTTCACCTACATCAACGCAAACATCAACATCTACAGTTACTACTGCTACACCTTCATCTACTCCAACATCAACATCTATAGCTACTACTACTACTACTACATCTTCATCCACTCCAACATCAACATCCACACCTACTACTGCTACACCTACATCGACTCCAACGTCAACATCTACAACTACTACTGCTACACCTACATTACCGCCAACATCAACATCTACAGCTACTACTACTACTACATCTACATCCACTCCAACATCAACAGCTACAGCTACTACTGCTTCACCTACATCAACGCAAACATCAACATCTACAGTTAGTACTGCTACACCTACATCTACTCCAACATCAACATCTACAGCTACTACTACTACTACATCAACATCTACATTGACTACTGCTGCACCTACATCAACTCCAACATCAACATCTACAGTAACAACTACTACACCTACTTCCACTCCAACATCAACATCTACAGCTACTACTACTACACCTACATCTACTCCAACATCAACATCTACAGATACTACTGCTACACCTACATTAACTCCAAAATCATCATCTACAGCTAATTCTGCTACACCTACATCTTCTCCAACATCAACATCCACAGGTACTACTGCTACACCTACTTCCACTTCAACATCAACATCTACAGCTACTACTACTACACCTAAATCAACTCCACAATCAACATCTACAGATACTACTGATACACCTACATCTACTCCAACATCAACATCTACAGCTACTACTGATACACCTAAATCAACTCCAACATCAACATCTACAACTACTACTGCTACACCTACATTACCGCCAACATCAACATCTACAGCTACTACTACTACTACATCTACATCCACTCCAACATCAACAGCTACAGCTACTACTGCTTCACCTACATCAACGCAAACATCAACATCTAAAGTTACTACTGCTACACCTACTTCCACTCCAACATCGAAATCTACAGCTTCTACTGCTACACCTACATCAACTCCAACATCAACATCTACAGCTACTACTGCCACACCTACATCCACTCCAACATCAACATCTACAGTGACTACTACTACACCTACATCTACTCCAACATCAACATCTACATTGACTACTGCTGCACCTACATCAACTCCAACATCAACATCTACAGTAACAACTACTACACCTACTTCCACTCCAACATCAACATCTACAGCTACTACTACTACACCTACATCTACTCCAACATCAACATCTACAGATACTACTGCTACACCTACATTAACTCCAAAATCATCATCTACAGCTAATTCTGCTACACCTACATCTACTCCAACATCAACATCCACAGGTACTACTGCTACACCTACTTCCACTTCAACATCAACATCTACAGCTACTACTACTACACCTAAATCAACTCCACAATCAATATCTACAGATACTACTGATACACCTACATCTACTCCAACATCAACATCTACAGCTACTACTGATACACCTAAATCAACTCCAACATCAACATCTACAGATACTGCTGATACACCTACATCAACTCAAACATCAACTTCTACAGCTACTACTGCTACACCTACATCAACTCCAACATCAACATCTACAGTTTCTGCTGATACACCTACGTCCACTCCAACATCAACATCTGCAGTGACTACTACTACACCTACATCTACTCCAACATCAACATCTACATTGACTTCTGCTGCACCTACATCAACTCCATCATCAACATCTACAGTAACTACTACTACACCTACTTCCACTCCAACAACAACATCTACAGCTACTACTACTACACCTACATCTACTCCAACATCAACATCTTCAGATACTACTGCTACACCTACATTAACTCCAACATCAACATCTACAGCTAATTCTGCTACACCTACATCAACTCCAACATCAACATCTACAGCTACTGCTGATACACCTACATTAACTCCAACATCAACATCTACAGCTGCTACTGTTGCACCTTCTTCTACTCAAACATCAACATCTACAGCTACTACTGCTACACTTACATCTACTCCAACATCATCATCCACAGATACTACTGCTACACCTACATCCACTCAATCATCAACAACTACAACTACTACTGCTACACCTACATCTACTCCAACGTCAACATCCACAGGTACTACTGCTACACCTACTTCCTCTTCAACATCAACATCTACAGCTACTACTACTACACCTAAATCAACTCCAACATCAACATCTACAGATACTACTGATACACCTACATATACTCCAACGTCAACATCTACAGCTATTACTGCTACACCTAAATCAACACCAACATCAACATCTACAGTTACTACTGCTACACCTAAATCAACTCCAACATCAACATCTACAGCTACTACTACTACTACATCTACATCCACTCCAACATCAACATCTACAGCTGCTACTGCTTCACCTACATCAACGCAAACATCAACATCTACAGCTACTACTACTAAACGTACATCTACCCCAACATCAACATCTACAGCTACTACTACTACACCTATATCTACTCAAACATCAACATCTACAGCTACTACTGCTACACCTACATATACTCCAACATCAACATCTACAGCTACTACTGCTACACCTAAATCAACTCCAACATCTACAGCTACTACTGCTACACCTACATCAACGCCAACATCAACATCTACAGCTACTACTGCTTCACCTACATCAACGCAAACATCAACATCTACAGCTACTACTACTACACCTACATCTACTCAAACATCAACATCTACAGCTACTACTGCTACACATAAATCAACTCCAACATCAACATCTACATTGACTACTGCTGCACCTACATCAACTCCAACATCAACATCTACAGTGACTACTGCTACACCTACATCCACTCCAACATCACCATCTACAGTTACTACTGATACACCTACATCCACTCCAACATCAACATCAACATCAGCAGCTACTGTAGCTTCACCTACATCTACTCCAACATCAATATCCACATCTAATACTGATACACCTACATCCACGCCAACATCAACATCTACAATAGCTACTGCTACACCTACTTCCACTCCAACAGCACCATCTACAGCTACTACTACTACACATACATCTACTCCAACATCAACATCTACAGTTTTTACTGCTACATCTACATACACTCCAACATCAACATCTACAGCTACTACTACTAAACCTACATCAACTTCAACATCTACAGTTACTACTGCTACACCTACTTCCACTCCATCATCAACATCCACAGCTGTTACTGCTACACCTACATCAACTTCAACATCAACATCAACAGATACTACTGTTACAACTATATCCACTCTAACATCAACATCTACAGATACTACTGCTACACCTACATCAACTCCAACATCAACATCTACAGCTACTACTACTACATCCACATCAACTCAAACATCAAAATCTACAGCTACTACTGCTACACCTACATCTACTCCAACATCAACATCTATAGCTACTACTGCAATACCTACTTCCACTCCAATATCAACATCTACAGCTACTACTACTACACCTACATCTACTCTAACATCAACATCTACAGCTACTACTGCTACATCTACTCCAACATCAACATCTACAGTTACTACTGCTATACCTTCATCTTCTCCAACATCAACATCTACAGATACTACTGCTACACCTACATTAACTCCAACATCAACATCTACAGCTACTACTACTACAACTACTTCCACTCTAACATCAACATCTACAGATACTACTGCTACACCTACATCAACTCCAACATCAACATCTACAGCTACTACTACTACATCTACATCTTCTCTAACATCAACATCCACACCTACTACTGCTACAACTAGTTCAACTCCAACATCAACATCTACAGCTACTACTTCTACATCTACTCCAACATCAACATCTACAGCTACTACTGCTACATCTACATCAACTCCAACATTAACATCCACAGCTACTACTGCTACATCTAGTCCAACATCAACATCTACAGCTACTTCACTTATATCCACTCCAACATCAACATCCACACCTACTACTGCTACACCTACATCGACTCCAACATCAACATCTACAACTACTACTGCTACACCTACATCAACGCCAACATCAACATCTACAGCTACTACTACTACTACATCTACATCCACTCCAACATCAACAGCTACAGCTACTACTGCTTCACCTACATCAACGCAAACATCAACATCTACAGTTACTACTGCTACACCTACATCTACTCCAACATCAACATCTACAGCTACTACTACTACTACATCTTCATCCACTCCAACATCAACATCTAAAGTTACTACTACTACTACATCTACATCCACTCCAACATCAACAGCTACAGCTACTACTGCTTCACCTACATCAACGCAAACATCAACATCTACAGTTTCTACTGCTTCACCTTCATCTACTCCAACATCAACATCTACAGCTACTACTACTACTACATCTTCATCCACTCCAACATCAACATCCACACCTACTACTGCTACACCTACATCGACTCCAACATCAACATCTACAACTACTACTGCTACACCTACATCAACGCCAACATCAACATCTACAGCTACTACTACTACATCTACATCCACTCCAACATCAACAGCTACAGCTACTACTGCTTCACCTACATCAACGCAAACATCAACATCTACAGTTACTACTGCTACACCTACATCTACTCAAACATCAACATCTACAGCTACTACTACTACTACATCTTCATCCACTCCAACATCAACATCTAAAGTTACTACTGCTACACCTACTCCCACTCCAACATCGAAATCTACAGCTACTACTGCTACACCTACATCAACTCCAACATCAACATTTACAGCTACTACTGCCACACCTACATCTACTCCAACATCAACATCCACAGGTACTACTGCTACACCTACTTCCACTCCAACATCAACATCTACAGTGACTACTACTACACCTACATATACTCCAACATCAACATCTACATTGACTACTGCTGCACCTACATCAACTCCAACATCAACATCTACAGTAACAACTACTACACCTACATCAACTCCAACATCAACATCTACAGTAACTACTACTACACCTACATCAACTCCAACATCAACATCTACAGCTACTACCGCTACACCTACATCAACTCCATCATCAACATCTACAGCTGCTACTGCTGCACCTACATCTACTCAAACATCAACATCTACAGCTACTACTGCTACACCTACTTCCATTCCAACATCAACATCTAAAGCTACTACTGCTACACCTACATCCACTCCAACATCAACATCTAAAGCTACTAATGCTACACCTACATCCACTCCATTATCAACATCTACAGCTACTACACCTATTTCCACTCCAACATCAACATCTACAGATACTACTGATACACCTACATCTACTCCAACATCAACATCTACAGTAACTACTACTACACCTACATCAACTCCAACATCGACATCTACAGCTACTTCTGCTACACTTACATCAATTCCAACATCAACATCTACAGCTACTACTGCTGCACCTACATCTACTCAAACATCAACATCTACAGCTACTACTGCTACACCTACTTCCACTCCAACATCAACATCTACAGCTACTACTACTACACATACATCTACTCCAGCATCAACATCCACAGCCACTACTGATACATCTACATCTACATCAACATCTACAGCTACTCTACCTACACCTACTTCCACTCCAACATCAACATCTAAAGCTACTACTGCTACACCTACATCCACTCCAACATCAACATCTAAAGCTACTAATGCTACACCTACATCCACTCCATTATCAACATCTACAGCTACTACACCTATTTCCACTCCAACATCATCATCTACAGATACTACTGATACACCTACATCTACTCCAACATCAACATCTACAGCTTCTACTGCTACACCTACATCAACTCCAACATCATCATCCACAGCTACTACAGTTACACCTACATCTACTCCAACATCAATATTCACAGCTATTACTTATACACCTACATCCACCAAAACATCAACATCTACAGTTACTACTGCTACACCTACTACTACTCCAACATCAACATCCACAGTTACTACTGCTACATCTACATCAACTCCAACATCAACATCTACAGCTACTGCTGATACACATACATCAACTCAAACATCAACATCAACAGATACTACTGCTACACCTACATCCAACCAAACATCAACATCTACAGTTACTACTGCTACACCTACTACTACTCCAACATCAACATCCACAGTTACTACTGCTACATCTACATCAACTTCAACATCAACATCTACAGCTACTGCTGATACACATACATCAACTCAAACATCAACATTTACAGCTACTACTACTACACCTACATCCACTCCAACATCAACATCTACAGCTACTACTGCTACACCTACTTCCAGTCAAACATCAACATCTAAAGCTACTACTGCTACACCTACATCTACTCCAACATCAACATCTTCAGCTACTACTGCTACACCTACTTCCACTCCAACATCAACATCTACAGCTACTACTACTACACCTACGTCTACTCCAACATCAACATCAACAGCTACTACTGCTACATCTACATCCACTCCAACATCAACATCTAGAGCTACTATTACTACACATACATCCACTCCAACATCAACATCTACAGTTACTACTGCTGCACCTACATCTACTCCAACATCAACATCTACAGCTACTACTGCTACACCTACATCTACTCCAACATCAACATCTACAGCTACTACTTCTACACCTACATCTACTCCAACATCAACATCTAGAACTACTACTGCTACATCTACTTCCACTTCAACATCAACATCTACGGCTACTACTACTACACCTACATCCACTCCTACATCAACATCTACAGCTACTACTGCTGCACCTACATCTACTCCAACATCACCGTCTACAGCTACTACTACTACACCTTCTTCCAGTCCATTATCAACATCTAAAGCTACTACTGCTACACCTACATCTACTCCAACATCAACATCTACAGCTTCTTCTGCTACACCTACATCAACTCTAACATCAACATTTACAGCTACTACTGCTGCACCTACATCTACTCCAACATCAACATCTACAGCTACTACTGCAACACCTACATCTACTCCAACATCAATATCTACAGCTACAACTACATCTACTCCAACATCAACACCTACAGCTTCAACTGCTGCACCTACATCTACTCAAACATCAACATCTACAGCTACTACTACTACACCTACTTCCACTCCAACATCAACATCTACAGCTATTATTGCTGCACTTACTTCCACTCGAACATCAACATCTACAGCTACTTCTGCTACACCTACATCCACTCCAACATCAACATCTACAGCTACTACTGCTGCACCTACATCTACTCCAACATCAACATCTACAGCTACAACTGCTACACCTACATCTCCTCCAAAATCAACATCTACAGCTACTACTGCTACACCTACACCAAATCCAACATTAACATCTACAGCTACTATTACTACATCTTCATCCACTCCAACATCAACATCTACAGTTACTACTCCAACATCAACAACCACAGCTACTACTGCTACACCTACATCTACTCCAACATCAACATCTTCAGCTACTACTACTACACCTTTATCTACTCCAACATCATCATCTACAGCTACTACTGCTACAACTACATCTACTCCAACATCTACAGTAACTACTGCTACACCTACATCTACTTCAACATCACCATCTACAGCTACTACTGATACACCTACATCTACTCCAACATCAACATCCACAGCTACTGCTGATACACCTACATCTATTCCAACATCAACATCCACAGATACTACTGCAACACTTATATCCACTCCAACATCAGCATCTACAGTTACTGCTACATCTACATCTACTCCAACATCAACATCTAGAGCTACTTCTTCTACACCTACATCTACTCCAACATCTACAGCTACCACTGATAAAACAACATCTGCTCCAATATCAACAACTACAGCTACTACTAGTACACCAGCATCCACGCCACCATCAACATCTACAGATACTACCGCTACACCTACTTCAACACCAACATCAACATCCACAGCTACTACTGCTACACCTACATCAACCCCATCATCAACATCTACAGCTACTACTAGTACACCTACTTCCACTCCATTATCAACATCCATAGATACTACATCTACTCCAACATCAACATCTAGAGCTACTTCTTCTACACCTACATCTACTCCAACATCTACAGCTACTACTACTACACCTACTTCCACTCCATCATCAATATCCACAGATACTTCTACATCACCTAAATCTACTCCAACATCAACATCCACAGATACTACTACTACACCTACATCTACTCCAACATCAACATCCACAGATACTACTACTACACCTACATCTACTCCAACATCAACATCCACAGATACTACTACTACACCTACATCTACTCCAACATCAACATCCACAGCTACTACTACTACACCTACATCTACTCCAACATCAACATCCACAGAAACTACTGCTACACCTACATCTACTCCAACATCAACATCCACAGATACTACTACTAAACCTACAACTACTCCAACATCAACATCCACAGCTACTACTGCTACACCTACATCAACCCCATCATCAACATCCACAGATACTACTGCTACACTTACTTCCACTCCATCATCAACATCCACAGATACTACTGCTAGACCTACATCTACTCCAACATCAACATCTTCAGCTACTACTGCTACAACTACATCTACTCCAACATCAACATCTACAGATACTACTGCTACACCTACATCAACCCCATCATCAACATCCACAGATACTACTGCTACACATACTTCCACTCCATCATCAACATCCACAGATACTTATGCTACACCTACATCTACTCCAACATCAACATCTACAGCTACTACTGCTACACCTACTTCCACTCCAACATCAACATCTGCAGATATTACTGCTACACCTACATATACTCCAACATCAACATCTACAGCTACTACTGCTACACCTACACAAAATCCAACATTAACATCTACAGCTACTACTACTACACCTACTTCCACTCCAACATCAACATCTACAGCTACTACTGCTGCACCTACTTCCACTCCAACATCAACATCTAGAGCTACTACTACTACACCTACTTCCACTCCAACATCAACATCTACAGCTCCTACTGCTACACATACATACACTCCAACATCAACATCTACAGCTACTACTGCTACACCTACTTCCACTCCAACATCAACATCTGCAGATATTACTGCTACACCTACATATACTCCAACATCATCATCTACAGCTACTACTGCTACATCTACACAAAATCCAACATTAACATCTACAGCTACTACTACTACACCTACTTCCACTCCAACATCAACATCTACAGCTACTACTGCTGCACCTACTTCCACTCCAACATCAACATCTACAGCTACTACTGCTACACCTACACCCACTCCAACATCAACATCTACAGCTACTACTGCTGCAGCTACATCTACTCCAACATCAACATCTACAGCTACTACTGCTACACCTACATCTACTCCAACATCAACATCTACAGCTACTACTGCTACACCTACACCAAATCCAACATTAACATCTACAGCTACTACTACTACATCTACATCCACTCCAACATCAACATCTACAGTTACTTCTCCAACATCAACATCCACAGCTACTGCTGCTACACCTACATCTACTCCAACATCAACATCTACAGCTACTACTGATACACCTACATCTACTCCAACATCAACATCCACAGCTACTGCTGATACACCTACATCTATTCCAACATCAACACTTACAGATACTACTGATACACCTACATCTACTCCAACATCAATATCTACAGATACTACTGCTACAACTACAGCTACTCCATCATCAACATCCACAGATACTACTGCTACACCTACATCTACTCCAACATCAATATCTACAGATACTACTGCTACAACTACTACAACTCCATCATCAACATCCACAGATACTACTGCTACACTTAAATCTACTCCAACATCAGCAACTACAGTTACTGCTTCACCTACATCTACTCCAACATCAACATCTAGAGCTACTTCTTCTACACCTACATCTACTCCAACATCTACAGCTACCACTGATAAAACAACATCTGCTCCAATATCAACATCTACAGCTATTAGTAGTACACCAACATCCACTCCACCATCAACATCTACAGCTACTACTGCTACACCTACTTCCACACCAACATCAACATCCACAGCTACTACTGCTACACCTACAACAACCCCATCATCAACATCTACAGCTTCTACTGCTTCACCTACATCAACCCCATCATCAATATCTACAGCTACTACTGCTACACCTACTTCCACTCCATCATCAACATACACAGATACTACTACTACACCTAGATCTACTCCAACATCAACATCCACAGATACTACTACTACACCTACATCTACTCCAACATCAACATCCACAGCTACTACTGCTACACCTACATCAACCCCATCATCAACATCCACAGCTACTACTGCTACACCTACATCTACCCCATCATCAACAACCACAGATACAACTGCTACACCAACTTCCACTCCATCATCAACATCCACAGATACTACTGCTACACCTACATCTACTCCAACATTAACATCTACAGCTACTACTGCCAAAACTACATCCACTCCAACAACAACATCTACAGATACTACTGCTACACCTACATCAACCCCATCATCAAAATCCACAGATACTACTGCTACACCTACTTCCAATTCATCATCAACATCCACAGATACTACTGCTACACCTACATCTACTCCAACATCAACATCAACAGCTACTACTGCTACACATACATCAACTCCAACATCAACATCTACAGTTAGTACTACTACACTTACATATACTCCAACATCAACATCCACAGCTGAGACTTTTACACCTACATCTGCTCCAACATCAACATCTACAGCTACAACTGATACACCTACAACAACCCCATCATCATCATCTACAGCTACTACTGCTACACCTACTTCCACTCCATCATCAACATCCACAGTTACTACTGCTACACCTACATCTACTCCAACATCAATATCTACAGCTACTACTGCTACACCTACATCAGCTCCAACATCTACGGCTACTACTGCTACACCTACTTCCACTTCAACATTAACATCTGCAGCTGCTACTGCTTCACCAACATCAACTTCAACATCAAAATCCACAGATACTACTACTACACCTACATCTGCTCCAACATCAACATCTACAGCTACTACTACTACACCTACATCTACTCCGACATCAACATCTACAGCTACTACTGCTACACCTACATCTACTTCAACATCAACAGCTACTACTACTACACCTACATCTACTCCAACATCACCATCCACAGCTACTACTGCTACACCTACATCTACTCCAACATCAACATCCACAGCTACTACAACTACACCAAAATCTACTCCAACATCACCATCCACAGCTACTACTGCTACACCTACATCAACCCAAACAACAACATCCACAGATACTACTGCTACACATACTTCCACTCCAACATCAACATCTGCAGCTACTACACCTACATCTTCTCCAACATCAACATCCACAGCTTATACTGATTCACCTACATCAGCTCCACTATTTACAGCTACTACTGCTACACCTACGTCCACTCCAACATCTACAGCTACTGCTGCTACACCTACATCAACTCCAATATCAACAACTACAGATACTACTACTACACCTATATCTACTCCAACTTCAACGCCTACAGTGACTACTACTACACCTACATCAACTCCAACATCAACATCTACAGCTGCTACTGCTGCACCTACATCTACTCAAACATCAACATCTACAGCTGCTACTGCTGCACCTACATCTACTCAAACATCAACATCTACAGCTACTACTGCTACACCTACTTCCACTCCAACATCAACATCTACAGCTACTACTAATACACTTACATCAACTCCAACATCAACATCTACAGTTACTATTGCTACACCTATATCTACTCCAGCATCAACATCCACAGCCACTACTGATACATCTACATCTACATCAACATCTACAGCTACTCCACCTACACCTACTTCTACTCCAACATCAACATCTAAAGCTACTACTGCTACACCTACATCCACTCCAACATCAACATCTACAGCTACTACACCTATTTCCACTCCAACATCAACATCTACAGATACTACTGCAACACCTACATCTACTCCAACATCAACATCTACAGCTACTACTGCTACACCTTCTTCCAGTCAAACATCAACATCTACAGCTACTACTGCTACACCTACATCTACTCCAACATTAACATCTACAGCTACTACTACTCCACCTACGTCTACTCCAACATCAACATCCACAGCTACTACTGCTACACCTACATCCACTCCAGCATCAACATCTAGAGCTACTATTACTACACATACATCCACTCCAACATCAACATCTACAGTTACTACTGCTGCACCTACATCTACTCCAACATCAACATCTACAGCTACTACTGCTACACCTACATCTACTCCAACATCAACATCCACAGCTACTACTGCTACACCTACATCCACTCCAGCATCAACATCTACAGCTACTATTACTACACATACATCTACTCCAACATCAACATCTACAGCTTCTTCTGCTACACCTACATCTACTCCAACATCAACATCTACAGTTACTACTGCTACACCTACATTAACTCCAACATCAACATCTACAGCTGCTACTGCTGCACCTACATCTACTCAAACATCAACATCTACAGCTACTACTGCTACACCTACTTCCACTCCAACATCAACATCTACAGCTACTACTAATACACTTACATCAACTCCAACATCAACATCTACAGTTACTACTGCTACACCTATATCTACTCCAGCATCAACATCCACAGCCACTACTGATACATCTACATCTACATCAACATCTACAGCTACTCCACCTACACCTACTTCTACTCCAACATCAACATCTAAAGCTACTACTGCTATACCTACATCCACTCCAACATCAACATCTACAGCTACTACACCTATTTCCTCTCCAACATCAACATCTACAGATACTACTGCTACACCTACATCTACTCCAACATCAACATCTACAGCTACTTCTGCTACACCTTCTTCCAGTCAAACATCAACATATACAGCTACTACTGCTACACCTACATCTACTCCAACATTAACATCTACAGCTACTACTACTCCACCTACGTCTACTCCAACATCAACATCTAGAGCTACTATTACTACACATACATCCACTCCAACATCAACATCTACAGTTACTACTGCTGCACCTACATCTACTCCAACATCAACATCTACAGCTACTACTGCTACACCTACATCTACTCCAACATCAACATCCACAGCTACTACTGCTACACCTACATCCACTCCAGCATCAACATCTAGAACTACTATTACTACACATACATCTACTCAACCATCAACATATACAGCTACTACTGCTACACCTACTTCCGCTCCAACATCAACATCTACAGCTACTACTTCTACACCTACATCTACTCCAACATCAACATCTAGAGCTACTACTGCTACACCTACTTCCACTCCAACATCAGCATCTACGGCTACTACTACTACACCTACATCCACTCCAACACCAACATCTACAGCTACTTCTGCTGCACCTACATCTACTCCAACATCAATATCTACAGCTACTACTACTACACCTACTTCCAGTCCAACATCAACATCTACAGCTACTACTGCTACACCTACATCTACTCCAACATCAACATCTACAGCTTCTACTGCTACACCTACATTAACTCTAACATCAACATCTACAGCTACTACTGCTGCACCTACATCTACTTCAACATCAACATCTACAGCTACTACTGCTACACCTACATCTCCTCCAACATCAACATCTACAGCTACAATTGCTACAACTACATCTACTCCAACATCAACATCTACAGATACTACTGCTGCACCTACATCTACTCCAACATCAACATCTACAGCTACTTCTACTACACCTACTTCCACTCCAACATCAACATCTACAGCTATTATTGCTGCACTTACTTCCACTCGAACATCAACATCTACAGCTACTACTACTACACCTTCTTCCACTCCAACATCAACATCTACAGCTACTACTGCTACACCTACATCCACTCCAACATCAACATCTACAGCTACTACACCTTTTTCCGCTCCAACATCAACATCTACAGCTACTTCTGCTACACCTACATCCAGTCCAACATCAACATCTACAGCTACTACTACTACACCTACTTCCAGTCCAACATCAACATCTACAGCTACTACTGCTGCACCTACATCTACTCCAACATCAACATCTACAGCTACTACTGCTACATCTACATCTACTCCAACATCAACATCTACAGCTACTACTGCTACACCTACACAAAATTCAACATTAACATCTACAGCTACTACAACTACATCTACATCCACTCCAACATCAACATCTACAGTTACTTCTCCAACATCAACATCCACAGCTACTACTGCTACACCTATATCAACTCCAGCATCAACAACCACAGTTACTACTGCTACTCCTGCATCTGCTCCAACATCAACATCTACAGCTACTACTGCTACACCTACATTTGTTCCAACATCAACATCTACAGTTACTACTACTACACCTACATCTGCTCCAACATCAACATCTACAGATACTACTACTACACCTACATCTACTCCAACATCAACATCTACAGCTACTACAGCTACACCTACATCAACTCCAACATCTACAGCCACTACTTCTATACCTACATCTTCTCCAGCATCAATATCTACAGCTACTACTGCTACAACAACATTTACTCCAAGAACACCATCTACAGCTACTACTGCTACAACAACATCTACTCCAGCATCAACATCTACAGCTACTACATCTACACCTACATCTACTCCAACATCAACATCCACAGTTACTAAATCTACTCCTACATCCACTCCAACATCAACATCTACAGATACTTCTGCTACACCAACATCCACTCCAACATCAACATCTACAGATACTACTGCTACACCTACATCCACTCCAACATCAACTTCTACAGCTACTACGGCTACAACAACATCTACTCCAGCATCAACATCTACAGCTACTACTGCTACAACAGCATCTACTCCAATATCAACATCCACTGTTGCTACTACTACATCTACAGCTAGTAGTACTATACCTACATCCACTCCAACATATATTTCTACAGTTACTACGCCTACATCTGCACCAACTTCAACATCTTCAGCGACTTCTACTACACCTGTACCCGATTCAACATCATTATCAACAGCTTCAACATCAACAACGCCATCTCCACGTAAGTGTTAGATACTTATATATGATTTATCTGATTTATCTAGTTGTCGTTTTGTCTTAATCACTTATTCAGTTGGTAATTATTCTTAATATAAAAGTATTTTTCTTTCGATAATAACCCAAAAAGGTTATCATATGGTTTCCAGTCTATGACTGATATGACTCCATGTATTTAAATTGAACAAGCACAAGAGAATTATTCTTTTGGTAACGTTAAGGAAAAAAACATTACGCTAAGGGCCTACTCTACCCTAGGTTTCACCTAGTGTGAATGTATGACACCTATATAAATGTAAAGCTTACTCTTTCCCGCATTGAATATCACTTGTTGGCTGACAAAT
Organism: Loripinus fragilis; assembly: GCA_964019695.1. Classification (NCBI taxonomy): domain Eukaryota; kingdom Metazoa; phylum Mollusca; class Bivalvia; order Lucinida; family Lucinidae; genus Loripinus; species Loripinus fragilis. The sequence continues at coordinate 39,475,331 of OZ026517.1, forward strand.
GGAAGCTGGATAAGCCTAGTTTTGTAACAGATTATCTGTCCCTGATTTCCAAATGTTTCATTTTGTGAATTTATATATAAAATATGAGAATATGGGGGCCAAATTTACAAACTCTCAAACTACATAGCTTAAAATTAATATATATTGTGTTAATTCATATATCTAAATAAGAAAGGATAACTCTTATTTGAGAACTATAAGGGTTAAGCCCCTTGTAACTGTACAAAACAGCCATTGCACTTAAGCCATAATAAATGAGGGATGATCCAAAAGTTCGTATCCTTACCTTGTAGCTTTGTCCAAAGACATTTTTGAGAGGCATACCATGCACCATTCAAAAAAAACTAGCGTGTACCTTTATAATGATACTAGTATTTTCATGCTGTACTGGTCCGTTGAATAATTACAGCACATTATATATGGCCCACTCCATACCACTGACCTTTTTTCATGTTATAGAATAATAATAATATTTGAATCTGAATCTTTAAAGCCTGGCGTCTTTAAAACCATAAAACAAAACTGCATTGTATTTTTACTTTTTGTTACTTATAATGTCCCTTCAAATGTAAGAATGGCGACAGGTTGTGTCAATTCAATATTTAAAGCACAGTTCACAATTCTTATGACGTCATTGAAATTGATAACTACATCATTTTGAGTACATTGCAGAATTGTCGTTCCAAGAATATTCTATTTTTGTCTATCAATTTGGACAAAAATCATGCCGCACCTAATATGGGCAAAATATTTAAGACCAATATATATTTTGATTACGAAATATCTTAATCTTAATTGGAATATCATAAAAGGTTTAATTTTTATTTTAAAAAAGGATTGATTTTAGATAAGAATTTTCAAAATTGTTATGGTTTCATGTGGTTACTTTGTGCTCAATTTAATCCCTTATTGCATCAATTTACGATTTCGTGCACATTTGGACAATTGATTGGGTTTTGTTTTTAGATAAACACATGCAAATTAATGAACCTCCAAATACTTGCCTAATTTGTGGACTCGTTTTAATTTTCTTATGTGGGTTACTATCAGTCTTCCTCGATACCGACTATTCATAATTGTTTCAGACAAAAGTAACGTATCATTCTCCGTCAGTTGTTTCCATGTCATTTTGCACACACACCCCCCCCCTCTCCCTAGTCTGCGCTTTCCATCAATGTGTATATTACATGCCGACTGAATGCACCACAAGAGAACTCCTGATGTCCAAACCAGTTAAGCCATCACACTCTCTCAAAATGAGATCAAAGTTCTCAAGCTCGAGCTTTACCAGTAGTTCTCTTGAGACTATATAATTGTTGCCATATCCTTAGGCATGATATTGAAGATCTGTCTGATCATGGCCAGGCCGGGAGCTGAAAGTGCTGAAGGTACGGCTTGGTCAACGGCCAAGTTTCACTGGCATGGAGGATGGTGCTCCACACACAAGAGCTGTACAGATCTCGACAGGACAGGTAAGATGGGTTAACGGATGTTAGAACTGGCTGTAGTTTCCTGAACGTCTTCCAGGCCCTGATGTTATAAAACTTGAGTTCATTATCAAACTCAAAATAAAGTGCAATGATTGGCTGCTTGCGGACACGTGTCCGCAATCTGCCAATCATTGCACTTTATTTTGAGTTTGAGACTGTACTCAAGTTTTATAACCTCGGGGCCTGGCCGTTTTAACATGAGTATTTACTGCCAGCTCACAGCCTCTGCCAACTAAAAACATTTCACCCAGGAAGTAGAAGGAAGCTACGATCTCAAGCTTATCAGGTCCAACCTTACCTGTACTTTCCTATCTGCCGTCAATAGTTCCTCTCTATCAAGCACACCTATTATCAAGATAATGTGCTGTAGATGCTGTTTTGCCTAATCATGTATGACGACTGTGCATGGGAACACACCTGAACTCTGCAGGAGGTCAAGACCTGTACCACATCATGTACATTTACTCTCATCCCCTTCTTTCCCATGGCTTTTTTCTATATCAAGAGCCTCCTGACACATTCCTCGAGCAATTCAGGTGGGGTGATATTTCTGGTGATACTTATGGCTGCTGGAAAAAACAGTGATTGTCTCCTACTCTTATATAAAGCCTTGTCAATGATTTTGCAATGGTTTTTTTAGTTGTGTTCACTGCAGAACTTGATGTGTTTGCTGGTGGGGTGATACTGCTGGTGATACTAATGGCTGCTGGTATAGCAATGATTGTCTACTACTCTTATATGGAGGCTTGTCAATGATTTTGCAATGTTTTTCAGTTGTGTCCACTGCGGTATTTGGTGTGTTGGCATGTGGGGTGATACTTCTGGTGATACTTATGGCTGCTGGTATAACAATGATTGTTGAATACTCTTATAGAAAGGCTTGTCAATGATTTTGCATTTTTTTTCAGTTGCGTCCACAGCGATATTAGGTGTGTTGGCTGGTGGGGTGATACTGCTGGTGATACTTATGGCTGCTGAAATAACAATGATTATCTACTACTCTTATATGAAGGCTTTTCAATGATTTTGCAATGTTTTTCAGTTGCGTCCACTGCGGTACTTGGTGTGTTGGCTGGTGGGGTAATACTGCTGGTGATACTTATGGCTGGTGGTATAACAATGATTGTTGAATACTCTTATAGAAAGGCTTGTCAATGATTGTGCATTGTTTTTCAGTTGCGTCCACAGCGATATTAGGTGTGTTGGCTGGTGGGGTGATACTGCTGGTGATACTTATGGCTGCTGGAATAACAGTGATTATCTGCTACTGGAAAAATAAAAGATTTAAATATAAGGTATGGCTTTTTTCACAAACCCTTTGAGGAATGGCAACTCCTAAACCTGTATTGTGGCAAACAACGAAGACCCAAATGAAATGTCGCAAAAGATGGCATTTCTACAGGGCGTGAACTGTTTGCGAAGACAATATCGATTTTCAGAGAATGGGCCAGTGCATGAGATTTCCAAAAATGTAGTATGTGCGATCAGCAAAGCCTCAGATCAGCCTGCGCATACGTGCAGCCTGATCAGAGCCTTTGCTTGTCGCTAAAATATTCTACGACTGTTATACTACTGACCGAACCCTCTAAGATTAAAAGGAGGCTTCACCGGCTCGTCTGAGTCTACACTTGTCAAAATGCCACATTGTTGGAAATCACATGTCACTACTCAGTTATTATTATTTTTTGGAAATCATGGCCTGTAACCCTACAACATCCTGACTTAACTGTATCAAACTATATGTAAAAGCCATTATTGTCATAGGCCTTAAGTTAAAAAGTTTCATTGCCACTAGAACTATTCTGCACCCCCCCCCCTCCCTCCTGTTCTTACACCTATGTATTAGACACTATAAACTATAGAATAATGCAACTGCAGTAACGTGGGCTATCTATACCGATATAATACAATGGTCTGCATTTAATATAACACTAATGGGTCTGTTAATCGATTTTATCATATGACGATGCGTCTGGGAGTAAAATAACACCATGCAATAAAATCGATAAACCACCTTTGGTTTACAGATATACGGGAAACGTTATGACGTCCATAATAACGCTGCCTACATAATGACAAAATTATAACTTGTTAACGCCAGAAATAAGATTTCAAAGTCATCTTAATGTCATAATGGTAAATAGAATCTAACATTCGTGCTCCCGTATCATTGAATTTATTAAACTCGTTGCAAAAAAGAGATAAAATGCTCGGCAAGCCTCGCATTTTATATATTTTCCTCAACTCGTTTAATAAATTCAATAAAACACGAGCACTAATGTAAGATCCTCTATATATAGTATGATTGGCCCTGGAAAATGGATAGTGACTGGAAGCATACAGCCACTTGGCTACTGTGAAATACTGTAAATTCGGAAATTTTCGCGAGGGTTTTATTTTCGTGAAACTTCGTTTCGTGAAAATAAAATCCTTGCGAACTGGCGAAATCACTCTGTCGATTAGTAGTATAGGTAAATCATACATAATCGCGAATTTTTTCGATCGCAAATTTGTCTTATAACGCTATTCGCAAAAATAAAATTCTCGCGAAAAATTTCCAGATTTACAGTGGTTACAAAATACAGTGTCATATTTTTCTCAGATTTGATGAATATTTTGTGAGTTTATGTAATTAAGCAACAATCAACATGATTTTTAATACATTCGCCCTCGTTTTTTTTACATTAGTTAATGTATGAAAAACAAGGGTTGAAACCTTTATTATTGCATAAAAACCTGCGTCGCACGCTATTAACGACCATGTTATAACTGACAAACAAAATCATGTTTAAATCAGGCAATGCACGTGCTTTTGATACACGGCTTCTGTGCTTTATATATACGCCTTCTAGGCCGTCACAAAAATTGACGTTATCAGCAGTAACGTGCATAGAATTGAACGTAATTTATTGACATTAGGATGACGCAAGTCCTTGCTCTGGAACAGGCGTTTTCAAAACCTAAGAATCTTTCATGTTTTTGTGCGTCATTATAGTAGTACAAAAATGAAGTTTTCGAAGCGTTTTTCTAAGTTTTCAAGTGACAAAATGACTTTATAAATAATAACGATAAAACATTGTTTTCTGATACACTAACATCTGCTTAGACCCCACGGGGTTATTAAAACTCTTGCCTTTCAGGCTCGTGCTTCAAACATCACCCTCGGGGTGCAGCAGATGTTAATACATACAAAAACATGTTTGATCCACCCTATAATAGAATACAGACTACCTGATGATGAATGTGACAAAATTAAGCTTACCATTTGGGTCTAGAGATATGAATTTTGTACGCTTTGACAGCCACAACCAAGGGTACGATGGCCCAAATGGCTCACTTTTTCATTTCAGTGACAATTCACAATTCTGAATTCTGAATTCCGAATTCTGAATTCTGAATTCTGAATTCCGAATTCTGAATTCTGAATTTTGAATAAACTTGATAGACGCTTTTCTTTACTATATCATACACTTTTGTAAAACGCCAGACAGAGTGAGTACACCCTACCCTCCAGAGGATTGCACTTAAGGGTTTATTCAATAGAATAGGGGGTACTTTGTGAAGTAGAAGTTCCTGTGTGGAGTTTAAGGTACTCCCTTTTGCACATAGAATAACGCATAATCTATAAAGTACCTCCTGCGCAAGTGCTTTAGCCCTACTGAAGAAGGCACCTTTCTTCTAGCGGGTACTCCCTACCCGACAGAGTACGCTATGGGGGACATGTGTTACCTGTAGAGTGGGTGATCTCTGTAGACACTCCATGGGGGTTGAGGTACTCTGTAGAGTAGAGGTTCTTCCTAGAGTAGGAGGCACGCATGGGTGTTTATTGGTTACCAGTGCACCCTAGTCTAGAATGGTAATCTATGCAGCAAGGGTTATTATGTACATAAGAGTTACACTGTAAGATATATACCATTGGAGGTAACTTTTGAATGTCAATAATAATTCACAATTCTGAATTCTGAATTCTGAATTCCGAATTCTGAATTCTGAATTCCGAATTCCGAATTCTGAATTCTGAATTCCGAATTCTGAATTCTGAATTCCGAATTCTAAATTCTGAATTTTGAATAAACTTGATAGATGCTTTCAGTTACTATATCATACACTTGTGTAAAGCGCCAGACGGACTGAGTTCAAAATGGCCGTGCATATTTGATCTTTGGGAAGGAGATAATAACATCTGCCCCCGCATGGTGTTATAAATAGACGTTATAAATAGACAGCCCCTAAAAAACCCATGTCTATTAAGAGTGATTAACAAGATACCTCTTTTAAAAAAATAATAGGTCATGAAGATCTTATAATGGGGATGGATGTTTAATGTAAATGGTCGCACATAATTTCTTACACTTTGAAATTGCCGCAAACCCCCAATCGTCCACTTAGACTCAGATCAGCCTGCGCAGTTGTAAATGTATCAGCGTACTCGCTATTTACTTTATGAAGATGACAAATACAAACACTAGTTTCTTTAACTATGTGAGACAATCTTATATCGTAGAGGAGTAATCTGCAAACATGTATAAATGCCCTTAATAGAAAGAAAGCAACTATATGGGCATTAACATATCAATATGTTTATTCATTGTCATGAGACGGTCACCACTGAGCCAACTGACAGAGCATGTTTCATACCCTAGGGATTAATAAACATACTCCATCCGTTGTCATGAGATGATGACAACGGGCGGAGCATGCTTCATACCCTAGGGATTAATAGCCCTGCTATGTTCGTAGTCATGAGATGATGACAACTGACGGAGCATGTTTCATACCTTAAGGGGGTATCACCATGTTCTTACTGTTGTCATGGGACGATTACAAGTGACGGAGCATGTTGCATACCTAAGGGATGAATAACCATGCTACGTCTGTTGTCATGAGACGTTGACAACTGACGGAGCATGTATCATACTCAAGGAATAAATAACCATGCTCTGTCCATTGGCATGAGACGATGACAACTGACGGAGCATGTTTCATACCTGAGGGATATATAACCATGCTCAGACCGTTGTCATGAGACGACAACCAACAAAGCATGTTTCATACCTTAGGGATGAATAACCATGCTCTATCCCTTGCCATTAGAGGATGACAACTGACAGAGCATGTTACATACTTGAGGGATATATAACTATGCCCTGACCGTTGTCATGAGGCGATGTCAATGGTGGGAGCATGTTTCATACACGAGTAATACATGACCATGCTCCGACCGTTGTCATGAGACGATGACAACTGATGGACCATGTTTTTTTACCCAAGGAATACATATCGATGCTCTGACCGTTGGCATGAGACGGTGGCAACTGACGGAGCATTACTCATACTTGAGGAATACATTACCATGCTCTGACCGTTGTTCTGGGACGATGACAACTGATAGAGCATGTTTTGTACATTAAGGATGATTAACAATGCTCTGTACGTTTTCATGTGACAATGACAACTGACGGAGCATGTTTCATAAATGATTGATATATAACCATGCTGTGACCGTTGTCATGAGACGATGACAACTGATGGAGCATTATTTATACCTTAGGGATATATTACCATGCTCTGACAGTTGTCATGAGACGTTGACAACTGACGGAACATGTTTCATAACTTAGGGATGAATAACCATGCTCTGAACGTTGTCATGGACGATGACAACTGACGGAGCCTGATTCATACCTTAGGGATTTATTACCATGCTCTGACCGTTGTCATGAGACGATGACAACTGATGGAGCATGTTTCATACCTTAGGGATAAATAACCATGCTCTGACACTTGCAACTGACAGAGCATGACTCATATTTGAGGAGTATCATCATACTCTGACCATTGTCATGAGACGATGACAACTGACGGAACATGTTTCATACCTTAGGGATGTTTTACCATGCTCTGTCCGTTGTCATGAGGCGATGACAACTGACGGAGCATGTTCATACATGAATGGTATACATGTGTATCACCATGTTCTGAACGTTGTCATGAGACGCTGACAACTGACTGAGCATGAATCATACCTTAGGGATATATTACCATGCTCTGACCATTGTCATGAGAAGATGTCAACTGACGGAGTATGTTTCATACCTAGGGGTTGAATAACCATAGTCTGACCGTTATCATGAGAAGATGACAACTGACAGAGCAGGTTTCATACATTAGGGAAAATGCTCCGTCAGTTGTCATCGTCGCATGACAACGGCCAGAGCATGGACATTCATCCCTAAGGTATGAATCATACTCTGTCAGTTGTCATCGTCTCATGACATTGGTCAGAGCATAATAGTATATCATACATCTATGAAACCTAGCCCGACAGTTGTCTTCGTCTTATGACAACGGACAGAGAATGGTTATTCACCTCTTAGGTATGAAGCATGCTCCGTCAGTTGTCATCGTCTCATGGCAACGATCAGGTCATGGTAATATATCTCTAAGTTATAAATGATGCTCCGTGATTTGTCATCGTCTCATGACAACGTTCAGAACATGGTGATATCCTCCTCATGTATGAAACTTGCTCCATCAGATGTCATCGTCTCATGACAACAGTCAGAGCATGGTAATATATCATTCATGTATGAAACATGCTCCGTCTGTTGTCATAGTCTCAAGACAACGGTCAGAGCATGGTTATATATCTCTAAGGTATGAATCATGCTCCGGCATTTGTCTTCGTCTCATGACAACCGTCATAGCATGGTGATATATCACTCAAGTATGAAAGATGCTCCGTCAGTTGTCATCGTCTAATGACAACGGTCAGCGTATGGTATTATATCATTCATAAATGAAACATGGTCCGTCAGTTATCATGGTCTCGTGACAACGGACGTAGCATGGTAATTCAGCCCTAAGGTATGAATTATGTGCCGTCTGTTGTCATCGTCTCATGACAACGGTCAGAGCATGGTAATATATCAAACATCTGTGAAACATGCTCCGTCATTTGCCTTTGCCTCATGTCAATGGACAGAGCATGGTTATACATCCCTAAGGTATCAAACCTGCTTTGACAGTTGTCGTCGACTTATTACAACGGTCAGAACATGGTGATATATCCCTCATGTATGAAACATGCTCTGTCAATTGGCATCGTCTCATGACAACGTTCCGTTAGAGCATGATAATATATCTCTAAGATATGAATCACGCTCTGTCATTTGTCATCGTCTCATGACACCAGTCAGAGCATGGTGATATATCACTCAAGAAATAAAAATGCTACTTCAGTTGTCATCGTCTCATGATAACGGTCAGAGCATGGTAATAAATCATTGATGAATGAAACATGCTCTGTAGGTTGTGATTGTCTAATGACAACGGTCAGAGCATGGTAATATATCTCTAAGGTACGATTCATGCTCCGTCAGTTGTCATCGTCTCATGACAACGCTTAAAGGATGGTAATATACCATTCATGTATGAAACATGCTCCGTCAGTTGTCTTCGCATCATGACAACGCTTAGAGGATGGTAATATACCATTCATGTATGAAACATGCTCCGTCAGTTGTCTTCGCATCATGACAACGCTTAGAGGATGGTAATATACCATTCATGTATGAAACATGCTCCGTCAGTTGTCTTCGCATCATGACAACGCTTAAAGGATGGTAATATGCCATTCATGTATGAAATATGCTCCGTCAGTTGTCATCGTCTCAAGACAATGGTCAGAGCATGATTATATATCTCTAAGGTATGAATCATGCTCCGTCAGTTGTCTTCGCATCATGGCAACGGATAGGCCATGATAATATATCCCTTAGGCATGAATCATGCTCCGTCATTCGTCATCATTTTATGACAAAGGTCAGAGCATGGTAATATATCATTAATGTATGAAACATGCTCCGTCAGTTGCCACCGTCTCACGCCAACGGTCAGAGCATGGAAATGTATTCCTCAGGAAAGAAACATGCGCCATCAGTTGCCATCGTCTCATGACAACGATCAGAGCATGATAATTTATTCCTAAAGTATGATTCATCCTTCGTCAGTTGTCATCTTCTCATTAGAACGGTCAGAGCATGGTTATATATCATTAATGTATGAAACATGCTCCGTCAGTTGTCATCGCCTCATGATAACAGACAGAGCATGGCATGTATGAAACATGCTCCGTCAGTTCTCATCATCTCATGACAATGGTCAGAGATTGATGAAACCCCCTCAAGTATGAGTCATGCTTTGTCAGTTGCTATCGTCTCATGACAACGGTCAGAGCATGGTTATTCATCCCTAAGGTATGGAACATGCTTTGTTGGTTGTCGTCTCATGACAACGGTCTGAGCATGTTTATATATCCCTCAGGTATGAAACATGCTCCGTCAGTTGTCATCGTCTCATGACAACGGTCAGGCCATGGTTATATATCCCTCAAGTATGAAATATGCTCTGTCAGTTGACATCGTCTCATGACAACAGTCAGAGCATGGTTATATATCCCTCAAGTATGAAATGTGCTCTGTCAGTTGTCATCGTCTAATGACAACGGACAGAGCATGATTATTCATCCCTAAGGTATGAAACATGCTTTGTTGGTTGTCGTCTCATGACAACGTTCTGAGCATGGTTTTATATCCCTCAGGTATGAAACATGCTCCGTCAGTTGTCATCGTCTCATGCCAATGGACAGAGCATATTTATTTATCTCTCAAGTATGAAACATGCTCCGTCAGTTGTCATCGTCTCATGACAAAAGACTTAGCATGGTTATTCATTCCTTAGGCATGCAACATGCTCTGTCACTTGTCATCGTCCCATGACAACAGTCAGATCATGGTGATTCCCCTCACGTATGAAACACGCTCTGTCAGTTGCCATCGTCTCATGACAACGGTCAGAGCATGGTAATATATTCCTCAGGTAAGAAACATGCTCCGTCAGTTGTCATCGTCCCAAGACAACGGTCAGAGCATGGTTATATATCCCTGAGGTAAGAAACATGCTCCGTTAGTTGTCATCGTCTCGAGACAGCGGACAGAACATGGTTATTAATCCCAAAGGTATCAAAGATGCTCCGTTTATTGTCATCATCTTATGACAAAGATCAGAGCATGTTGATACCCCCTTAAGGTATGAAACATGCCCCGTCAGTTGTTATCATCTCATGACTACGAACAGAGCATGGTTACTAATCCCTATGGTATGAAACATGCTCAGCCCGTTGTCATCATCTCATGACAACGGAAGGAGTATGTTTATTAATTCCCAGGGTATGAAACATGCTCCGTCAGTTGACTCAGTGCTGACCGTCTCATGACAATGATTAGAACATATTGATATGTTAATGCCTATAAAGTTGCTTTCTTTCTATTAGGGGCATTTGGACATGTTTGCAGGCTAGCCTTGTATGATATAAGATCGTCTCACATAGTTAAAGAGACTAAGTCTGCAACTATGAACATTTTTCGATTTTTTTTTATTTTCTTTTTAAATCATTCGTAAAAGTAGAATTAAGTTATGTTTTCACAATAAATCTGTTCACTATAGCTGAAAACTGCACGGAAAATTGAATTATCTTATAAAACAGGTGTGTTTTTCTCTCGTTGGTAATTATTTGCATCCCTCCAATAATTATAGACAGGTAAATTTTCCATAAATGCTGTTGTTTTGATACTGATATTTTGTTAAGATTTACATAAGTGGTAAAATGTATACCTGAATTTGAGTTTTTTGACTGTGTTCTTGAAAAATAGAAACATTAGTTCTGAAATTAAAAGATCAAAAGTTACAGACTATGCAGCTTTAAAGAAACTAGTGCTTGTGTTTGTCATCTTCATAAAGGAAATAGCACTTACACTGATACATTTACAACTGCGCAGGCTGATCTGAGTCTAAGTGGACGATAGGGGGTTTGGGGCAATTATAAATTGTAGGAAATTATGTGCGACCATTTACATTAAACATCCATCCCCATTATAAGATCTCTTCATGACTATTATTTTTTAAAAGATGTATCTTGTTAAGCACCATAAATAGACATGGGTTTTTGGGCTGTCTATTTATAACGTCTATTTATAACATCATGCGGGGACAGATGTTATTATCCCCTTCCCAAAGATCAAATTTGTACTTCCATTTTGAACTCAGTCTGTCTGTCGCTATACACAAGTGTATGATATAGTAAATGAAAGTGTCTATCAAATTTATTCAAAATTCAGAATTCAGAATTGTGAATTAATATTGACATTCAAAAGATACCTCCAATGGTATATAGGCCCTATCACCAGTGTAACTCTTATGTACATTATAACCCCTTGCTGCACAGATCACCATTCTAGACTAGGGTGCACTTGTCACCAATAAACACCTATGCGTGCCTCCTACTCTAGGAAGAACCTCTACTCTACAGAGTACCTCAACCCCCATGGAGTATCTACAGAGAACAACCACTCTACAGGTAACACATATTCCCCATAGTGTACTCTGTCGGGTAGGGAGAACCCCCTTGAAGAAAGGTGCTTTCTTCAGTAGGGCTAAAGCGCTTGCGCAGGAGGTACTCTATGGATTATGCGTAATTCTATTTACAAAAGGGAGTACCCCGAACTCCACAAAGGAACTTCTACTTCACAAAGTACCCCCTATTCTACTGAATAAACCCTTAAGTACAAACCTCTAAAGGGTAGGGTGTACTCACTCTGTCTGGCGTTTTACACAAGTGTATGATATAGTAAATGCACCCAGGAGACACACGACCAGAGTTTAAAATGTTGGGAGGAGCTTCAAAACCAGTGTTTGTTTTAGTATTAAAATCTGTCAACATCAATTTGCTAGCAAGACTCTCAGTTGTTAAAATAACAATCTGCATTCTGCATTGTGACAAGCATTTTTACAAATCTACACCAGAAAGCTTGATTAATGTTTAGCCAGCAATAACTTTTTTCTTAAAATGTTGTCTGCATTTCTAGTCTGCTGCACACATTTAAATGCACTTCAGACTACATTTTTCATGAAGATTTCTTTTCATGGAAGACAATGTTACCGGGGATCAGTCTGATCTGGGTCCATATTGTTTGCAATATAAGCTACATAAGAACATCAACAGACTAGGGAAGCAGACGATAAGTGGCTAAATACTGTTTCATTTGAAGAAAAAAAATACTTAACAGTAATCTTAATTTATGTGTGTTTTGTAAAACAAATGTGTAAGCTTTAAACCAAATTAGGTGGCAGCAAAACTGCCACATCTTATAATATGAACTAACACTTATTTTTGTGCAATAAACAATCTGTGGTAAAACATTTTCCAGTGATGAGTCCTTAACATTTCTACCTGTAGTTAGGTGGCAGCTGAACTGCCACCCCTTATAGTATAAACTTACACTTATTTCTGGGCAATAAACAATCTGCGATAAAACACTTTCCTATGATAATTCCTTAATATTTCTACCTGTAATATGGTGGCAGCTGAACTGCCACCCCATATGGTATAAACTTACACTTATTTTTTGTGCAATAAACATTCTGCAGTAAAACATTTTCCAGTAATAAGTCCTGAACATATCTACCTGTAGTTAGGTGGCAGCTGAACTGCCACTCCTTATGGTATACACTTACACTTATTTTATGCAATTAAAATCTGCGGTAAAACATTTTCCAGTGATAAGTCCTTAATTTTTCTACCTATTGTTAGATGGCAGCTGAACTGCCACCCCTTATAGTATAAACTTACACTTATTTTTGTGCAATAAACAATATGCGGTAAAACATTTTCCAATGATAAGTTCTTAACATTTATACCTGTAGTTAGTTGGCATCTGAATTGCCACCCCTTATGGTATAAACTTACAGTTAAATAGCATACATTTCAGAATTTGGTGACAGCAGAACTGCAACTGATCCAATTGCTTTAAAAGCTATGTTTTATTCGGTTGTCACGATCTAGATTACAGCACGATCAATAACAGGTAGAAATGTTAAGGATTTATCACTTGGACTTTTTCAACTCATATTGCCTTAGTACGAAAATAAGTGTAAGTTTATACCAAAAGGGATGGCAGTTCAGCTTCCACCTAATAACCTGTAGAAATGTTAAGGATTTATCGCCTGAAAATGTGTACCTCGTATTGTTTTAGTATAGAAATAAGTGGAAGTTTATACCGTATGGGATGGCAGTTCAGCTGCCACCTAATAACAGGTAGAAACTTCAAGGATTTATCGCCAGATAATGTTTTAACTCATATTGTTTTAGTGCGGTAATAGTGGTAAGTTTATACCAATAAGGTAGGCAGTTCAGCTGCCACCTAATAATAGGTAGAAATGTAAAGGATTTATCACCGGTAAATGTGTAACCTCGTATAGTTTTAGTACAAATATATATATATCTGTTATTAGGTAGCAGCTGAACTGCCATCCCTTTTGGTATAAACTTAAAACTTATTTTCGTACTAAAGCTGAGACATCTTTACATTCGCGCGAGACCTGACGATGCCTCATCTAGATCTCTCGCATTTCGCCCTTTGCATCATGGGTAACTAGCGATATTTGGCTAGTCCCGTTCAATTCTCGCGCTGTTGTCATGACAGAATTTATTGTTAAAAATAGTAAAAAGTTGAATTTTTGACAGTTTATCATTTCTGTTTTAGCCAATATTGTTTGGATGTAAAGCCCCGAGTCATGCAAGCATTGATCGCATGATATATTTTTAATAAAAATGGCGGCTCAATCCCAGTGTGCACCGAGCGAAAGGCGACAGGTTTGTTCGTGCTAGCGAGCTTCCTGTTTGCGACAATGTACCAATTTATTAATGCGATAAGCATTATAACTTCCAGTTTCCTAGGGAGCACACTGTATAAACAATTAATCTTGCAGTTTTGAAGAGCAGTTAACATTAAATAAATAGTTGCTGCTGTGGAGATGGATTTAATGTTAATTGACTTACTAGAATCTAGTAAAGCAATTGGTCTCTTTCCTATGGGTAAATGATAGCGTCTATCAAATTTATTCAAATTTCAGAATTCAGAATTCGGAATTCAGAATTCAGAATTCGGAATTCAGAATTCGGAATTCAGAATTCAGAATTCGGAATTCAGAATTCAGAATTGTGAATTGTCACTGAAATGAAAAAGTGAGCCATTTGGGCCATCGTACAAGGGTCAAAGTATTCACGAACGTAAAACATTTTTTTTTTTGATGAGACGATAGTGTTCAAGGTTCCTAACTTCTCTCAGTATCTTATATCAAATTTTATAAAGAAGCATTGTAATAATTGAGAGTTTTCTGCTAAAACATGCCTCAGGTGCCTAAACAAATTGTGTTATTTATTCAGTTTTAATGTACACCCTTTACATATGCTTTGGTTGAGGAAAAACTATAGTTTGTACGTCCTATATTATTTAGGTCTCGACGCGAGAAAACCTGTCTTGGGTGTGGCGAACAACAAAGACAAAGATCATACGCAGTCTGATCAGCGCCTATGTTATTCGCTGATTGAAACGAATTATATCTTAACTTGCTACAAGCAAGTTATCAAATTTCTAGCTAATTTCTGTAGTTGAGGAGATTGGTTTAATGCTTGCTTTGTTGGAAACCCCGATGACAGGTTTTCTAGCGTCAAGGCCCAATTCTGAAAACTGGAAACGTTATTTGTCATTAATTTATGTTCACCCAATACATCAGTAGGTTTCCATGTCTAAGGTTAACTTATCTGTTAAAGTTTGAGCATCAGAGCTCAGAGTTACAATGCCTTCTTAAAGTAAAGGAAGACTAAAGTTAAGCATTGATTTTTCAGAATGCGAAAAATAACGTTTCAAACTGATTAAAATAAAAATAGTTTCATTTTTTTCTGTAGATCACAATGATATCTTTGACCACAAGACTGCATCGAGCCAGGCAATTTATTAAGCATTTAATATAGCATGTTGAAATATCAATACTCCTTAACTTTAAAGAGGCATTGTAATTCAGGGCCCAGGTATGTCTATTGTATTAATGCAAGCTCACATCCACTAATGATTGAACAACTCTTTCCTTGCTAGGAGCATGAATTTTGTACGCTTTGACAGCCACAACCAAAGGTCAAAGCATTCACAAATACAAATAGACAACTTCATACTTATTCTAGCAACAGGTATGGGAAAGTCCATTAAAATGAAAGGGGTAAGACAACCCACCATTCATAACTAAACGTTATATTTCTTTAAACAGGACGATGAAAGACAGACAATGAATGAAAACAGGCAGAATGAATTCTATCAAGATGAAAAGTCGCCATTTGCTGGTACAGGCACTCAAGTACCCGTTGTTAGAGGCTCTGTTGCTGAGTACAAGAAAAATTTAAATGTTCCTAATGTACTAAATCCAATGAAGACCCCATGTTCTACACCACCTGTTTCTACCAGAATTCGTGGATTCAAGTATGACAGAGGACTAAGCGGAAAAGGTGATATAGGTAAACAAATGAAAGAAAGAAATTTACTTGAACGTAAAAATGGTAAAGCTACAAATGACAGTTTGGTGCCAAGCTTAGAAAAGCTAATTGGTGGAGATAGTGCTGTGTATGGTGACAGCAAAATAGTGAAAAATACGTCAATTGACAAAAGGTACACTAAACTAAAGCGTAAGTTCCTTAAGCATAAAAAAGATCTGACAGATGGGAATCAAAGTGATGGTCAGCTGGCTGATAATGAGGGTTCATCACAGCCAAGCCGAGCTGATGGGTCATCACAGCCCAGCAGAACAGAAGTGTCCTCACAGCCAAGTAGATCAGAGAGTGATTCTGGTTTTATTACTGACATAAGTAAACGTCCTGAATTTTCCCTACATGAGCGGTTTGAAAGATATATGGGACCACGCGTCATTACTGCAGCAGAGGTTCATGAGCCAGAAAACAGAAATATATATGAGCTGTCCCAGAGGACAGGTGTTGAAAGACAGAAGTTAAAGAGAAAATTAAAAACAATCAAAAGTTCTTCGGGGCATTTGAAGCACTCAACACCAATTCTCCCAGATAGTCCCCGCAAATACATAGCACCAGATAATGATGATATAGATGTAGAAAAGGGCATCGTTAATACTCAATTAAATAAAGTGTCGAATTCGCATAATAAAGATGAATCAAAACTGGAGTATGAGAGAGAAATCACTGATATAAATCTTCATCTTAATGATGATAACCTTGATGATGATATTGTCATAGAACGCGTAATATCAAAACCACAAACTGTTGTCAGAACAGATCTTAACTACAAGCCAAGCATCAACCTACCAGGGCGCCCACAGAGAGTGGACTCTATAAGAACGAATCTGCCCTCTACTTCTAGTGAAGGTAAAACTCCAACCAAAAATACAAAAGAATTTATGTTTCAAAGGAAAGACACTGGTAGTACCGAAAGTAAAGCAGCGAAAGCAACAGAAAGCTTGAATGAGGCTATGGAGTTAATCATGGATATAGGCAGTTATATTTCACCAATTGAGAATGGTGCTAACAACGTAACTGTAGATGATGAACTTTCCACGACCGGAGTATTGACACTGGAACCCGATTATAGCGAAAAGGCCAGCAAAGACGATAAGCAATCCAAGGAACCCAATTTCAATGATGAAAGTATTGCAGATGCTGATTTATCTAGTGTTACATATAACTTTACATGGGACAGTGAAAGTCAAGCGAGTCAAAGGAGAGGTAAAAGGACTCGAAAAAAGAAGCGTATCAAAGAAAGTTCTAGTGGAGAAAGTGAAAAGTACTTTGATAGCGGATCTTCATTTTATAGCGGTAGGGTTTCACGTGATGCCTTACCTGATGATTTAATTCGCCATGTCAAAAGCCGGGAGAGTTACTGTTAGCTCGTATACTTGGAAGATAATTAATAGAAGTAGAAGATGACTTCCAATCTATATGTAATTGTATTTGACTTTCTACTTACTGTAAAGGCGGCGCCTCATGAATGCGTAATTAAGACTGGTCAACTTTAGACATACGTAAAAGCTTAAAATGAGGCGTGGTTTTATTCAAAAGAAACTGTAATATCTTGCGCCGTTGCCTCAGTACAGACGCAAAACACATTATTTAGTCCTTAAAACGCCAGCAAAATATCTGCATCTGAAAATGTCTATTTAACATAAGCAAAGAGGCAAACAGGAGCAGTCTGATCTGGGTCCACACTGTTTGCCTATGAGGCTTCAAATATTTTAGTGGACGACAAAAAACACACATTTTGCGATTATATGCTTTAAGGGTTAATAAATGTGAGTTCAGTGTGTATATGGCTAGGATTTTTATGAAGTGCACGCACGTTTTCGCGGCTCAAAAAGCTTATTAATTTTTTACCTGTACCAAATTATGAATACAACCTTATTTCCCTTCCTTAGCAGACGCAATAGCCGAACCACGTCCTGATATGAATATTAGGTTGCCGCCTTTATAGTAAGCGAAAAGTCTATTAATACATGACAAAACCAACAAAAAACATATGGGCTCATTTAAGGCTCAGATTAACCTATGCATCCACCTGGTCAAATCGAGAGCTGTTTTAATGCTCAGTTAAAATGATGATGAAATTAACCATGCTCATAAATGTTAAATTGCCAACAAATGTTGACATTTTAACATATATTACCATGATAATTACAATACCTGCAAGAAATGTCTTTATTTTTTAGCAGTTTAGTTATAATGAATATTTAGATGTTCATTCTCAGTTAAGTTGAGTATGAATAAAGTTAATAACCTTGATGCTAGATCCGAGTATTCACCTTGCACTCAAAGGGTACACTTGTGCCCAGGCGTAATAGATTATATGCTTGTACACAAACATTGGCTCATTTTACTATCAGGAAATATATTTGAGCCGCCACATGTGATTTCCAACAATGTGGCATTTTGACATGAATAGAGTCGGACGCGCCCATGCAAACCCCTTTTAAGCTTAGAAACTCCAAATGATTTTCGGTCAGTAGCCTAAGAATCATAGACTATTCAAAGCACTTGTAAGGGTCTGGTCGGACTGCGCGTATGCGCAGGGTGGTCTGAGCCTTTGCTGGTCGCGCATACCACATTGTTGGAAATCTCATGTCGCAGCTCAATTATTTGATATGGCTCGATAGCTAGGCTGATTTTAACCCTTAAAGCCACAATCACGACTGCAGCAGACGACAAATTTTGAGACATCATTCTCAATTTTCGACAAAATAAGATATGATATTACATGAGAATAGTCTGCCCGCGGACGATTCTCGTGAAATATCATGCCTTATAAAGTGGCAATTTTTTAATTGTCGTCTTCTGCAAATTATAGGTGGCGCTTTAAGGGCTAATTCAAAAAGGCCAATCAAATTATTTTATATAAATATCAACATGACTACAAAACCATCAACGTTATGTTAATCACAAAAAGCTGAAACACACCAAACAGCAATATAATTCGACAGAAATGTCATTTTAATAGTTTGAAAATACAGTTTTGAGCTAAGCTCTACATATCATGATATATTGTCCAGGCATCCTTATAAGAGTGCGTTAATAAAACATAATTTTGTTATTGCTCATCCAAAACATACGTTGTGGGTACTCAAAAGAACCGTCTTAACCGTTCTTTTGAGCACCCTTAACAACGTTTTAACTAATGAATAAGAAAATAGCACGATTGAAACGCATAAATATTCTCTTATCTGGGCCCATGAACTTTGTCCTTTGAATCTTTTTTTTTACATTCAATATTTTAAAACTTTGAAACGAAATTAGTTATTTTTCTATATAACATACTGTACAACGTTTTTTCTTGAGAGTGAAATGACGTCATGCTTTAAAGTCGATACACCACCAGTGGTTTACAAATATTGGTAACCTAATGAAATGACGTAATTAACAACATGTGCAAAGTGTGACAACCTCTTTACTTTTTTACACCAGAAATGATATTTCAAAATAATCTTGATGTTATATAATAAATTGAATCTAACACTAGTGCTCTTGTATTATTGAATGTATTAATCTCGTTGCGAAAAAGTGATAAAATGCTCGGCAAGCCTCGCATCTTATCGCTTTTTCCTCAACTCGCTGAATTAGTTCAATAAAACATGATCACTCATGTAACATCCTCTATGTATATATATCATCACATTGCAGCAAGAATAACATTTTCACCTTTGTATACTGTAAACCTATAATCGGGTACTTTGGCAAACAGTAGATACCCAGAATAAATGACACAGAATGCATCATTTCATCAGAGATTTAGATTTCAATATTCGTGAACTGAGGTATGTATGGTAATTTGGAAAAAATCATTGAAACCTTAACAATTATAATGGACAATTTTATACGTATCATGTTCTTTGTGCGGAATATCCATAGGGAACTTAAGAGTTAATTTGGATGTACACCCGGTAAACACAGAACATTAACAACGTCGCATCGACGTAGATACGACGTTATTCCGACGTAATGTGTTTGTTGGGGTGTTTGCTGGTACAACCGAACTTTGACAAAACTTTGCTCTTGCCTTAGTTGCTTCTTAATTGAAACTTGTCTGTTAGATATTTTGTGATAGATGTACTTAAGTTTGCATTTCTAGTCAACATGTACATGATGTATATATTGTTCAATAAAAATTCATTTCCCCCGTTATTTGGTATTTATTTTATTGTTTCTGCCTTCAACACGACACATGTTATGTTTGTGCATAAACTTATATTAACTTACCAATGAAGCGGCATCACACGTTTTCATCTTTTATAAAATGATAATTAATTGGCAGGCACATGCGATTGTGGTAGGCGAAAAGCTGAGGCTCCGACGAACCTACAGCCTCACTATTTAATTCGTATACATAAAGTATGGCTATAAACAAAGGCTCGGGTCAAATTTAAGCCCTAGTCACATAAGGTAGCTGTGTATGCTTTGTTAAATATATCCCAACTAGCGGCTACTTTTGTTGTCTGCTCATAACCTTTACAAACAGCTTGGACCTAGATCAGGACCGACTGAAAGTACTAAAAATCGGTCCTGATCTGGGTCCAAACGTCTGATAAAGTTTCTGAAAAATTGTTTTGAAAGAAATATTTCTGAAAAATGCATTAAAATTACAAGCTTTATAGGTTTCTTTAGGAATAAGTATTAGGACCTCCACACCCCACCCTACCCTGGCCCCCACAGCATCTAAGAACTTGGACTCCCCCTCTCTCCTTGGAAATATTAGTGCCCTTGGAATGGTCAACTGGAACACTCTGTCGAAAAAGCAAGTAAATGACGGCTGAAACGTCAGTCAGGCTTAGACAACTCTTTTCCCCTTCCACTCTGATATGATAATTTCTGGATCCGCCCCTGTCCGAAAACATGCGAGTTGAACACCAAAACCACCAAGTTGCATCTCGGCATATATACTGAGGGAAAAAAGTTTAGCAATTAGTTATAATGGGTTTTCCCATTGGTGATCTTTTGAGCATTAGATATTTTTTATTAGCGGGTGTGCATGCATGCCAGCTGTTTGAAAATGATCTAATGGCTACCTACAAGAGGTCTAAAGAAACAAATTTGATTTTTATAGCGTGGATTTCATCTGCTGAGCATTTCAATTTCAAACGCTATTTAATTGAAAGTGGGGTACTTTGAGAAACTTCGATTTTCAACTTAAAATTTTACGAAAATGATGAACAGAACATTCAGTTTTAAACAGGTTTTCGGCGGAAAAATCGAAGTTTTAGGAGAAAACTATTAGCACTATTGCCAGATAAGCTGTTTTAGCAAAGGGGCTTAAACTCGGACCTTACATTATGCGAAATGCCGACCGGCTACCGTCATCATACTCGTAAACGTTTCTCAACAATATTTTTGATATTATGAAATAAAGAATCCTATTTCATCTGAACTGTGATTCTCTAAAGTATATTGTTAAACTTATTTCCCTCCGTATATATAGGTAGATGTTTAGCTGCGCTGTAACATTTTAGAAGTGGCCTATTTAAGCGGGAAATTAAAACCCCGGCACATCCACGGCACTGCGGGGACAAATCGTAGGTCAAAACCCGGCACTTGTGCTCCGCTGTGTATGGTACATTAGTACTGGTTCGACACAAGAAGACCCGTCCCGACATGACTGAAAAAATGTTGACTGGGACGTATAGAATCCAATCAAACAAAACAAAACATAGATGAACTATAATAAGTATTGGTAAAACAACAGAAGCTGCTGCTGTTTATTGGTAAAGCCTTTTAGACCTCCCATCAATTGGAAGAGTCTATCCATTTCCACATTTAGGGTTGCTGCGTGGCTTTTTTTTTGTTTTTAGCCAACTTTAAATAGACAATTTTGTGATTAAACAGCGAAGACCCTGATCAGGCGCCGCGTTGTGTAGCATCTAATGGATCTTCACCGTTTGACTATGACCTATAAAAGGGACACCAGACCAATTAGAGTGGTAGTTTGACTGTTGCACAAAAAGGTGTGAAATAGTTATATACGTGCGAAATAGTTGTGAAATACGAGTAGGGGCATTGTTTATGTTCGTAAAGAATTCACTGTACACTTCCACCAAGCGCTTTGAGGCGTGACTGTAACGGTAAATGCATTGGATAAATCGAGGGTCATGCCTTAGAGGTCGTGGTAGAAGTATACAATAAGTATGGTCTAGATACATCATTAGAGTTTAGTTCAGATCAGCATGGTGAAGCACAGTGGCCAAAAATCAAGCTATTTTAAGCTCGCAGCCAACATAGCGTTAGACGCTGTTATTGTATTTGCCAAACCGAATTGTCTTTTGCACCATCAACATTATTCATTCTTACGCTAATAATGAGCAGGTATAACGAAATATAAGCATAATATTTGCTCCCTAAGACCAATCAATATACCAAAATCAGCACAGTAAATTGCTGGTTCATATGCCTGTTACATTGTAAAATAACGACTATGAATACATTTTGAATTTTCTTCTAGTTTTGCATAGCCAATATTACGTGTCATCATTCGTCAACAACTATATTGACACATAGATGGAAACGTGTACCTGGCAACTCCATGTTCTGTCATACACCATGTTAAAAATATGGGTGGGGGAAACCAACCCCAGGTGGAAAAAAATAATAAAAAAATCAGATCTGCATACTTTTCTTATTGCAGTGAGTGAAAGAGGCACGAAACAGGTTTAAGTTTTTTTTGTTTTTCTTTTTCTTTTTCAAAATATAGTTACGCTTCATGACGTCATTTAAAAGGTTTATGTACAAGCAACGGATTTTTTAGCAAAACAATTGGCTTTTTGTTCTGATAAAAACAAAAATGTTTAATATTCTTTTTTATGAAAGTTACCATAACACTTTTACTAGTTTACCTGTTAAACGAGGCAACCTATAATAATAGTTTACACATAACATATTTTAATGTCAAATTCAAATACAGGTATCTGATCATTTCTAATCGTAACACCTTTTTCAACTGTTAAACGGTATTTGCCTACAATTTGCTTAGGTTACCAATAACTCCTTCAAACCCAAATACTTGTTGCGAAAAGCTATAATCGCCAAAGAATATTATAGCACTATGTATCTTCTGTCTGCAGCCGAAGTTTCAGGAGTCTTGTATGGAAATCAACCGATTTTCAGGCAATCCTTTTAATCTGTTAGAAACAAGGTCTACCGTAATTGTCATATTTCTATCATATTTCCAGTGTCCTGTATATAGGTGTATCTTTAGCTCTTGGAAGTCATTTAAGCAATGCATTTTGAAATATTTTTAGGTTACATGTACATGTACATATAATGCTCAATCGTTCCAAATATTTATGTAATAGTTATACCATGGGTTGTCCGCCTGTACGAGGAGATAATCCACGAGCTTTAGAGAGTGGATTATCTTACGTACAGGTGGACAAACATGGTATAACTATTTTACACCTCCTACATCTGTGTAGACCTTGCACATCACTAGATATTTCGTGGTTAAGTTTGTAAGGGTGATATATATTTTTTGCCTCTAGCGAGATTAGAACCCACGACCATGAGAACTCCGCCTAGCACTACACCAGACACCGACGCTATCAACTGCGCCACTGAGACATCCCCAAAAAAGGATGTTCAGGAAGCGCTGATATTGACGGCGACTGATGTAGAACACGTCGTAAATTGGTTCCTTTTCAAAGGATGGCATCTATTTAGTTCGCAAATGAAAGCCTGATGGATCCAAGGATACAAGTGAAATTAGATAAATATCAGAAGTGCACAAACATCAT
The DNA here is from genome assembly GCA_964019695.1 of Loripinus fragilis. Classification (NCBI taxonomy): domain Eukaryota; kingdom Metazoa; phylum Mollusca; class Bivalvia; order Lucinida; family Lucinidae; genus Loripinus; species Loripinus fragilis. Next base: position 39,499,000 of record OZ026517.1, read on the forward strand.
TGCTTTCGAGCTACACAGGATCAGTTACTGATGCAGATTCATACAGTAGATGAATACAGGGGGATATAATGAAGCATCTGAGCCGATAGATGCTGTAAATATTTTGCCTCTAGCGAGATTCGAACCCACGACCATGACAACTCCGCCTAGCACTACACCAGACACCGACGCTACCAACTGCGGCATTGAGACATCCTCAAAAAAGGATGTTCAGGAAGCGCTATATATATAAAGTATGTATTAACTTTCGCTCGTTTCAATAAATCTAGAGCTCTACAAAGTTATCAAATGTACCTCGTACACGTACATTGAGTTGTACATCATAAACGTTTAACATTATAAATAATTATTGAGGTTGGGCTAAGCTATCTTGAGTAGAGTGATGATTTGGCATTTTATGTTCTAGAACTCGATCATCGCTGTATAAGTTCGGACAGGTCAACACAATAAGAAAGATGCTTCCATATTATCACTACACATTACAATTTCCGCCATGTCATGGGAATCCAATTTTTAAAGGGGTGGGGTTCTGCAAGGCTGCGACCAACAATGGCGAGTTTCAGCATGCTAATTCATTCGCGATTAGGAAGGTGCACCAATTTCTATAAAAGGCCAGGCCTCGCGGTTATAAAACTTTTCTCATGCTAAACTTAACTGAGCACGAAATTTATCCTGCTAATAAATGTTAAAATGCCAACAATTGTACAATTGTTGGCACTTTAACATTTTGTAAGGAGGATAAATACAACATCTGAGGGTAGAAAAGCTAGAAAAATCAGTGTTTTCAGCATATTTGTTTTTATGAGCAGTCAGCTGAGATGAGCATGAAAACGTTTTATAACCTAGGGGCCAGGCTGGTTGAGGTCTTCTAATAGCTTGTACAAGTGACGCATGATGTTTATTTGCACTTGAGCTTAAGCGTATTCGAATCAATAGTAAAAAAACAAGACGGCCTTTTGCGTCAGCAATTAGCACGACGCTCCTGCGCTACTATACGCATCAACATAAATATTTTCATTTTCTGTTGTGGACTTAGCGCCCTCTTTGTCATTACATGCCACACGCTTTCACGTACAGGATCAATTAACACAGAGATTCAATTAAGGTGTTATTTGCATTATTTAGTCCAAGTGATAACACGATGTCCTTTATTAAACGGTTCCGAGAAAATTCTCAACTTCCCAATTATTCGTTTTCTTTTTGTATTGAACGGTTGCTAACCAATAGGAAACATATTAACAATGCTAATACTGCTGAAATTTATTTGTTCAACAGCTTGCAAACATTTACCCTTGCTTAATACTGGTAAAACACAGAAAGACCCGTCTGGACATAACTGAAACATTGTTGACTGGAACGTAAAGCATCAAACCAAACGAGGAACATCGTTTAGTTCCGGTTTTGATCCGGATAAGGACTTTGAAGCGTAAAATTGTAATTATTTTCTTACCCATCAATTTATACATGTGTTTTGGGCGCTAAAAAGAACCGTCTAATTGAGACGGTTCTTTTGAATACCCACAACATATGTTTTGGTTGAGAAATAAGGAATATAATTTTCTATTGTGCACTCTTATCTGGAGGCATGGTAACTTCCAGGATGTTGCTTCTTTCCTTTACCCTATTTGAATTCATGGGCGGAGAGTCTCCTGTTTTCTCAAATACTAAATAACAATTAACTTGTTCATGGAAGGAAACAATAAGAACGCTGATCAGACTGCAGTGTGATCGGGGTGTGGTCCATATTGTTTGCAGTACAGAACATAGGCAGCGAGAATTGTCGTGACAGGCGGGAAACGGATAAAACTTGTAACTATGGCAAACTGTGAAGACATGTTGTTTGCAAACCCCCGAAGCCAGGGTGATCCAAAATTATTATTCTGATATCATTTCTGTGCCTTGTACATGTAATTGTTACATACATCGCACGATTTTTAATATCAACTTAGTTACTAAAACAAGACATTTCCAAGTTTTAGTGTACATTAAAGTCGTTCTTATTTAAAAAAAAATAAGTAAACTCGCCTTTTAGAATTTACAACAAAATTTCAATGTGGCTTCCATTGTGCTATAACGACGTCAAGCATCTTTTTTAAATTGTCAATAACATTGATGCGCATTGCAGGTGTCATGAAGAGGCTTTTCTAAAGGCATGTGTTTTCTAGTTACCCCATACTTGACAGTTCTGCCTGTTTAGAGTGTCATTTAAATAACAAATAAAGTTTCATCTGAAACCATATTTTCTCAACTGTGTCCTTCCATTCAGCAAATTCTAGTCTGCTGTGTTTATGTCTATTTCTTTCAAATGTTGCATTATAGACATCAAATAGGGAATGAAAACACAACGCTATGTACATGTCCTAAACGTATTGGCAATGTCTCCAAGAACTTCTCATACTGATTGTCGTGGTGTTTCCTGAAAACACTTCCGGGACCTCTGCAATGTTCTTTGAACTGTCGACTTGATCGTTGTCCTCTGTGGTTGTGTCGGCTACCCTCAACTGATCCAGTCTGTCGAAATATATTAACAAGCTGATGCACTTGAAGCTTTGTGACTCTTAGGGAGTGCAGTGGCTCAATGGTTGAGTGCTTGACTTGAGACCGAGGGGCCGCGGGTCCGAGTCTCACCGGCGTCACTGCGTTGTGTCCTTGAGCGAGACACATCATTCCTAGCTTAGTACTGGTTCAACCCAGGAAGACCCGTCCCTTCTACCTTGAAAGATTGTTGATGGGACGTGAAGAATCAAATCAAACAAACAAACAAAAACTTTGTCATCTTTTGGATCAAGCTCGAATCAGAAAACATTTTCACGGAGATGTGCATTGATGGCTGCAAAATGTAACTTCAACGAACTTACTGTTACAGTACTGTTTACTTCTTTGAGCCGGTGTCCAGAAAAAAAGGTAAAATTTGCATGTGCGCCCCTCGAAGACTCAGATCAGACTGCGCACCCGCGCAGTCTGATCAGAGTCTTAGATGAGCGCTCTCTGTATAGCCACGTAACCAACGTTTCTTCAGTCGGAGAAGTAAGACCTTGGCCAGACTGTGCGCATGCGCAGACTGATTGGAATCGTCTCTGTACGCACATGCCAACTTGTACCTTTTGCTGGCTACCGGCTCAGTCATCTCCGTATGCCCTCTGCGCCTATGACTTATCGATATTCGATTGTCCCTGGAAGGCAAACGTACAGAAACAGTAATCGAAAAGGATTATGGGGGCTTTCTTGTAACAAATCCCCTCATTTATAATGCCATGATTTTAGATGCCCTTATCAAGCCATATCATTCTACCATACATTTGCATCATCCTCTCATTGCTCACAATTGCAAACCATGAAAATGTCAGTTGGTCCGCATTTTTTTATATATATTTCAACGGCGCTGAATCCACAGGTGCTCGAATTTATGAAAATTTGCTACCTTGTCTGATGCTTAGGAGCCCTTATTTTCATTTCATCCAAAAAGTTCGAGAAAATTACAGCCAATGAAAAAATTGACCAAAGTAAAGTGATTCATTGAAAAATCATTTTTCTTATACTCGATTTTATTTATTTTTTTCAAATCTTTTAAAAATAGTCGAACTTTCGCCTTTTTAAAGCATATAGCACGCTTCGCTAGGCCTTAATCACTCAAAAATCATGACTTCAAGCCCCTGTGGCTTAATCCGGATTTATCCTTTTTTAGAAAACACTGTAGATCCAGATAAGCTGGCTTCTTCAGAAGCCAGCTCATCAGGATCCACAATGTTTTCTATTCTGATTGAAAATACGTGCATTCAACAAGATTGCTGTAGTTTAATACGATAAAAATTGGGGAGGAGAGAATAATTTAAGATATTCAGCATGACAGGGATTAAGATGGTCATACTGCTAAGAATTGACTACGTCTGTTTTGACTCGAGAACATTGATCCTCGATTATCTGCTTAGCTACAGAGACTGTCTTGAATCTGGAATAATGCACGCGTGTACATGCAGTATGTAAACAGATAGTTTTTACACTACCCAACCAACGAATAACAAAGATGCTGACCAGACTGTACAGATGCGGAAAGTTTCGTCAGGTGGGGGGGTTGGGCGGAGAATCAGATCCAGAGTTTTAACAACGTTTTTTAAGTCATTTTAACAGATTGGAGAGGGGGACCAATTCTTAAGAAAACCTTTACCCAGTAAACAAATCGGGCAACCATCGGCCCGCTGACGAAGCGCCATTTAAATGGTAATTCGCTGACGGGCCGATGATGGCCCACTGAATGTCGGCTTTCCTGGGGGATCCATAGCAGTAATTTCCAAAGGAAACCGACAGCTGAGTATTTTTTTCCAGGGGGGGGGGTCTGCAACCCAAGCTCCCACCCCTTTGGATCCACGCATGCAGTCTGTGCGGATATGCAGACTGGTTTGCGACTTTATTGTCCAAATACTACAGAAACTGAGGTTTTCTCACGTCGTGTGCCAAAAATTAGTCTTAAGTGACCTTCATAAGAAGGAGAAGCTAAAAAGCATCTATTACTTGACTTATCGCTTACTGTAAAGGCGGCAACTTTAATATTCATATCTGGGCGTGGTTCGGCTATTTCATCTGCTAAGTAAGGGAAATCAAGTTTTATTTATAATGTGGTAAAGAGTTAATAAGCTTTTTGTGCCGAGCAAACGTGGGTGCATTTCATGAAAATCCTAACCGTATACACAATGAATTCACATTTCTTAACCCTTACAGCGCATAATCACAAAAAATGTATGTTTTTGTCGTCCAATAAAATATTTGAAGCCTCACAGACAAACAGTGTTGACCCAGATCAGACTGCTCCTGTAGGAGCAGTATGATCTGGGTCCACAATGTTTGCCACTATGCTAATGTTTTAATAGACATTTCAGATGCAGTTATTTTGCTGGCGTTTTAAGTTCTAAATAACGTGTTTTGCTTTTATACTGAGGTAATGGCGCAAGATGATACAGTTACTTTTGAATAATTCAGCTTTAACCCATGTCTAAGGTTAACCAGTCCTAATTACGCATTCATGAGGTGCCGCCTTTACAGTAACCAAAAAGTCAAGTTATACTGGCAATCGCTGCAACAGTTTGTCTAATTTCTTCTCTTAATAAAGGTGGCGATTTACGTCATAGCAATGATATCGGGTACCCCATGGTACGAACATAAATTTTCGCTTATTTCAAAAAAGGCAATTTTTTGCAAGAATATACATCCACACGGAAAAACTTATATACATTCACACCGAAAAGCTAAACCATGCATAGGCATACATAGTGCAGGTCGCTGAGAGAGAAAAAACGACACAAAATGATAAACATAAATCCATGTATTACTAACAAAACCATGATGTTCTTGATTGGTTTGTTGCTCTTCAATTAGCGCTGTTAGTTTCGCTAATGAGACATGAAGAAGATTCTCGTATATGAATAATACCAAATGAATCACTATTGTGACATTGTCATCGATTAGCTCTTCTTCAAGACAGTGTAGCTCATTTTTAAACGTTAACTAAAAGATCACATAATGTCCTTAAGCGCCCACCTGACACTGAGAATACGTTATATACCGGTGTTTGAAATTTTGGTTAGAACCAAGCCAGCCTATACATGTTGCCTCGGGCAACTTTCGACCAACCAGAGAAAACACCATTTAAATGGCGTTTCTCTGGTGGGTCGATAGTGGCCTACTTTCAAATGCTTACTGTTAACTCATGCCTGTAAGCGGCGACTTTTGTCGACTGCTGAATATCTTTGCAAGCAGTTTGGACCCAGGGCACGTCGGTTGTGATCTGGATCTAAACTGTTTGACACTCTAATGGTAGGTACATGTATTCCTGATTTGAAGAATTTTTCGAAAAGTTCATTTTGAAAATAAAAATCAGCAGACGACAATAAAAGCATGAAAAATTACCCAGCATACAAGGAGTCAAGGGGCAGCTTGAATAGTCATTTGTGGTAAAAGTTATCAAATGCTAAACGCTTCAACATATCAAATACTGAAAAAGAAGTCCTTTCAGAAACACTAGAGTGTCCAATAGTTCGGATCCAGATATGGACCGACGTTCTAGTGGTCCTGGTCTGGGTCCCAACTGTTCGCAAATGTTATCGGCAGACGACAAAAGTCGCCGCAAGCACATACAACTTACTGCTTATTCAGCGTCTTTGGATTCCTCTTTGATTACACGACGGTTTACCTATGACTTGTATTTGGCTAAGGCCACTGAACTTCACGGGTGGATTTCCGAGTTTAACTCGGGGTGTTTTATTGAAGCTTTTGTGCATATGCGATAAATACCAAAATCCTATGTGCTAACACATATATCGCTTTCACCTTCATTAATGTGAAAATGTTTAAAATTGATAAACAAAGATTGGTATGCGGGAGTGCGAATGCCTCCGCAAGTGCTCGCAATTAAATTCTCTGCGAATACTACATGTAACTTTCCTACTAACGTTAGACTCAATGGTCAATCCAATAAAATTCCAAGCCTCCGGTCCGTTTTACCGTGAATGGCATTAACAAGACATCAAAGTTCCAGCCAATCAGGAAAAAGCCTATGCTGTTATTCAGCGCCTACCTTATTTAATATTCCACATCGATTTACTGCTTTCATTTCGATATAAGAACAAACGGAAATAAGTGTACATGTTTTATTTTGGGAATATTTTAAAAAGTTTGAAAACGTGCACTTGAACCAATGATTTAAACCATAAAAAGGACAATATTAACGTTACATCAATGCTTATCGAGATTGGACAAGCAATACTCAGAATAAGCAAGGGGTTATAAAAAAAAGTTTTATTACTGAATAAATCGGAAATAATATTTGTCGGTTATTACAGGTGAAAACGAATGTTGATGTTTTAAAAACCCGGGTTATTGGTGAATTTGTATTTAGTTTAGGGGCGGTAGAATTAAGCCAAAACGGGGAACTGCATTGAAACCTATAAATTGGCTTTTTACAAAGCCACGGAAGTCATGAGCACTAATGGCACACATAAAGGGACAAGTAATGGGCCGTTCACTTCAAAGAGGCCCCTTGAGCGAACGGCAACAGTACCATTACCACACAAGGGGCTCGAACCACTGCACAGGTCAACACAAAGTTTTCGAACAATAGCGGAACCACCGACAAGCCGTGGGGCAGCCTACCTTCGAAACTCGGTTCCCAAACTTAATGGAGATGAAAAAAGGGATTTTAGCAAAGCGGAACAGTTCAGAATTAAACGAAGATGCAATAGCATAAAGGCGCCCTCGGAGAGTGAAAACAGAACGCTTGAGGTAAGGATTATCACACTGTAAAATTTTACACCAAAGGTGGCAGCTATAATGTCACTGGTCTTGGTATAGCCATTCAACGGATTTAAAACTATGTAAAAATTATACCATGGGTTGTCCGCATGTACGTTGGGATAATCCACGAGCTTTAGCGAGTGGATTATCTTGCGTACAGGTGGACAAACATGGTATAACTACTTTATACCTCCTATATCAGTGTAGACCTTGCACATCACGAGATGTTTCATGCTAAAGTTGGTAAAGGCGGTATAATTTCTGTTCGATTGTGTTGTCCTACAATATATGAAAATAACTACAACAATAACAGGTGGAAATGTTAAATACGAAATGATTTTTTTTCGCCACGAGTCCCGTGCGAGGAGCACAGATGCTCAGTAGTAAAGTGTCCGACTTTAGATGGAAGGGTCGTTCGTTCGTTCGAGCCTCACCGCAGGCACTTAATCAGGTGTATCTTTGAGCGAGACATTGTATCATCTGCTTAATATTGGTTCAACATAGGAAACGTCTCGGTATGTCTGAAAAAATATTGACAGAGATATAAAGCAGCAACTTACAGACAAAAAAGTATGCGTCACAGTCATCTCACTGAGAGAGAGTGGGTTATTTTGCGTGCTGTTTCCTTGTTTGTGTATTTGCTTGTACAGTAAAACCTGAGAAAAACGGTCATTCTCAAAAAGATTAAAAAAAAATCGTTTCCAATACCAATTATTGCCTAATGCAGGTCAAAAGTATTGCAGAATGCTCCAAGGAGCATTCTGCAATGCTTTTGACCTTCATTAAGCTACATTTTGTCATGAAGATCTTTGTTTTGTCTATTTTTGAGTGGCCGTTTAATTTTTCACAGGTATTGTGTCTCTTCCTCTTAAAGACATATGCGGCTATTTCCAATGCGCACCTTTCCCGCGTCTGGAAACGGGTAAAGTTGTCTAGGTCCTGTCTTTCGACCATTAACGGATTCAGATCAACACAGCTTTCCGATATTCTTATGTCATATCGATGTACCGACATTATCTTGACAAAATAAAGTAATTAAAGTGTGTCGGGAATATCTATTGACATCTTATCAGAACTGATCGTCTCAGCACTAAAGACAGATAAATGTAGCTCAGTCGAAATCAAACGACGTACACAATTACCCTGGTTACGAATACGATAGTGGCCGAGTCTCTACTATTTGTACGGTTATTTAGAGCGGCGCACGACCTGACCTTGTGGTCTAGTGGTTAGCGTGTCTGGCTACGAAGCCAGAGGACCAGGATCGATTCTCTGGTGCGCACATATTTTCAGTGTGTTTTTTCTTTCATTTTTAGCATTTTAATGCTAAATTTCTTCATATACTAGTTAAATGGCATCATCAAAGCGACCGAAATGGTTATTCCAGAACTAATAATATTGAATTTCGCATTAAACCTATTGTTAAATTTGGCCCTCTTGAAAGAGGATTAGTTCGGTGACCCCAGATTTTTATTATTTTTTCTGAAAGGTATTATGGATTAAAAATATTTTTTTAAGATTTTCAACATCAGAATTTTTAATACATGATTTATTCTAAAAACAAATTCCAATTTTCGACGAATTGCCAAAATATATCATGCAGTATTTTGTCACAGCATGGGATAACTAATAAACTTGCTCATTTTCTAAAAAGTTTGAGGTCATGGGCAATAATATAAGTTAAAAGAAAGGAGCTGGCTGAAGAGTACAACCGTTTAAGCTCGATATTTAGGACTAGTGTTATTATTTTATATTTTTAGAAAATTGGTCAAATGCTGAAAACTTCAATATGAGATTCTGAAAAAATAAGCACGGTGACATATCCTTTTTATTTCATAAATGGATAGCCCATGCATAAAACAAACTGTATGCAAAGTATTGAACATATTTCAACATGGGAAGTATTTAGTAGCATATGTCCTTAAAGCTTTGGGTTGGTCTTTGATCTGTATATACCCTGGTTATATGTACTTTATTGCTGCACTGTAACTTTACCCTAGGTATAGTCTCTTTCGCATGTGCTGATATTTTCCTTGATAATAGTTAACTTTGAAACTTTCTACGCTGTAATAAATAAGTGTATTTTTTAACCAATTTTGATGGCAGCTGACCTAACACTGATTTTGGTGAAACCGTTTACATGTAACTGCTTTAAACAATACAATACATACAATACAATATATACAATACAACGTTGTATTGGCAACTTAACATTTAACCAATTGTAAACTGGAAATCCGAGGGGTTCCCATAACGGATATTTTGACAAACAGTAAGGACACAGGTGAAATGTTGTTAAATGTGGTCAACACTATTTGCTAAGATAAAAAAAACACTCTTCAGGGATTCTTCAAGTATTTATTAATTTTGCAAAAACCTCGGCAATAAAACTTCAATGGTAAGGACCTCGGACAGTCTTAATGAAGAATTGCCCATAAAAATGGAAAGAGAAAAAATTCAAAGAAAATGCTATTTTTCCATGGAAAGGATAGTAGTTTCAACCTTCGAATCATCCGCAATTTGTTTTTCTCATTGTACAAGTACCGATTTCGAAATATGGGTTGAAAAACGCTGTTTCTGCTATTCAAATATTTAGACTACTGAAGTCCCCCGTGCCCAAACTAATCCTTTTGCATACAATTGTAGTTTTACATTTCACACATTATATAAAATGGTATGATTTGGGCACGGGGGGGGGGGGGTACGCTGTCAAAATGCTCAAAAACATTTTAATATAACTTATTAGGAACTAATTTTGTATATTAATTTACAATGACAGGTATCAGGGCTTTAGTTATGATTGCGTATCAAGTGATTAATCGTCTTATTTTTCAACCAAAAAATATGTTGTGGGTACTCAAAAGAACCGTCGGAATGGGACGATTCTTTCAAGCATCAAATTATAATTTAAATCTGATGAGTCTGAAAAATATTTACAATTTTACTCTCTAAATCGTGTTTATCTAGACTCTGATGTAACGATACGCTTCAGTGAACATGTCAAACTGGTTGAACTTGTAACATTACAGGTAATAGCCGGAAGTTATGGACAGAATGCTTATTAAAGCTGCATAGTCTGTAACTTTTGATCTTCTAATTTTAAAAATAATGTTTTTATTTTTCAAGAACACAGTAAAAATACTCAAATTCAGGTAAACATTTTACCATTTTCGTAAATCTTAACAAGTTATCACTATCAAAGCAACTGCATATATGTTAAAATTCAACGGTCTAGAATTATTGGAGGGACGCAAATAATTACCAACAAGAGAAAAACACACCTATTTGATAAGATAATTCACTTTTCCGTGCAGTTTTCAGCTGTACTGAACATTTTTATTGTAAAAACATAGTTTAATTCTACTTTTACAAATGATTTAAAAAGAAAATAAATTTTTTCGAAAAATGTTCATAGTTACAGAGTATGCAGCTTTAAAAGGAAAAGATGAAATCTTCTCAACCCGAATTTTATGCAAGCGCATCACATTCCTCTACTGTTTTATGCCGCCAACATAATATTTTCATGTATTTAGGCGAATACATGGCGAAAGTTTAACATTCTGTGAAATAAAATTTTGTCACAAAAATACTCCCACCCACTAAACCCTAAAGTCCTGGCAAGATAAAGCAATATTTTCGAAATAGTTTTATTTTCCTAGGTGCATTAATTGTAAGGGTTTGATTTAAGGAAAAAAATAGTTGTCAATTATGCATTATCCTAGCCACAGCCTATCAAAATTTGGACAGATTGAATTGGAGACTGTCCGAGGTCATTTCACCCTTTTTATACTGGAAACCCATAACATGTACTTTGGTAAACAGTTGCAACCAGATGAAATGTGATAATGCGGCCTTTCATCAGGGTATACACCATTTGCTATTAGATAAAACAATCTTCAAATGTCTTTATTTGAAAAAGAATCTACCGCTTGACATGTGCAATGAAATAACCAAGGTTCATTGTAACCTAGCGTATACAAATTCGTTCAGTTAATGCAGTCAGATAATTTGAGCATTCTCAGAAATTTAGGTAAATATTTACAGGTGGCCTTCTCTTTGCGTAAATCACATATCACCACTTAATATTTACTGTTGGCTTCGGTGGCATAATTATTGGTCATTTTGTTTTGACATAGGTCTAGTGGGAACGCAATGAAACATGTCCTATTGGTTTTAGACTTACCTTAAATGGCGTCTGTGGTCCCGGTGACCAACCGTCTTAACTGCGGTAATTGAGCTGAGTTGGCGGCATTGGAGCAACAGGCGATATTTGAGGTGAGCATTTTGAAAAACATCGTAATATTTTTTTTTTTTTTATAATATCAATATCCACCTGCTTGTACAATTGATTTTGGGCACCCAAATGAGTTGTCTCACTGAGACGGTTCTTTTGAGTACTCTTGTTATTTGTGTCAATGAATACACAGAAAAAGTAAATTTGAATTATAGCCATTCAATTTAACACTTTGCCTATGATACTTATATGGGGAAAATATGATGTTCTTTTAGACTTAGGCATTGTGACTATGGAACGCTGTACCTGCAAATAAGTTATTGTTTTGTGTATCCTAAATGGCGTCTGTGGTTCTGGTGGCCAACCGTCTTAACTGCGGTAATTGAGCTGAGTTGACGGCATCTGAGCACCAGACGCTATTGGGGAAGCATTTCGAAAATCTCCTGTTTTATAAAAGACACGAAATGTTAAGCATTTCTTTTGTTATATGTAAAAAGGGTAGAAGTATATTGTGCGTACAAGAAAACATCGCCTATATAATGTAAAGGCAGTGACTGCTCAGGTGAGGCTGCTCTTTTGAGCATACTCATCTGGGCCTTTGCTTGTAGCCTATGCATTGGGTATCAATATATTCATGCTTTGTGGACAATTATGTATTATATGTATATATGTTGATAGGAGTCAATAACGTTTCCCTTCTATGCACATCCTTTAAAATTAATCCTTTACAATTTCGATTAGGAATGTAGCCACGAATTATGCATGCGCTACATCATGTAGCATAAAAATAATGGCGACCGTTGTCCAAACCAAGGAAACCTATGCATAAGACAATCTCAAAGGACAATTACGAAACATCTATTGTCTCTGCCAGTTTCATTCTGTGCGTTTTTGTTTAAAAATTTTGCTGACAAATTTATTGCAATTACTAGATTACTTATCTTTAATGTAATAGATATATACCTAATCTGTCTCTCTGTGATAAAGTGGTCAACTGATATGACCACTTTCACACGGATTGATGGATATGGGGTTCATCCTCCACTTTCTGACTACCTTGTGGTTCGAAAGGTAAAACTGTAGTACAAAATTCCAATAAGCTTAAATGGAACATTTCATCACGAAAAATATAGCATATCTTTTGATTAGTTAGGTAAAAAGAATAAAAGGGATATTCTAATTATTTAGACAACTCATTGAACATATTATCGAAGATTATCACATATATATATTTGCTTCATGTGACCAACACTGCTTTTATTGTTAAAAACAATAGGATAGACTAGAAACTGTATAGTTTACGTCTAATAAAATTTCTGTTCTGTTCTGTTCTGTTCTGTATCAAACAAAATAAAGCGCAATGATTGGCTGCTTGCGGACACGTGGACACGTGTCCGCAAGCAGCCAATCATTGCGCTTTATTTTGAGTTTGAGACTGTACTCAAGTTTTATATCCTCGAGACAAGGTATCTGGTTTGCTAAGATTTGCCCTTATATACACATTTGTGACTTTAAGCGCTGAAAAATGTACAAAATAAAAAGCAGTTGCATAATCCTACGGGTTTTCATATTTTGTACATTTCATGCGGTTGCGAAGTTTTTAGCACACATTTAGCGACTAATAGTTTTGGGCCAGCACATGGAATGTTGGTACTTATCGCATATGCGCAAAAGCCTCCTTTAAAAGCTAACATGACAGGGAGAGAGGTCTTTATTTTGAGCATGAGCTTATAACTACATCCTCAGTATTTGTGTTTATGTGAGCAGAGATGGCTCTGATGAGTCTGTGTATCTGCACAGGCTCGCCTGGGCCTTCATTGCTTGGAAATGCGATAAGTGCACACACACGCGCAGGCACGCACGCGCACGAATGGGCAGACAAATTACTGGAGGGCTTCAACATTAGTCATAAGTTATAAGTTAAAATGTAGAAATAAAGTTAGAAATAAGAAATGTCTCTACCATGCTTTCGTAATATTACTCAATAAAAAATGTGGAAAGCGACATTACAGCCACAAACACATTTGTTATCACTACGGCATATGAAGTTGTTTTTGATATAACTTAAGTACATAATTGTGAATATGTGTGAAAAATGACCAGCATACCGCAAAAAGGTACCGATATATAGAGTGAAATATAGAAATTAGAAGCTCTATAATTGCTAAGTTAGGCCTTGCCCATCTTCAGCTTCAACCTAACTTCTCTTAGGATGCTGTAGTCAAACATGCATTCTCTTAATAACATTGTTAGTAGAAGCTCTATAATTGCTAAGTTAGGCCTTGCCCATCTTCAGCTTCAACCTAACTTCTCTTAGGATGCTGTAGTCAAACATGCATTCTCTTAATAACATTGTTAGAAAGCAGCTGTTCAGAAGATGCTGGACGCACAAATGTATTGTAATTCCATAAAGCGACTGCAAGACAGACATGAGGAACGCGGTGGCTCAGCGGGAGAGTGTTCGACTTGAGAAATGGCTAAAAAAACTGTTGACTGTGACGCAAAACATCATCACAAACGAACAAAAACAACTTCTAAGACAGATGAACAGGACCAATCAAATATGCAGCTAGATAGAACCATATGATTGTAGCTTGTTTATGTTTGGACACCAATTGTTCGACCTTTATTACTGACTGTCCCATTATTTGCAACTCTATCTTCGAGATTGACATCATTCTAATCATGGACACTTTGTGTCACTTTGTACGATACTATTGCATTTGAACATTGTTGCATATTACGTAGGATTTTCGTTGCTTACATGTACCAATGTAAATTATTGCATAAAAAGCCACTTCGCACGCTATTAACAGCCATGTTTAACCGGCAAAAAAGCATGTATTAATCAGGCAATTTACGTGCTGTTGATGCACGGCTTTTGTACTTAACATATACGCATTCCAGGCCGTCACAGAAACTGACGTCATCAACAGTAACGTGCATAGGAATGAACGTTATTTATTGATACTCCGGATTAGGCGTGTTCAAAACCTACGAATCCTTCTTGCTTTTGCGTGCCATTATAGTATTGCAAAAATGAACTTTTCGAAGCGTTTTTCCGAAATTTTCAAGTGACAAAATGACTTTATGCAACATGGTTTTCTGATACATTAACATCTGCTAGATCCCTCGGGTGTGGTTAAAGCATTCGCCTTTCAGGATCCGGTTTCAACATCACCCTCGGGGTACAGCAGATGTTAATGCATAGAAAAAAATGGCTGATCCCTATAATGTAGCATTGTAACAGTTTACGTCGTTGTAACATTTTGCATCAAGACACAGATAAATCGAAATCTCAAGCGCGCATCATTTATTGGATATTTTCACGCTAAACACAGGATCGTTATTATCATTATTATTATTATTATTATTATTATTATTATTATTATTATTATTATTATTATTATTATTATTATTATTATTATCAAAAGATGGTGCTGCTGTAGTGCCGCGATGTGTTGGTAGAACTATCCCCGTACTTCGATACAGTCTCGATATTTTTCAGATACTGTCGTCAACAAAAAGCCTAGAATCTAGAACAGACTACAATTGGTTTTAGCATAGCGTCTTTTCAGTCAAGCGTTTCTCCTTAAAACTGTTGCTGTAAGAATATTTCTGATTGAGACGACGGCCTAGGGTTGAAATAGGGCTCATCATTTTCGTGTTAAACGGGATTTAAGCCATTTTTGTCCTATTTCTAGACATAACCCGTTGGCAAGAACGATTTTTTACCGTACTTGTAAAATCGTCTCTATAGTACAGAAAAAGCTTCTACATGTATAATGTTCAGACAATGCTTTTAACCCATTTAAGCCTAGTGTCTTTTTTATGGGACGTCGGCAAACAGTGCAGAACCTGACCAGACGCCACAGAACGCAGCGTCTGATCAGGTTCTTAACTGTTTGCTTAAAATATATTCTATTTAAATTGGAATATAAATGAAAATTACCACCCAGTAACCCTTAAAACGGAAATGGACTGTTCCAATTGATAATAGTTAGAAAATCCATTAGGTATAAATGGGTTTAGCTATAGCTGAACGAGGACTTAGCACACCTACCCTTTTGCATAACATTTGAGTAAATAATAT
The DNA here is from genome assembly GCA_964019695.1 of Loripinus fragilis. Lineage (NCBI taxonomy): Eukaryota > Metazoa > Mollusca > Bivalvia > Lucinida > Lucinidae > Loripinus > Loripinus fragilis. The sequence continues at coordinate 39,514,611 of OZ026517.1, forward strand.
GTATTTGAGTATTATACTTCATGGCTTTGCTAAGTGCCTTAAACAATTTTTACAGAACCAGCACCGATTGCTGACGAAACACGACCTTGCTCGTGCTCCGGATGGCCGTTTCGGATGAAGTTAATGACAGCTCATCTATAATGACTTAATTTTATGTAGGTATATATGCTTGGCTCATTTACTAATATGCCTCTTATCATTGTTATGCTACTTATGCTAAAACGGAAACTTTGACCTGTATGACGCCATCAAAATAACAAGACACCGTGACATCAAAATTAGCAATACGTGACTGACCATTGCTAAGAAAACAGTCTTTCTTGGTAAGGTGTTTTTGTTGACGTCAGTATACTTGCAGAAAGCAGAAACCCGCTAATCACTGCCTCATGTTGTTGATATTTAACCCATATGTCTAGCGTCCTTTTTGTCGGACATATGCAAACAGTGCAGACCCAGCCCAGACGCCGCAAAACGCGGCGTCTAATCAGGGTCTCAACTTTTTGATCACAGAATGTTCTATTAAGATTTGAATAAAATTTAAAAAATACAACCCAACAACCCTTAAAACGGAAATGGACTGGTCCAATTGATAAGAATGGGAAATACATTAGGCATAAATGGGTTAACAAGTATTAGCTTGATAAATACAACATCGGATTGTTTGAAGGGACGATTTTGTCTTTATTTTCTGTATTGTTCACCATTTTAGTTTTTTATAAGCAGGTGAAGCTTCGTGTTCTGAAAACAGTTTAATAACCTTGTAGCCTTGCATTTCGGGCTTTTTCTGATCACCAAAAGTGTCAAGAAATTAGATAACAACATATCATTTGCATTTAGATTGCTTTAATTGTTATATCAGCAAATATCTTTCAGTCCAGTTAGCTATAATTTGGATTCGTGTTTAAGCAATTAGTAAGGAAAGTGTGAACCAATGACAACTAGAGATTCAAGAGTCATATAAATAATAGCGGATATTTTCCTTATAATGTAAAAGTTTGTATCATTTAAACATATCAAATGTAACCATAGGTATCATATCTTGTTGAGCATGCAAAAACAAATCCAAATAGTTGATGGAAAGTGAGGTCAAAACGAAAATATGATATTAACCTTAACATGGCCGGTTTTTCCTCATACAAAAACCTTCCTACTTTAGAAAAGTAGTCTAAAATTGAATTATCATCATGTACATGTTTCTGACCATAGTTTGTCATTTACTTTGTTCTAGTTTAATTGTTCTCTATATTACATATAAAGTATGGCCATTAGCATATGCAAAGTAGTCACGGTTGCCTAGCAACCAAGCAATTGTGGTAAATTGGACTATTTGTATGGTCTATATTCATCTGTTGCTAGGCAACAAGGGACACAATTGATATGTGTTTTTAAGATTCGTTTTAAACTATAGATTATATTCAGGTTGATTCAAAACTTTTATACAAACCTACGATAATTTAAAGGCCAATCCATGACTTCTTATCCCCATTTCTGATGCAACAATTTTGCATTTTTCTAGCCTTTTCATGCTAAACGTACCTGCAAATTTGACATTTTTCGAAAGAAGACAAGTCAATGAGTTTTTCAACGTAGCTACTTTATGTCGTAGTTTATAAAAATATCCTATTCGGAATTGATCTGCACATGCCAGTAATCATGGCAGCCATTTTAAGACCTCTGGCCAGGTTAACTTTGATAAAAAGTTTTCGTTGCTAAGCAACAATCGAGATCACTAAAATCCGTCAAAAGTTTGGATATATGCCACATAATTGTTAAATCTGTGATGTTTAAATGGTAGCAACTCTTACATAGTAAGGAAAATCCCACTATTTATTGAATGACCCTCGTATATACTGGTAATATTTCTCTTCTTGAATTTGCTTCTAAGAATGGGGTAAACAAATTAAAAATTGGTGCCAATATGTAGTCCAATCGGAAAACTTCGGCTCAATTCGAGAATCAAGCCTCTGATGTATGTAAGGCGTAATACCATGTATGAACAAGCTGCATTTTATTAGACGGAACTGGCGTAAGGAAAAATAGTACTTTAGCATGTGGGTCCAGTCCCATTAAAATCCATTATATGGTTTACCCGAAACGTTTTATCAATAGAATAAATGAAGTTTATGATTTCTCAATAAAATATCACTATAGCGATATTTTATTGAAAAAAACATAAACGTCATTTCTAAACGTTTGTTTTGCTGCAATTAAATTTGTTATTGTGTTGGCATGGTTTCTGTGACGTCAGCGTCACGTTATGTAGCATCAGCATCACGTTATCAAAGTAGATCCTCGATGTACATCCGAGGTCTGATTCCACGGAATTGGCCGAGGCAATCCCGATCGTATGTATACCTGTCCGTCTCGATTAAGCTAAAATACACTGTAAAAATAAGTGTAAACGGTATAAACTTACACGTACATTCATGCTTAAACTACCTGAGGCCAACATTTCTCCAGTGATAAAAGTAAAAACAACAGTTCAACCTTTTATTATTGTACTTATTATCCAGATCAAAACAATCGAACAGAGCATGGTTTCTAGAGTAAGTGGAATTTTACAACAATATCGGTTGCAGTTCAGTTGCCACCAAATTTGGTGTAAATTACACTTATTTTTAACAGTGTAATATTGACTAGCTTCAAACCGCGGATCACGTTTCATGCTATACAATATAATACGCTGTTCATATTAACTTAATTGCTGGGATCCTTTAAGCAGATTTTAAGGACTCTTAATATTGCTATTAACCTGCTGGTCATATAGTCACTGGGGATTTTTAAAATATTACTGTTTCAAGAATTCACTCAATCATATGTAAAAGATCTAAATACAGGTTTCCTTCGCCGATATACTCTACAAAATTTGAGCCAGTGCATGGGATTTCCAACAATATGGTTGTGCGACCAGCAAAGGCTCAGACCAGCCTGCGCATGCGCGCAGACTGACCAGAGCCTTTGCTTGTCGCTCGAATGTTCTATGGATATAAAGCTCCGGACTGAACATTATTTGGAGTTTCTAAGCATAAAAGGAGGCTTTACAGGCTCGTCAGAGTCTACACTTGTCAAAATGCCACATTGTTGGAAATCAGATGTCACGGCACAAATGTCGTGCAGAAATTGCTGGTGCCTTCCAAGAATTTTGTAATCTTCTACCTAGACCTAAATTCACTTTTAGAAATTTGAAAAAAGGTGTCCAGGAATTCTATAACATTTTCCTCGATACTATATAGACAAATTGTAGGTAACACAATGGATACAAAGTGTGCTCCTCATGTTGCAGATTTTATTTTTATGAGAGAGACTTAATGTTGTCTCTTTCTGACAATAATCAAGCTGATGTTATTGAAATATTAAACTTTACCTCAATATATCTAGATGACTTACATATACAATATTATTATACCTCACGATAATTCCCCATACAAAACTTCCATAGACGAACGACTGATATTTTATAATATTACCCGCTGCTATAGCGACGGCGAATACTGTCACTCGTTTGCCATAGCAGCGGGTGATATTATAAAATATCAGGGCGGTCACATGATGCGCAACGCCAATGCGCGTACGGTTCGTTTACGTCAGGAGACGTTCAACAGCAATGGCGGACATGACGGATGATTTGGCGACTTTAAACTCCAAATAACTTCGCTGTTTATGGTCAGAAAGATAAAGTGTGGGTACTCGTTTTCTTAGTTAGGACGAGAGGAACAAGTTGATACCAAATTTAAGCAGATTAGGCGAAATTTTCTATTTTGCATCAAAACAGCCTCATGTGCAGTACCTCCTTTAAATATGACGCTGCTTGGTATTAAGTTTGACGTCATTAGCTTTAATGACGTATTTTGTTAAACGGAACGTCAGTGATCAGGTCGAGCATTCAGATCGTTAACATTTTTGTGAAAGATTTAATTTCATTCAAGCATATAGATAAGAGGCTGTTCATTATTTTCCCTTCGGATCTCCCCTCACCGTGATAGGTATATTGAGTAAGAGAAATACTTCAGAAAATAATAGGGGATCTAATGTTTTGTTCGGTATAATAAAATAAATATTACATTTCCTGCTAGGGTGATAGTCGAAAATATCATCCCTCAGAATATGATTATCAACCTCGGCTGCGCCTCGGTTAATAATCACATTCCTCGGGATGATATTTTCGACTATCACCCGCGCAGGGAATGTAATATTTATATAATATTGATAATTCTTATTTTAATAAATGGTAGATCAGATATATCCCACTGAACTTCAGTTAAACAAGGCAACAATAAAGAATTAACAGGATGATTTTAATTTTGAAATAGTTAATTTCTTCTTTCTTGATGAAGATGTTCCTCGCTCCTCTTCCTATGGTGTTTAAATTTCGCAGCTCATTCGTTTTGCGAGAGTATGATCTAATGTAAGTGACTTTAACAATAGAAACCAATTTTTCGCTTGATAAGTTACTAAACAAAGTTATCGATATCATAAAATTCGCAAAGCATTTTCTAAATTCTACCACAGAAACTCAAAATTGATAGTTAAATACAATATTGGTTTAAAGATTATTCTGTAGCAGGGCCTATCGGAGCGAGTATTTTAAGCGAATTCAGTTTATAAATTCAAAATAATTGTTGGAAAGCCTTATTTCAGTGATAATCAAACGTTATAAAAAAGAAGCTGGATAGAACATGAGTATCATGCGACAGTCTGCATGTCTTGTTGTAAACCCAATCATGGTTGATAGCAGCTATGGTTTCCACTTTAATTGTACGACGGTGGGTCAGGCCTCAGACTCAATGACGGCCCTAACGTAAAGCTTTAATTCGTGGGTTGGTGCCCGATGCTTGTCATTGGCAGGGCCTACCGTGGCTCAACTTGAGGTTTTCTTTAGCTCTGACTATCTTTGAGTCTTGAGCCATTGTCTTTGTTTCATCATGTTGTATTAATATGATCAGACCTCAGCGTCTTGGGCTGCTGTCCGTTTCAGGACGATGGTTCTGTTGTTGATTCATTGTTCATTGTTACTCCCGTTGTTTGTGGTGGTTCTTTGTCTTCTCTTTGTTTTGTTATACAGTACATAGTGTCCTATCTAGTTTTGCAATCATCTTGATGGGGAATAGATAGAGCTGGTTGCTTTACTTCAATTGTCTTACTGATGTCTTGTGACAGTTAGTGTTCTTTGCCTCTTCCTCACGATGCCGAAACAAAGAATAATAAATAAACAAAACAAAACAAAACTATTGTTAAAATTCATTAAAGTCTTTAATTTACCTGTTGGGAGGTGTAACAGCAAATCGTGTTAATTTCATGCATCACATGGTAGTTTCGCACTCATCGTGCTATGCTTTTACTTCTCTAGAGGTTAATATTGGAGAAATGTCAAAAATGTTAACTTCTGGAAACTAGTTTGAACTGGTTTTCATTCTATATACACCTGTAGGTAAGTTTAGACCAGTTTTCAGGTTGACATTAAGATTTATGAAAACAAATTCGGCCAATCTGGAGACAGGATTCTTTCCAGTCATATAAAAATGTCAATTATTGCACTAGAAGAGTTGAGGTTTATATTAAGGTGGTACCACATTACGGAAACCGCTCCGTGCGAAATTTAATATATACCGGACTACTTTCTGCTGATCGGAGACTTCCGTATATTTCCGATAACGAGGAAGTTGGAACAAGTATTAACTTTATAAAAACAGTAGCAGTCGTTTAGCTTTGGAAATTACAGAACACGCATTAACTTTATATGATACGTCTGTGCGCACGTGCGCGCAGTAAAGTGTTATTTTATTTTATTTCTCGATGTTGTCTCGGTAAGATGAGATTAATAAATGCTTAGCTGAATCTAGAAATCCCACCTTTATTATTGCGCAGTTGTTTAAGTCCAAAGTATAAGATATAAGCCATATAAGACCAGTGCCTTTTGTGGGAGAAATACGAACAGTGCAGATCCAGATCAGACACAGCAACTGAAAGTGGCGTCCGATCAGGGTCTCCACTGTTGCTTACAAAATACTCTTTTAAAATTTGAATAAACATGTAAAATACAATCCTACAACCCTTAGAACGAAAATTGACTGGTCCAGATGTTTCATTAGGCATACATGGGTTAATTAGATCAAGAATTGGACAGTAATGTAGTATCCTAAAATAAAATTTATGATACAGGGATGGTTTCTGATTATAGTTATAACTAGTTTGGATACAGATCAGGCTCTACGAAATGTCTAGCTTGATTTGGACCTAAACTGCTTGAAACTTGGTGAGCCTTGTATCTACCATAAGAGATGGTTGATAATACCATCTATAAGCAGTTTTGTCGGGCCTGATTTGGATCTAAACTATTTGAACAATTCAAACCTAGATCAGACGCATCAACGCGCGATGTTAGATCTCGGTCTCCATTGTGTGCGTTGCGCCAGGTCACATGTTTTGTAAATATTTTATCCCGCTATTTAAAGGGCATTGCATTAGCAATGAAAACCAGGTTATACGCTGAGCGTCGGCGACCGATCAGTCACTGCGCAATAACTAGCCAACAAACTCATTTGGGCCTAGAAACCATTACAGTCTGGTCTGGGAACACAGTGGTTCTGCTGGTAGAGCCGTAGACTAGTATAGAATGGTTCGAGACTCGCCTGGGTCACTGTGTTGTGTTCTTGAGCAAGACACTTTATCCGTTCTTTGTTCTTGTTTAACCAAGGAAAACAGCAAATTGTTCAGACATGATTAAAAATTGTGGACTGGGGTGTAAAGAAGCAGCACAAACAGAACATATCAGTTTGATCACAGTTTTTTTCTGTTTGAAGAAAAAGCAAGCATTCAAATTGAACGAATATTTTGAAATGATTTTGTCCTCTCTATATATTATAAACCCAATTATGCCGGATAAAATCGTACATCCTAATTGGGAAAATGGGGTTAGCTTCAATTTTCTGATTATTATGGTTGCTGTATGCGTTTTTTATGGTCACCAAATGGTGTTGACTCCGACTCGGACCCAGTATAAGACCGAGAATTGACAGTTATGTCGTATCCTAACATACTGTGTGTACTGTGTCTGAGGCTCCGATGAGATTGTGCCTGGTGAGGTAGAACATCTTGGTCTGCACTGTTTGCCAAGGTTCCATTATTTGGACAGTATATGATAATATGTCTCTTTAAGGCCTTTTTAAATTTCTAGTAATGCCTTAATTCTACTTTTCGCTAATGGTGGAGACCTAGATTTGATCCGGGTCTTTACTGTTTGCTGAAGCAAAAACGATCTTTACAGAAAAATATGCAATTTTTATTTGGAAATTACAACATTCGATCCATCGATATATACAATGGACATTCTCAAGTTTAAAGTATCAAGCCATAAGGAAAATGGTTAAAAAATGAACACACAGATCTACACAGAAACGCTACACGATTTTTACGACCGGACATCCTGCCATCACAAAGCCGTATCAAAAGAAAATATATTCCTACTTTTGTTGTTGTTGTGTTTGTGCTAAACGTCCCACCAACAGCTAAGGTCATATGGAGACCAACGGCTTAAAGTCTCATCCGACAGACTGGTGAAGCCGGGAATCGATCCTGCGACCTCTGGTTTGCAAGGCAAGCGGTTTGTACACTACACCACAGCGGCTCCTATATTCCTACTGTTGAACTAAGCTGCCCTTTCATTCTTGATCCAGTAAAAATGTACTTTTGCAAAAGATGTCTCAGACAACTTAGGGACAGAACTTGAGCTACATCAGTTCATTAGTACATGACGTTGAATGCGTGACATTGCTCCTTTTCTGTAGCTCGCGAACGGCGCACGAAAATCCTTAGACATGAGTCGAAATTACCTATCAAACGTGGTTCTATATATGTGGCACGGCGCGATACAAATTTCACGGAGAAGTTTCCAAGATGAACTCGGCTACGTAGTGGGTTGACTTCCAAAAGGCTTATTCGAATAGGCCGGGCCTCGAGGTTATAGTACTTTTTTCATGCTATACTCAACGAGTGACGTAGACTCAACCGAGCACGAAATTTCAACTGTCATAACAACTAAAATACCGACAAATGAAGAAGTTTCTTGCTTTAGTTGTATTTATCAATTAAAATTTTACCATTTATGAGCAGGATAAATTTCGTGCTCATCTGAATCAGTGACCTATTCGTCACTTGCTGAGTTGAGTATGAAAAATGTTTTATATCTAACTACTGGTAAACCGTCAGCCCAGCACAGCTTTGTAGCTCTAAAACAGGAAACACCAAAAATCACTGATCAGCATGCGCGGAAAATTATTGCAGACGAATAAAGCCGCTAAATGAGGGCACCCACCCATAACAATGCAAAACAGTACAAATTATAAAGACATACTCATTGCGAGCTATCAAAACGAACCCACAATCAAATTGAGTCAATAAACAATTATTATTTTGTTTTTGTTCAGTCACACAATGACACATCTTTAGATTGTTCCGTGACTGATAAAATCGTCCAGCCTGCTTAAATCGTCTTGTACCCGGGACCGGGCCACATAGCACAGTTGGTGACGTGTCTGACTTGCAGATCCAGCGGTCCGGAGTTCAATCCCGGCCTTGTCCCATACTTTCGTTGAGATCGATCATGAAATAATTTCTGCGGCCATTGTAGCTCCTCCCTACAAGCGAAAGTATGTGCACGACCTACTGGTTTACCGTTTAGTCAAGCTTGCACGGGAAAATATTTGGCCGTCCCGATATGACCATAGTTGTTGACTGGGACGTAAAGCATCATTTGTATCACTGTAAGTGTAAGGGTCTGCCCGTCTTATTGCAGTAATGACAGAAAATGGTGTAGACCAAGACGACACAGCATTATTGATCATAACTTCCTTAAAAATGTAGACACAGATTAGAAGCGACATGCCTTTCCTGTGTTTATTGCCAATATGTCCTGGCATTTATATTTCTTCGGGGTATTGCGCTAATCCGCTTTCCCTAAGCCGTACCAAATGATAAGATATTCCTACTTTGTCATACGAATGTCTGCTGCCAATATTTCAGTGCATTTGATTGATGCTTAAAATCAGGACCTACGTTGCTTGCTTGGCGTATTCGCTTTTACGACCCAGCAAATGACAATTCAGTCATGTTGGGCCAGTTTTTGAACTGCGTACATCGATCAGTATTGGCATTTACTTAAGTACACTGTGCACATTAATGGCGCGCGAGTAAAATGAACCGTTCCTTGTGAAAATTGCCGTTGCTCAATTGAAAATAATGTAAGTGCAGAGTTTTGAAAAGCCCACACATGATCTAAGATTGATCTGCACATATACAGCCTGTTATACTTAAACTCTGATTTGGAAGTTTACGAGCTGAGCAGATCAGTTTATGTTCTATATTGTATGGAATTGTTTATATAGCTGTTACCGTAGAGTGGCTCAAACCACCTGCTCCATTTTTACAAATACACGATGGTTTCCGTAAATCGACGAGTCCGCGTAGTAATATCTCTAAAAGCGTGGATAGTTTTATATCGCAAATATATGCTAAGATTTTTTTTAAGATCAAAAAAATTAAAAAGCATTTACGATTTTCAATAAAATGTAAATTGATTTTTGGGCTATACTTTGTATTTTCATTTGAAATACAGCGTGTTTTTGGACGCACTATCTTTTTCCTCGACCATCCCTGCCTTTCCCTCGGTTTTACTATATGATAGGTGCAAATCTGGGGTGTATTTCGCACGGAGCCGTTTCCGTGATGATATATATGTGGAAAGATAACCTAGTGATTCTTTAAAAGTAAGAGCTATCTTAATCTTTCTCTTTTTTACATGCAAGTATTGGTGTTCACAAAAAGTCCTCTGCCACATCTCCATGATCAGTTATATTTTGACCGAAGGCACCAGTTCGAATCATCGATGATTTCGAGCAATACCTTGAAAGACAATTCTTAATTTTATAGTCATGTGTACGTGTCGATTTAACCCTATGCATGCCAGAGATTGAATTATAAGCGGTTTGTATAATGTATTTGCGGAAAGTAAAAAGCTTGATGAGCCTGCACAAATGCACAGGGTGGTCGATGCATCTGCAATACACCTGACGTCACGTTGTATTGGGTGTTTTACTGTATCTGTCTCCGTTTTCTGAGTTTAAACCAATACCAACTTGAGGACATAAAAGGAAGAAAAATATTTATTTGCATGTCTTATTAAAGCTTCTATTAATAAATACCTCCCCAGAAGATATCCCTTCTTACATGCAGGTCTGAAACATCCCCTAGTCAACGTTGGTGCGACAACAGTGCCTATAAGATGCATGTTGAAACAGCGTTGTTTCAAAATCTGTTTTTTTCGTGTCTCAATTTCTCAAGATAAGAAGTTGCTGTTATTGTCAACATTTTATGTGAGTCAGCGGATGCAGATGCAGTCCTGTTAGTTCTTGTAGCCAAGCAAAGAAAGGTTTTTTGCTGTCCGGTTTGTCATCTTGTGAGTGAAGTCTCTGGTTTATATCCATTTGTTTTGTTTGTTTGTGCTGGATCTTTACGTTCCAATCAATATTAAAGTCATTTCGTAGCAATTCCTGTCTTCCTGGGTTGAACCATTACTAAGTTGCGGATAAGGTGTCTTGCCCAAGGACATAAAACAATGACTCCCGCGAGTCTCGAACAAGCAACCCTTCTATCCACAGTCTACTCCTCTACCAACTGAGCCACTGCGCTCCTCACGTCCACTTGTAATGTGAGGGGTCCTTTTTGTTGCTTGGATGAGATATAAGAGCCACCTAATGGGTATCGTGAAAGGACTGGCTGAATGCTGGGGCGTGTGCACTTGCTCTTTTTTTTTGGTTCCCAGTGGGCTTTATAGTAATTTTATTTTTGTCTGAGACTTTAGCTACGCACTTACTTTGCATATGTTAGTTGTGAATGTTCTAGTCTGACTGTGCACATGTGCATGCTTATCTGAGAATTCACTAATTTCCGATTTGATGACCAAACTCGCGTACCATTTCTTTTTTACCGTTGGCTCAGTGATAGAATGCTCGACTTGAGAATCATGTCCCCGATTTAAGCCTTATTGTTTGTTTGTTTGTTTGTTTGTTTGTTTGTTTGTGTGTTTGTTTGTTTGTTTGTTTGTTTGTTTGTTTGTTTGTTTGTTTGTTTGTTTGTTTGTTTGTTTGTTTGTTTGTTTGTATTTAACGTCCCGCCTATGGCTACATGTAAGGTCATGCCTATTTCGTCGACTCTTTTTTCTTCTTCTTAAAATATAAAATTATATTATAAACCACTGTTATAATCGTATCCTAGCCTATTACAGATTTGCCTTTTAAGGTATCTATTTAAGAAATGAATTCAATTTCGGAATGTTCATGGAATCATGAATACTTCGGGTCTCTTGCAAAGTAGGGCTTCACGTTAACTTTGCAAGAGAGCTTCACTTACTTTGCAAGGGACCCGAAGTATTCATTATTTCATGAACAGATCACAAATTGAATTTATTGCTTATATTTACATTTTATGTTACATTTCTACAATGTAAAATTATTTATAATTTAGGAAACGAAACAGTTTTGTATTTAATAAGGTTTTGGCGGAGTGTCAACCGGAATAGCCAGCGTAACACAGACACCCAATGGAGCAAACACGAGACTTGTTTTGCACGTGCGACACGGGTGGGGTGTGGCTCGCTGTCAATCACAACACCAGTGTCACTTCCGGCGAATGAGTTCTATGTTCGAGGCATATTGCACGGGCAATTGAGCTTGGCATCTGTCAATCAAATTTGTGTCATTCATGAGGCTATACACTGTTGCAAAAAATCTAAAGATTCATTAAAGGCTTGCTCCCGAAATGTAAATATTTTAGATGTAAGCCTGAAATAACACTTATACACAGAGGCGTTTTTGTGATGCTTGTTGGATTCCATAAAACGCATCTTGCGACTATCCACTGCCTATTCTATGTGGTAGAAAATATGCTTATTTTCTTTCGCGGGCTTCAATATTTGATAGCGAGATTACAGAGTACAATGTATACAGTTCACAAGGTTGTTAATTATTTTCTGGCGCTGCTAGTTGGCTTGTCATCAGCGTTGGTGTTTTGTAAACTCATTACCATTCAATCGGAACTGGCTTAGCCAATTCCGTGGAATCCCGTGGAATCAGACCTCGGATGTACATCGAGGATCTACTTTGATAACGTGACGCTGACGTTGCATAACGTGACGCTAACGTCACAGAAACCATGCCAACACGATGACAAGTGTGACTGCAGCAAAACAAACGGTTATAAATATTTATTTTCAATAAAATATCGCTATAGCGATATTTTATTGAAAAATACATAAACGTCATTTATTCAACTGATTGAAATTTTCGGGTAAACAGAAAAATGGATTTTAATAGGGCTGAACCCACTTGCTACAGCACTAATTTTCTTTACGCCAGTTCCGGCCAACAAAATGGAGCTTTTTCGTACATAGTACTACGCGTAAAGCACCTTACGTACACCCGAGGCTTGATTCGATTCTCGAACTGTGCCGGACATTCCCGATTGCTCATAACCATTATCTATAAAGCTAGTGACGTCAGTCCAGATATAATGCTTTATTATAATGACATCAAATATTTAGAATGACAGAACATTTTTAAAATCAACCTACACGCTGGCGTCTGTGGGTGTTTCAATCAAGTCTGCTATCATTCTGAATTGCAACCCCAGCAACCACCCACACTCTATGAGAAAAAACTATGAACATGATGAATAGTACAAAATGTAAAAGAAGAGATTCGAGGATTTCTATAGAAAAGTCTGGGTATTAAACTGTGATACGAAACGCATTTCATCTGCATATAAATAGAGTAATTATTCTGAGAGATGCAACCATTTGTTTTGGACTAAGACAATGGCTCATGAATTGACATTTGCCCTTTGTGAGGACAAGAACACAGGAATGATTACGCGAAAGGAACAATTGTACAAATGTCGAAACACAACGAGGACAATGGTCAGCCATTTGCACTGCAGTGCAGATGGCTGATCATGGTTCTCGTTGCTTATGTAGATGAAGACGTTTAGGTTCTTAATAAAAAAAAACAAAGATGAAAGATAAATGTAGACCATGGCAGCCAGAATGAGTTTTCTTTTTGCGTCGCTGAACTAAGATATTTGATGCAAACAAGTAATGACTTTCAAAACAATTGGCATTTATATGAAAGAGAAATCCGCATAGTTTATGGGATCGAGATTAACTATTTGAGTTTATACGTGCCAAAGTTCAAGCATCAGCCAAACTATCCCATAAACATACAAGACTAGAGCTGCTGGTTTGCACGTTTCTGGTAATCAACATTCGGGAAATAAATCCGGTGCCATGTCGTGAACCAATCAAACTAATCTACCCACAATAAACACACAATATATAACGGTACCGAATGGTCATTTTATTTCATTCTGTTTTCTCAACAAAGGTTATCTTGTCTGCCAATTTATATAGCCAACGACTCGCCAGTGTGGTGGAATTAACCAATTCAGTTCGTCGTTTAGCAGCGTTTGTATGCTTAAATAGTTAAGCAAAAACAGTTGTAACGTCGGTTTACTTCATTCGTTTGAATTTCTAATTTTAGATGATTAAATGAGAGTGGTGTGGTTATATATGAGGTCAAATTTCTTTTTATTTGTTTTTGTTTTCATTATAATCCCCTCAAGTAAGGGTAAGGGAATCTAAGACAATCGGGCTTAAATTATTTGCTATCTCGATGATTACAAAAATCAAATGTAAACGTTCATTTTGGCCTGTGTCACAGGATGGCACTTCAAGCTTGTCATCTTACAAATGTACATACAGAGATTCTCTTCAAGAATAACCAAATTATAAAATTTCTTAATGTACTTTGGTTAGTTTTATAAATTCCATATGAGCTTAAGCTAAATACTTTATAATTTGTAAAAGATTTGTACATGATATCATATGTCTATGCTATACTAAATGATAGGACACTGAAAAGCAATGATAATGTTTCTTGCAGGATCTGAAGTGTTTGGATGGTATATCTAGTCCGTCTGGAATGGGGAAGACGACTTCGGTGATGTTTTCTTTGAGGAATACAGTTGGTTGCCTAGTAAATGCGCTTAAAATATTCGAGGTAAGAAATAGTTTTCTATTAGATGACTACCGTAAAATAACGTCTCTAACTTTTGTGTATGGGGTCATTGTCAACAATCAAATTCTTCCAGTCGGTTTTGCCAGCTACTGAGATGCATGCATTAATGAAATACCCGTTTCAATTATATGCCTCCACGCAGACAAAACCCCATCTACTTACAGATACTTCAGTGCACATTGTACCAGAAAGGTTCTATTCAGGCACTGTTTGCAATGGCAAAAAGATACATTTTGTCACGTTTTGATAAATATAATGTATGAATAGTTGATGTTTAAAAACAATTTATTAAAGAGAAGGTGGTAGAAAGAAGGAGAACTGCTTTAAGGGAAATGATGGGTTTTATCAAAAATGAAGTTAAAGTTTGCCTATTGTTCAGGACATGGTTTGATAGCATCAAATCTGCGTAATACAATATACAATCACAAAGTGTTGTTGTGTTTGGGTTTCCCTTTCAACAATATTTTCATTCATATCACGACAATCAGGAACTATTACACTTTATCACATGAGGTTGCGTCTGGGAGTGATATAACGCCATGCAAAAAAAATCGATAAACCACTAGTGTTTTACAGATTCAGTAATGTTATGTAATGACTTCCATTATAATGTTGCGTAAAAGGTGGCAAAATCTTGACGTCTTCACACCTATAAAATGCAATTTTAGGTAATTTTAATGTCAAGCATTTTATCTTTTTTTCCTTAACTCGTTTAATATGTTCAATAAAACACGAGCACTCATGTAAGATCCTCTATATTCATAGGCAGTCTGCTCTTGAGCAGTTTACATTACTCAGTAACGGCATACTTTCATCAGTAGCTGACAACTGCCCTACTTGAATCTGCGGTGGGCCAGTAAAATCTCTATGAAAGTATGAGGCTGGACCTGCATCACATAGATCATAGAAGTCATAGAGTCACACCCATCTGCAACAAGGGACCAGTCTTGCTACAAACAAATGTGAGAAGCTGACCTTGAACATCAGAAGTTTCAGCCCGTATTCACTGCTGAGGAACCCCTCTCACTGTCATGACTATGTACCATGAAGCTTCAGGATATATCCGACAGTGGCGTAATAGATCTTGCTACCGTCACATATAGAGTGATCAGCTCCACTCTAGCAATTGGGGACTCTTGTAAATCTATCTGCCAAGGGCATACTGAAGCTTCTGCAAAGCCTGGAACATAGAAAGGCAGCTGGACCAGGCATCATATAAGAACTGAGAGTGAAAATACACCAATCATCTAGTAGTTTTTGTGAGATAAATTAGTCTACCAGCTGATTGGTACAAGGCCTAAGTCACGCCAGTTTTCAAAAAGGGCGACAAGTCAGCCTATTTCCCTTACTTGTATACTTTGCAATGCCTTCTGAGACGCATAAAGGCTTCACACTAGATAAAGCATGACTTTCCGGCAAACCAGCCGAGTGAGACACAGCTTACTTTGTTGGTAGAGAACCTGACTAGCAGTGTGAGTGCAGGCAATCAAACTAATTTGGTGCTGCTGGATTTTTGAAAGGCGTTTGATAAATTTAATCACTCCAAACTCCTTACTAGGTAGCTCAACCAGTATGTAATCAGAGGCAACACACTATCCTGGGTCTGTGCCTTTCTCTGGATAGCCAGTCCCGGCTGTAGTACTTCATGGCGAAGAGTCATGATTGGTCATGTACACCTGTTTACGGATGACACGGCTGAGTACCTGACTTCTTGAGGTATGGAAGCAAGACGGGCGTTAAAAAAATAGACAGACTATCCATCTAGATTGACCAGTCGAATATTGAGTTCAACCCATCCAAGTGCCAGGTGACACGGGTGACAACAGCCATGAAAGTACACTTTACATGGTTGTAACTAGTACAAAGTACTTTGGGGGAGACTCTGTGACGGTTCCTACTTAAAATCGTATCTATTAATTAGATGGTAGGGGCCTGATGCTTTGGCTGTTGTCAGGTCCATCAGAGTTTACCTGTTGGATTTCTTTTGCTCCAGTATTCAGTTTTATGTAATGTTGAGGCCTAATCTTTGCTTTATCTCCTTTTTATATATTGGATTATATGTTCTAGGAGATGATGCATGGATAAGTAAAACCAAACATCTATGTGTCTTGATCCACATCTGAACTTAGGGTGAGGTTGGTGCGCCGTAAGGCCGGGTTAAGCCCTCCCGTAAAATGTTATTACTGACCGTTCCAAGGCGGTACTTCTTTTGTTGATCGTTTGTGTTACTTATGTCTTATGATTGTCATGTTAAGCATCTGTTCATAGCTGCCTAGTGGTCACCTGAAGGGAAAGAGCTGACCTTTTGGCTCTTGTACGTGATGTTTATTGTGATTTTGTTACTTTCCAATTTGGTATCCTGGAACAGGTGTGGTACTTGATTGTATCAATTCCTGATCCTTGCTGTCTTTCTTACTTCGATATATCCAGACGACTATCCTGTAACTCCCACATAGACCGCATTACGGTCAGAAAACGGATATTACGATTCAAACTAAATTTAAACGAAATATCAAAACCAGAAACCCAAAGGTACCAGAGACTACTTACAACACCTTGGTTCACATGCCACGCTCGTTTGGGACCCCCTATACTATGTATAAAAAATTCCAGCTGGAAAAAGTACAACTTAAGGCAGCTAGATGGACGACAAACAACTATGAATATCAGTCAAGAGTCACTGCCACGATAGACAGTCTTGGTTGGAGAACCTTGAGACAGAAACAGGCAGATGCGCATCTTCGTCTCTTCTTCAAACTTGTGTAGCTCTTCCAGAATACATACAGTCTGTTGCTGAGAATAACTTACGGCACTGTCAATCTTTGGTCTTCCATCAACCACAAACATCTAAGGAATTTTACAAGTATTTTCTTTCCTATTGTCCAGCTCAATGCCCTACCTGAAAAACTGTTTGGTCACCAGACCCCAATTCATTCAAGTTCGCGGTCAGTGATCTGCAGCATTCTGGTCCCTAGATCCATTTGTTGTTGCTTTTATCTGATTTTAGATAATCTTCACTTTTTTAACATATTATTTTTCATCCCCTTCATATTTTCTTTTAGCTTTTCTTTACTTTAACACACAGTTTGACAGCGCGTCTGCCTAGAATATCCACTGGGAGGGTAAAGAGATAGAGATAGAAGTCATTCTGAGTTACTTCTGACTGTGTTACACGGAATTACACGCAATAAGTTATACATGTACACAAGTATGCGTACCGGGCGGTTGGGCTACCGGCGGTGTTTTTAAATTCTACTGGGTGCAACAATTCCGCAATATAATTGCTTTATTCATTTATTAATTTCAGCAAAACTTTTAATCCTGTATGGCGAGTTCAATTATGAAATTTATGGCCAGTGATATCACAGAAAAATGATTTAGGATTGTTTTACTATGATCATGCGTCTCATATAACGGAGAACACGCTTCCTTTCCGTCAAGCTTTTGAGGCGTTAAATAAAGTGAAAATGTTTCACAACTTTTCTATGGGACAATAAGTAAATAAGTATGACCAGGAAATGCCACAATCAATTACTACAGACCAACCCATTTCGCCTCGAGGAAGAATCATAGAACGATAACAGTGACATGACATTCAGAACACAACAAAAGTAAAGCAACCAGCTCTGTCTTTTCCAGCAAGATGATTGCAAAACTAAAAAGGACACAAACTACTGCAAAACAAAGCAAGGAACTAACCCAAAACGCCTACTGAAAATGGTAGCAACAACAAACAATTAATGAACAACTTTTACAGCAGTACCACTTCCTTTGAACAGACAGCAGCCTGGGCTACCGAGGGCTTAATTTTATTTTACTGGCCAAATCTTAAACATAGATTCTGCTGTTGTAAAAACACAAAATTAGTTAAGCTCGCATAGAGGCTGTCTAACTTTAGCAATGTATTATCACAGCTGAACAACCAAATCAATTAACAAACAGAGAAAAGCATGCTGTCAGAGCTAAAAACATTTGAATCACGGTACAATATGACAATATAGCATCGTATTTGAAATAGCTTACAAGAACTCACAAAGGAGTCACTAGTGTATAATGTAATAAGTACTAAAGTTCATTCTGATCAGTGTTGACCATTGACCCTACAGCAAATATCGCTCATATTGGACTGCCATATATATAGTTGTATAGTTAATATTATAGTTTAGCGTATTCCATGTACAAGTGAGCTTAGTTAGCTGTTAGATGATGTATATTTCTGTTTGTCGGGAGGTTTTGAACGGTAGCGAAATCCAAAGATTCATTCTAGGCTTTCTCTGAAAATTTAAATATATAACCATCCTGTATTTATTCGCCAATGTCCCCACCAGGCCTTGACCTACATACATGTATCAATGAATAACATCTTTGCTATGAATGAACAGTATGTGGTTCCATAATTGAGCTTTGGAACAAATCCTTCAATCCAGAAATAGCATCATCGGATGCGAATTCGGAAAACATAATCCCAGCATTATCCTCAGACGCAAATATATGAATAATATAAACGTTTGTCAATCAGCTAGTCCTGGTATGGTTAAATCATGAATCAAATGCAATGTAGTACCAAGCTGAAACGTACCTTATAGAGTTGATGGACAATGAATGCAACACACTTTAAGATTTAATTGTAAGACACTTGTGTAGTAGACTTCAGGTCTCCAGATAAGAGGACGTACTCGAGACTCATTTTCCTTATTTCTCAACCAAGTTTTCAGAAATTCAAAGGGGCAAATTTTGTAAAAAGTAAATTCTCCAAGTTAAACATGCTTGTTCGACCAGGTTTCTCGTAATTCTAAAACAATCGAAATTGTTCTGGCAAAACGCAATAAAACATAAATCTGACCGTGAATGCTTCCTATGGAAGTTATTTATCAAACTACTAACTTGACTGCTATGTATAACAAATGAATGATATAATATTGAATAGTGCTACTATTAATTTTGTCAGATGTATATTCACATGATAGATATTAGTATTAATCAAACACTTCCATTTGTTTTGTCATTTTCCAGACAAAAGCTGATGAGCTATGTTATAAAATCGCCGAGAACGAAGCAATATCAATAAAATTTCCCAGATTGTTAGCTACCTTGCCCTTTTTCTGCTTTGCCAACATTACGATAAATACTGATAGGTTGCATGACCCGCAACTTAAAAGTTTCAGACTTCACCATATACAGGCTATCCGTCCAGCCGTCTGTCTGTTATCGGTTAGCGAAAACCTCTATATCCCAGAAACTACTTAGATTTCCCCCTAAACAGCTGGTCATTGATAAGATAAAAAATATTCTGTGTTTTAGGTTTACACCGAGGCTGGGACTGGCATAAAATGAAAACAAGTACCCCTCCAATTTATAAGCATATCCCCATTTAACGAAATATTTACATAAAAAATATAGAAACTGTAAAATTTTAGTGTGTACTTTTTTTTGTATATCCATCCGATCTTCAGAGAAAGAAAGATTATCTTAATTTTGGAAATTATACCTTTGACCCTTCCATATATACAATGGACCATCCTGACTGAACTGTATCCATCTTGTTGGGGTATTCTATTGGTCTTAAAAGGGATACTTCAGAATCAGTATTTTCACATTCTTTTTTTTTTTTGTTTTGTTTGTCAGGATAATAACATCAACGTTGTACACATCGAGTCCCGAAAGAGCCAGAAGGCCGACTCGATGTATGATTTCTATGTTGACATAGAGACGGACAATATCCGGCTCCAAGAACTGATCAACAGGTTGAAGAAGCAAGTCGCCAGTATCAAACTGAATGACACGCCAGTACCTCAGTCGCCCGCAAGCGTCAACAGAGCTCTTAATCCTAGAGGTGAGTACTCGTTTGTTTAACGTTTTCATGCCGAAAAAGATCTCTCATTCTTATTGTTTATCAAGTTGTAATGATCCCATGCACGCAGATAAGAGTGCGTAACTGAAAAGTGTTTTTTTTATTTCTCAACCAAAACATATGTTGTGGATACTCAAAAGAACCGTCTCGATCAGACGGTTCTTTTGAGCACCCAAAACACATGACTAAACTGATGAATAAGAAAGTAATCGCAATTTTACGCTCAAAAGGTTTGCTCAACTGGTCATATGAATTATTATTGGACCTGAGTGGTTAGTTATAAGCACCAGCACATGCTATTTTGATACGTATTGCATATGCGCAAAACCCTCCTTAAAACGTCTTTACTGGCGTATTTAGAGGGGCTAGAGGTGCATGCACATTTAGGTCTGAACCTCCGTCTCTGATTCTATATTAGATACATGTATATGTATATGCGATAAACTGAGAATAAAACTAGATCAGAAAATAATATGAAACCGCAGTTCCATGGCGTATCATTCAGCTGGGTCTTCACTGTTTCCTTTGGCCTATTTGTAGGATATTGTGCATCAATAAACTTGAGATTTAGGTTTTCCTCGCATCGGTGAGTAGCGAAGGCTCATGCGTGCATGTCCCTCGGTACAACTTAATAAAATTACAGTTACAACACAAGATAATAAAATAGAACACAACCAGTCGATACAAAACTAAGACTCTCTCTACAATCTAAAACTCCATTTCCTTTGTGGAGACACACGACTATAAAATTAACAAAATCAGAACCAATGTCTTCAGGCGTATAAGTGCATAAATGCATGATCTAATTGACCCCCAAATATAGGCTCAGCTACCTGATTCTAACAGTAACTGGAACTCTATTTTCTTTGTGGAGACACACGACTATAAAATTAACAAAATCAGAACCAATGTCTTCAGGCGTATAAGTGCATAAATGCATGATCTAATTGACCCCCAAATATAGGCTCAGCTACCTGATTCTAACAGTAACTGGAACTCCATTTTCTTTGAGAAGACACACGGCTATAAAGTTAACAAAATCAGAACCAATGTCTTCAGGCGTTGAAGTATATAAATGCATGATCTAATTGACCCCCAAATATAGGCTCAGCTAACTGATTCTAACAGTAACTGGATCTCCATTTTCTTTGTGAAGACACACGGCTATAAAGTCAACAAAATCAGAACCAATGTCTTAAGGCGTTGAAGTATATGAATGCTTGATCTAATTGACCCCCAAATATAGGCTCAGCTACCTGATTCTAACAGTAACTGGAACTCCATTTTCTTTGTGAAGACACACGGCTATAAAGTCAACAAAATCAGAACCAATGTCTTAAGGCGTTGAAGTATATGAATGCTTGATCTAATTGACCCCCAAATATAGGCTCAGCTACCTGATTCTAACAGTAACTGGAACTCCATTTTCTTTGTAAAGACACACGGCTATAAAGTCAACAAAATCAGAACTAATGTCTTCAGGCGTATAAGTGCATGAATGCATGATCTATTTGACCCACAGTATAGGCTCAGCTACCTGATTCTAACAGCAACTGCAAAATGCTCAGTTCTCTTGCGGATTAGATAACCTACCTGATATATCTGATAAAAGATTAGTAATATGGTAATTAAACTGAGAAGAGCTGTCAATCATTCCACAGGTAAATTCCCCAGTAAAGCAACAGCCAATCAAAATAGTAAACGTTGCAAGGCGAGCTATTATAGAGATAGATTACTCTTTGGTGGCCTTAAGAAACTGGGCATTGGTAGCAGAATTTGCCTTATTTACTCCACTCATATCTTTAAACTTATTTTTCTGGTCATTTTACCAATTTCTTCTATAACCACTCTGATCTGAACTCAACTGTTCCATTTACCTCAACCTAAGCAGGTTATTTAAGCTAGTATGGTTCTATCTACCCAACGACACCTGTATTTAAATAATCTTTGCACAACATTTAAGAAGAATGTAATACAGTAAAACCTGTCTTAAGCGGTAACCCCCCCCCCTCCCCCCCAAAAAAAACGCAAATTGGTTTTCAAGACAGATTATTTCTTAATACTGCTCGAAGATATTGCAAATGCTTTCGTCTTGCATTACGCTACCATCTGTCTTTAAGACCTTGATTTGTCTATTTTTGGTGGCCGCTCAACACAGGCTTTACTGTAGTTTAATTAAGAGTAATTTGAACTGAATTCTTGTTTTCCTTTATTGTTTTAGACACATTGGCACTCGCTCCTTGGTTTCCAATGACAGTAGCTGAACTAGACAGAACATCCAATCATGTGCTGATGTATGGAACAGAGCTGGATGCTGATCATCCCGTAAGTACACTTAACAGCCTTATTTTTATACGGAGCCGTGATTAGACGTTTAAGCCACGTATGGAGAGCGGATTTTGTTCTATATCAACAACAAAAGTATACTGTGAATTCGGAAATTTTCGCGAGAATTTTGTTTTCACGAATAGCGATTAATACCATATTTTCGAGGTTAAAAATTGGTGACAAGGACATGACTTATAGATATCAGCAAACGACAGAGTGTTCTCGCCATTTCGCGAGGGTTTTATTTTCGCGAAACTTCCTATGCATATGCGAAGTTTCGCGAAAATAAAACCCTCGCGAAAATTTCCGAATTTACAGTATTTGCTGTATAAAGAGTAAGTGTGTATTGCTAGGAATTGCCACACTTACACATTACAGACCAACCCGCGGTATCTTGAGAAAGAGAAAGAGAGCACTTACAGCCACACGACAGCAAGAAGACGATTAAGGTAAAGCAACCAGCTCTCTCTTCCTCAGCGATATTATTGCAAAACTAGAAATGATGCTAAGTAGTACATAACGAAACAAGCGCCAGGAACAAAAATAAAACACCAAAACAATGGGAACAACAATAAACAATGAATAAACAAAAACAGAACCACCACCTTAGAACGGACAGCAGCAGAAGCCACTAGTGGGCTTAAGTGCACTTAACTGGTTAACTGGCCCTAGATTCTGCTGTTGTTAAAACACAAATATGTTTAGAAGCATCCGTGCTACATTTAAATGTTCAAGAGTGTAGCTAGCCTCTCTGCAGCTGAGCAGATAATATTGAGCGTTACTCAATAGTACCATGAAAATAGACTCATGAGAAGTAAGAGGTATTTTGAACCACCATTTATCGGAATAACTTTATTTTCGCTACTAACAAATTCCATGAATCTATATTACATCATGTGAGCCGTGACAAAAGATTTCCAACAATGTGGTATGTGCGATCAGCATAGGCACAGATCAGCCTGCGCATTCGCGCAGTCTGATCAGAGCCTTTGCTAGTCGCTTGAATATTCTATTAAGCTACTTACCGAACATCATTTGGAGTTTCTAAGCTTAAAAGGAGGCTGCACAAGCTTGTCCGAGTCTACACTAAGTCTTGTCAAAATGCCTTACTGTTGGAAATAACATGTCACGGCTTAATTATTATCTGTTTCAGGGATTTACGGACAAAATATACAGACAAAGAAGAAAATACTTCGCTGATATAGCCATGGAGTATAAACAGTAAGAATATCGTTTCAAAAAGTAAGTGAGTATGACCAGGAGATACCACAATCACACACTGCAATCAAACG